>WOXC01010174.1:600000-912625 GCA_011680675.1 Gymnobelideus leadbeateri
GGTCCTAGAATGGGGTCGACAAGAGCCCTCAGTGCATTGAAAAGTGCTGATTCTGGAATGATGGGAACTGTCTGAATTCTAGCTCGGCCACTTTCATCTTGTAAAATTCTCTGAAGTCTTTTTGATCTTCATTTTCCTCTTCTATAAAATGAGGGGGGTGGTCTAGATGGTTTCTGAGACCCCTTCTTGGTAATCGTGTATGTAGTGCCTACCATGTGCTAGCTACAGTGCTGAGTACATTTTACAAATATTATCTCATTGGATCCTCACAACTACCCTGGAAGGTAGGTGCTATTGTGATCCCCATCTTAAAGTTAAGGAAACTTAGGAAAACAAAATTAAGTGACTTGTCCAGAGTCCAAGGCCAAATTTGCACTCCGGTCTTCCTGACTCCATCTAGGCCTAGAGTTCTATCCACTAGCTTTGTAGACTTGATTCCAGACTTGGTCCTGCAATTCCCTTACTATTTGGCATTGGTCAAATCATTTGGCCTCTTAAAATTTTAATTTCCTCTTCTGGAAAATGAAAGGTTTGTATTGGCTTATCTCTAATCTGCTTCTAATTCTGAACATCAATTCCATTCCTTTTCTGGTATTTATTGTAACCTACCCCAAAGTGCTGTCTGCAGAGGCAGAATATTGGATTGGTTTAGAATTTGGCACTTACCCCAATGTGGTCCTGGAGTCCTAATGTTTTATGTCTATATATGTTTGGAGGTGCTAGAATTGCTGGCCTGGGAACAATACTTCTTGATCTTTTTATATTCTAGGAGAGGATTTTTGTTTTGTTTTGTTTTTCTTTCCTCTCATCATCACTATTCCTAGCTCCAGGTGACTGTGTGATTTATCACTCACATTTTAGTTTCACTCAACACTGCTATTTCTATGTGTCCAAAATCAGCAACCTGGTGTTTCACAGCTCCTGGATGGAGGTGGGCTGGCAGTCTGGCCTAGGAGAGGCACTGGGTACAACATGCAAGCTGCCCGCAGGTGTCAGGCTGATATTATATGAAAATAAACCAGGCTCCATGGCTGAAAAAAAGGGAAAGATAAGAAAGTAGGAGGACCATTCCCTAGTCATTCTGACCCTGAGTAATAAGGAGCCATTGAAGGTTACTGAGCAGGGGGGTGATAGGATCATAGTATTGATTTAGGAATCTGGTTGAGATGTGCAAGATGACTTGGAGGGGGGAAAGACTATAAGGGTCTAGAGTAGATCTGTTAAAGTGGCGACTTGTTGCAGTACCCTTGGCACGAAAGTTATAGCTCTGGGCTACAGCATTCAATAATTGATCGAATTTTTTTGGGTAGAGAATTCAGGGTGAGAGAAAGGGAGGAGTTACAGATGGTTCTGAGGTTTTATGACTCCATTCCTAGGAGGATAGTGGCATCATTAATACAGATTGGAAAGTTAAGGAGGGGGAGCTAGGGTTTTGGGGGAAATAGGGACTTTGGATTTAGACCTGTTTTGGGGGTGATAGTAGGATAACAGTCAAACATATGAGACTAGAGAATGAGAAAAGGGTACTTTCCCCAAGGAGATGGGCTATCTTTAAGGACCAGCGCCATTTTGTTTTTGGCCATGCTTCCTTGATCATTGTAGGTGCTTTATAGATGTTTGTTGAATTAAGTTGAAGTCAGGGATAAAGATATAGCTCAACCAATGAGCCAACACTTATTAGCATTTACTATGTGCCAAGTCTTGTGCTAGTCAGTCAATAAACATTTATTAAGTGACTACTACTATGCTAGTCAGTCATCAATAAACATTAAGTTAACTTAATAAATGTGCCTCCTATCAGGCACCATACCAAGATAAAGAGAAAAGACAGTGCCAACTCCTTTGGATATAAAGGCAAAGGTGAAAGTCCCCATCCTCAAGGAGTTTTTGTTCTAATGGGGGTACTAACATGGATGCAAAAGATGCACAAAGCAGGGGTGGCTAGGTGGCGCAGAAACTAGAGCACCAGCCTTGGAGTCAGGAGGACCTGAGTTCAAATTCGGCCTCCAACACTTGACACACTTACTAGCTCTGTGATCTTGGGCAAGTCAATTAACCCCAAATGCCCTCCAAAAAAACGGAAAAAAGACACACAAAACAGATCCTAGGTAGGGGGGTAGGGAGCTTGGGGGTGGGAAGGAGAGGGCATTAGCAGCTAGGGGACCATGAAGGCAGGAAATGCCTCACAAAAAGGTGGCACTTGATTTGATTATTGAAGGAGAACTGGGCTTCTGAGGAGCAGAAGAGAGGAAACCATTTTAGGCATAGTGGACAGTTGGTGCAAATGCACAGAGATGAGTACCACATATGAGGGACAGCAAGAAGGTCAGTGGGGTGGGACAGGATGATATGTGTGTAGTCTTGATATATGCCTGGAAAGTTAAGCTAGAGTCAGGTTGTAAAGGACTTTAAATGCCAAACAAAAGAGTTTATGTCTGATCCCAGGGGTAATAGGAGCCTCCATAATATATTTAGTAGGTTTATTATATGATCAGACCCATGGCAACTGTATGGAGGAGGGATTGAAATAGGGAGAGATTCTGATTGGTCCAGAAGATCCATTAACAGGCTACTATAATAGAGAGAGTTGATGAGGGTTTGAATTAGAGTGGTAACTAGGAGTGAAGATAAGGGAGATAAATCTTGGCGAAAGAAATGGCAAGATTTAGCAACTGATTGGATGGGTGAATGAGACTGAAGTATTAATGTTGTGAAACTGGGTGACTGAAGGATGGTAATGTCTGTCACAGAAATAGAAACATTTGGAAGAGGGTGGGTTTGGGGTAGGGGAGAATCTTTTGTACCTGTTGAATTTGAGATACTAACAGGACATCCAATTGAAAATGTGCAAGAGGTAATTGATTATGTGGGCTCTAATCCCTCAATAAAATAGGCATTTCCATATACATTGTAGGATAGAAAAAAAGATTGTATGTGAAACTGCCTATATCTGTTTTATGTAACTTGCTTGTCTTTTAAAATGTATAATAAAGTCAACCTTTAGCTTTCAAAACTGCTTTTGGTGTCTGCGTCTTCTTTCTGGTTTTCCTTCTTAGTACTATCCTCCCAGGTTTGTTGTGAGGATCAAATGAGACAATATTTGTAAACACTTAACATAGTACCTGGCACATAGTGGACACAATATGTCCCTTCTTTCCTTCCTTCCTTCCTTCCTTCCTTCCTTCCTTCCTTCCTTCCTTCCTTCCTTCCTTCCTTCCTTCCTTCCTTCCTTCCTTCCTTCTTTCCTTCCTTCCTCCCTTCCCTTCTTCCTTCCCTATGCATTAAAAATATATGCATCGGGGAGGCTAGGTGGCGCAGTAAATAGAGCGCCAGCCCTGGAATCAGAAGGACCTGAGTTCGGAGCCGGCCTCAGACACTTAATCCACACAAATAAACACCTAGCCGTGTAACCTTGGGCAAGTTACTTAACCCCAATTGCCCTAAAGGGGCGGCTAGGTGGCGCAGTGAGTAAGAGCGCTGGCCTCGGAGTTGGGATGACCCGAGATCAAATCCGGCCTCAGAAAATGAGCACCCACACATAAATAAATAATGACTAGCCATGTAACCTTGAGCAAGTTACTTAATTGCTTTAAAAAAAATATGCATCAATGATTCTCCTTTATTCTTTTTTTTTTTTTTGCTACTTATCTCTATCTCCTCCAACATATTGGGGACAAAAGGAAAAATAAAAACTTTGTAACAAATATACATAATCAAACAAAACAAATTTCCCATATTGGCTGCATCTGAAAATATATATCTTATTTGACATCTGGAATCTATCTCCTGGTAAGGTAAAAGATAGATCACACACTTTGTGTAAGTCTTCTGGAGTAAAGGTTGTTCATTGCATTGGGCAAGGTTTTCAAGTCTTTCAAGGGTGTTTTTCTTTATAATGCATTGCTATTGTATAAATTGTTCTGGTTCTGCTTTTAAATTTTTTGTACCACTTCAAAATAATTCTTCTCTGGTTTCTCTGATACCATCCATTTTGTTATTTCTTATGGCACAAAATTATTTCATTACATTCATATATCATAATTTGTTTAGCTATTCGCCAAAAGATGGGCACATGATACTATTTCCAAAATCATACATATAAGATAATGGTGTCAAACTAAAATAGAAATGGATTCCCATGGGCCACATATTGACTAAGAAAAACTACAATTTAACATTGTATATGTTGCATATTTATATTGTTAAATGTTACTCAATTACATTCTTATTGGTTCAGGTTGTACTTAGGTGTTTTACTGGTGGTCGGCAGGCTACAAGTTTGGAACTTCTTATGTGAAACATTGATCAGGGGAGTTCCATGAATAGCTTTATGGTTAAAGTGAAGTGAAGGCCATTTTGGTTTGAACTTTGATTTCATCTTCCTGTAGAGTATGTGGGACATGTTCATTTATAAACTTGTTGAATGTCTAAGGATATCTGCATATTGTGGACAATTTAGTTGACTTGTGGGTTAATTGTGGGTCAAATAATTGTAGGTCAAAGCCACTCTGTTTTACTAGGTCTATAAAAAGGGGTCAATTGAAAAGTTGACCCTTTTGGGTAGAAATGCTGAAAGAGTTGAACATCGATCAGAGAATTTGCCTAGGTCCTGGTAGAAGATGTAGGGAAGAGTAGAAAACTGCATGGATATAGCCTTTTTAATTGTTAATTGTATGGTCATGGCAAAAAGCAGTTACATGTGCTCTTACTCTTGTGACCAGAAAGGAGAGTACATGGACTCCACTTTCATGGTCCAAGCTATGGAGAGGCAACAGTATAATCTATCAACCTTAAAGATTACTGCTATGGAGAGAGGAACTTCATGCTTGGATGGGGGTTGGTGGGTCCTGAACACATACACACACACACACACACACACACACACACACACACATTCACACACATACACACATTCACACACATATTTAATGTTCTTGTTTTTTGCTTCCCTTCCTCTGGGTCATCCTTCACTTGTATTTGCATTCACAATGTATTACCAATTTATTGTTCTTTCTTTTGTTTTCTTTCATAAAGTTTGCCATTGCAGATTTTAGTTTTTCTGCTTCTTCTAATTAATTTGTCACACAGGACATAAATTCTTCTTTAATAATTATCATTTTTCGGGGGTGGCTAGGTGGCGCAGTGAGTAGAGCGCTGGACCTGGAGTCAGAAGGACCTGAGTTCGGTTCCAGCCTCAGACACTTAATGAACACACAAACAAAAACCTAGCCGTGTGACCTTGGGCAAGTTGCTTAACCCCAATTGCCCTCCAAAAAAAAAAAATTATTATTTCTCTTTTAAACCACCCAGGAATGGCATGTTGTGATTTTGTACTCTCCTCAAATTCCACAGGGTCTTGCTGCCTCATTGAGTCCTGTATAATTTCCATTATTTTTTGTAATATTTACTCATAGATGCCTGAACTAATTTACTACATATGGAGGTTATTCTGTTACTGTTTTTCTTCTTAATTTATCTACTTATGTTTGAAATATTTGAGATTTTTTTTCTTCCTGAAATCTTTGGCATTTTCAGTCTTTTTTTTTCTCCTCATTTTCTTTATCACTCACTTCTTGACTCCTTCCCCTCTGATTGTGGTTTCCTTGGGGGGAGGGGGGTCAGATCTCAATGTGTCTCAGTCTTCTCCCACTTGTGCAACTTACCAGGCTAGGTCTTTGCTCCAACTGATGTTTGAGTGATCAGTACTGGTCCCAGCTGGGTGCTGTGCTCTTTTCTCAGGCTTGGTAGAAAACTGCACAGCCTTCCACACGCACAGTATTCTGACCTGGAGACCTCTCCCAATCCCTCTGTTCTTTTGTTTTCTGACCTGACAGCAGTTTTCTGTATTAGCACTAAGTTGCAACCCTGCCAGACTTGTGCTCCTAAAGGGCTGTGATCAAGCTAGCTGTCAAGGCCTAAGAAAACTTTTGCAGCCTGGACCCAGGGTCTCCAGGACACTGGAGAGGGAAGGGGGCTCAGGTGTGCAGATAGGTTTTTAACGTAAACCTATGTTGTAATCCTTGAATCTGCTAATGTAGTTGCCAATACTATAGGAAGAGGGGGACCATTCCTGAGTGAGGTCAGGGTCAAGAAGCACCAGTTCCTGAGTGTTTTTTTTAAGCCTTCTTTGGATTCTAGGTGTCCTAGACTATGGAAGCAGCTGAAGTAGATTTATCTTTGGTACATAATTTTTTTGGAGATGTTTGAGAAATCATAAGGATAGAAGAAAATGTCTAGTCTGCCATTTTATTGCTCACAAGATCCAGAAATCAGGACCCATTCTTCTAAAGTGAGAAGGGAAATTTCTGGGCAATGCTAGCCCCTAGGAGAGAAGAGAATTGCACACATGGAGTATTTCTGGAGAAGTAACAAGGGATTTCGACATGATAGCAGGCAGCAAAAACCTGGACTTTCTTTTCACTACAATTGTAAGTTATTCTGACAGTGCAGGTCCAAATGGAAAGGCATTGCTTCTCTAACAACCCTAATTTCATTTTAATTTGAGGAGAGACCAAGCCTTTAGGATTGTATCAAAGAATGGAGGATTGTATTCATCCCTAAGGCAGAAATGAGACTCATTAGAATGTCAGAGGATTGTCTCTCTAGCAAGCCCAAATTAAATTCCCATATGAGAGGAGTCCAATCCACAGGATGGTGATATGAGTCTAAGGGACTATACAAGATACTACTGGGAAGGTTATACTCATTGGAGTAGAAAGAGAATTATATCTATTTTTTATGGGTTGCTGTAAATTCTTTTTATGTTTCCTGTATTTTCTGTGGGGAGAAATAACGGCTATTCTGTACATAATATGCATTGTTACATTGAGTACTTGCACAAGAACTGGGAATCCTTTTATTCTTACCTGTTCAGAGATTGACATAAGCTATAATCAAAATGTATTCTAAATTTCTAAGAGAAAACTCTTGGTGAGAACAAAAGGGCCAAAGCTATATGACTGGAGAGACCAGTCCCCCAAATTGAACTTGGTCCAAATAATCCTAAAGCTTGAAGTCCATGTCTGTAGTTTTTATTTATCAATTCCTTTAAAAATATTTTCCTCCACAAAGGCACAGGAAATGATTAGGTAAATACTCAATGATTTTTCTGGCTTTGATTATAATTATTTATGATTATAATTATTTAAGCTGCTAAATTCTCAGCTTCTTGAGGGCAGAAACTATATCTTTTTTTTCCTTAGAATCTACCCCAGTGCTGAAGATGTTCTCTGAATAAAGTAGGTACTTAATAAATGTTTGTGGAATTTGTGGAATTGTTTAATCAATCCGCTAGTATTTATAAGGGCATACTATGTTCCAGGCACTTTTTTTGTAGTACCAGGGATACAAAGAGAAAAAAGTCTCTGCTTACAGTCTAATGGGGGAGACAATGTGTTAACATAAGCAAGAAATATTCAAGATAAATTGGAGATGATCAACAGAGAGAAAGCACTAGCATTAAAGGGGCCTTCTTGCAGAAGATGAAACTTTAGGTGAGACTTGAAGAAAGTCAGGGAAGCCAGGAGGCAGAGGAGAGAGAGGAAGTTCCAGGCATGAGGCACAGTAACTGAAAATGCAAACAGAGTTGGGAAATGGCGTGTCTAGCTAAGAACATTAAGGAGGTTGATGTCATCAAATTGTAGAGTATGTGGAGGGGAATAATGTGTAAAAAGATTGGAAAGGTGGAAAAGGGATAAGTATTGGAAGGTTTCCAAATCCAGAGGTTTTTATATTTGATCTTGGAGGCAATAGGGAGCCACTGGAGGTATGTGACATAGTCAGTCTTGCAATTTAGGAAGATCAATTTGACAGCTAAGTGGAAGATGGTCTGGTATGGAGAGAGACTCAAGGTAGGATGTCCATCTATTGTCATCCATGACAATAAACAAGATGTGAAGTGACCAGGACCTGTATCAGGGTGGTAGCATTGTCAGAAGAGAAAAGGGGACATAGACAAGAGAAGTGATGAAGGCAGTAATGACAGGTCTTGTCAATTGATTGTATATGAGAGGTGCGAATGAGGAGTCCAGGATAATACCGAGGTTATAAGCCTTAGTGACTGGACAGATGGTGGTATATTCCACAATAATAGGAAAGTTAGGAAGAGGGAAGGACTTGGGGGGAGGAATAATGAATTCAGTTTTAGACATGGTGAGTTTAAGATGTATATGGAGCCTCTAATTTGAGATAGTTGAAGAGGTGAGATTGGAGGCAAGGAAAGAGGTTAGAGCTAGAAAAATATATCTAAGCATCATCTGCTTAGAGATGATCATTGAAGCCATAGGAACTGATGAGGTCACTAAGTGAAATGGTATAGAGGGAGAAGAGAAAATGGCCCCAAACAGAGCCTTGGTGGACACATTTAGGATCTCATAAAAGCTGATGGCGGGATGGGGAAATAGAGACCTTTAGTAATTAATGTTAATCTTACGCTCCACCTTCTGTCCACTTAATTTGACTAAAAATGAAATTTGACTTAAAAAATGAAGCTTCAGTGTTTGTAACAAACCAACAAGTGACCTTAGAGATTGATGCAAAAATCTGAACTCTCTCCTGTCCCTGCTCGGACTTCTCTAGCTATTCTCCCTGGGAAAATCCTTAGGGATTACACAGTCATCAGCGATCAACTGCCTGATTTGAAAATGTTTTATAAGCCAAGCCTTTGACACCTACCTCTCCTTCCACCTCATCTTCCCCCATTTTCCCACCTTATATCCCTTGTCCTCTGGCTCAGGGAACAGGGTAACTATTCATCAAAAGAAATTGCTGCTCATGATGAATGTTTCTATCATTAGAGGAAGCCGTTGGATGATGGGGAAACTTAGCTGCAGGAAAGAAAGCTGTGTGGATATGATGGTGGTAGAGGGGAACCTGGTATATAAAAATGGTTCCAAAGAAAATTCTTTTTCTCACCCCTCACTAGGAATGGGGGACGGGGAGCAGATGGGCAAGCCAGAAGCCACAGGTTTCAGTCATTCTCATGTACTCCCCTTTCTCCTCTCTAGCAAAAACATACCTTTATGTAGTCTTTTATAGTTTTGCCCACATGGATTCTAAGAAGTAGGTAGCTTAAAATTAAAGAAATAAAATTATCCCATAAAGTGTCATAATAAACTATATTTAACTCCTAAGATTCCAACTTTGGGGTAGCTAGGTGGTGCAGTGTATAGAGTACTGAGCCTGGAGTCAGGAGGACTCACCTTCCTGAGTTCAATCTGGTCTCAGGCACTTATTAATTCTGTGACCCAGGGCAAGTCACTTAACCCAGTTAGCCTCAGTATCCTCATCTGTAAAATGAACTGGAGAAGGAACTATCAAACTACTTCAGTATCTTTGCCAAGAAAACCCCAAAAGGGGTCACAAAGATTTGGAACAAAAAGTCAGATATGAATGAACAACAAAGACTCCAACTTTGCCTGATCTGGTTTTCTCAGTTTTGTTTGGTATATCTGAAGCATATTCACTAAGAAGTGGTTAAAGCTGTTTATATCTTTAGATAACCCTCTGCCTGATATTGTTGAATCAGGCTTGGGTTTGCCCCTTTTCCTTGGCCATTCTGTCTGGCCAGGAGTAGTCATGTCAGTTTTGGGTGGAACACTAACAGGCCTTCTAATCTCCAGGAATAAACTGACCTCTTTTCCTATTTCAAAGCTCATATCACTTATTGCCCATTTTTGCTCTTAAAACTGAAGTCCTATTCCTGGGTTCAGGACAGTGTCAGCACATTGACAGAGTAGTTGAGTGGCATAACATGAATGATTGTATCTTTCCTCCTTATATTAGCACAGTGTCTGGCATATATATGTATGTATCTATATAGATGTAAAGAACAATAAATGCTTCCTCCTTTGTTGCCTTATGTAACAGCTTTGTCCATGTCCCTGTGTTCTCTGTGATGATTCAGATGCCTTCCCAGGGCAGTGATTTTTGCAGAATTCTTATCATTATAATTTTATAGTTTCAAAAAAATACTTAAAATGTCCAGGACAACAATAGTTTCTACTGGGAATACAAGAAAAGCATTTCCCTCAAAAGGGCATTTTCTATTCACATTCCTCCCACTCTAAGTCTTAATAGCTTGAGGAAATATCTAGAAGTCCATTTGGAAGAACCATGAACAAAACTGTAATGTCAGGGAATTATGCCTTGAAAAATGTAACTGCACACTCATCTTTCATTTCCCCCCTTTCTTCCTCTGTCTTTCCTCCTCCATCACTAAACAAACCTAGCTTGTCTGGTGCCTTATTGCTACTCAGTATACTTGAGCATGTCCTCCTGGGAAGTTACCTGTGCCACAAAGCACTCCCTCTCCTTACATAGGCATCAAAATGCACAGATCATTGATGCTGGATCCTTAGTCACCTATATAATCCAAGGAAACCAAAGTTTACCTCAGGAGAGAACCAAGTTCATAGGGTGGTATGACTGATGGCTGAGTGTTTTAGCCTTTCCAGGGTGATGTGTATTTTAAAAGCAAATCCTGGAGTGGGCAAATTTTGAAACAAAAAAGATGAAAGTCAGTGAAATTTAAGGCACTGCAAGAGTCTAGAGGGGGAGTTAATTGGGGATGGAAAGGTCTTCCTCTGTGTTATGTAGGCACTTCTCTGGTATAGATTAACCCTTGGCATCATACTAGCAAACAGTTTTTCATGAAACCCAAATTGGAAGAACAGAGAGCAGAGACTAAAGAGGAACATTACTTTTTGACTCTGATGCTTGGTTCTCAGCCCTACCACATGGTTTCTCTCTGAAGGTTTCATTTTCCTTGGTGTCTGCTGTGGTTAGAAATCAGTCTTCCTCGGGTGGCAGGAACACACTTCCCTACCCAAAGAGGGAAACTGTTGGAATGAGCCCATAGTCAGATGCTTGTCTCTGAGTCTATTATGCACCCATTTATCTCCAGGCAGGCCCTGCACAATGATCTTAGAGATGATTTAGATGAGGTGTTTGGGGAGGCTTCCCAATAAATTTTCCAGGGCTGGTTGGCCTTAAGAGAGAGCCCAAGCAGAAACCAGATGCTAGGGAAGAGTGATTGCCTTGTGTGGGGACTGCATTATTGACAGAGAAGGGGGGGGGTCAGCGAAGGGCCACTGTAGGATCAATCTCTGATGGATTATTGGAGCCAGCTTCCCTGGAGTCACTCTGCTGTTGATGCCTTAGTATGTGTAAGGAACAATTCAAGAGTATAAGCAGTGGTATAACAGTAATCTGCTAGCTCTGGCCCCTTTTATTCTCTCTTTAAGTTGTTGGTTTTTTTTTTTTTTACCTCTCACCTTGTAGGGTTTAAAGGGAGTGGGATAAGATTTTTTGTGAGTTAAAGTGAAACTTCCCAAGGTCTTCAGGGGTAGCCTCAACTCCACTTTGCTTCCCTACCCACTCCCAATTGCTTCCATTACAGGTAAGAGTCTCTTCACGATGCTTATAAACACTCTAGAGATGAAGGGGTCAGAATTTCATGACACGGCAGAAAGAACTACCGAGTATTTAACCTAGGAAAGAGAGAAGCCTTGGGGGGTTGGGGGCAGGTGGGGAATGAGAGTTGCCATTAAATATTTGAAGCCTTGTTATCTGGAACAGGAACAAGTCTGCTTAGCCTAGGGGAGAGAATTGGGATCAGTGTGTGGAAATCACAGGGAGACCGATTTTGGCTCAATATAAAGAACAATAATTAGAGCTGCCCAGTATTGAATCATGAAGTAGTAAGTTCTCTGTTTCTTTCTTTCTTTTTTTTTTTAAGCAATTGGGGTTAAGTAACTTGCTCAAGGTTACACGGCTAGTCATTATTTGTGTGTAGGTGCTCATTTTCTGAGGCCGGATTCGATCTCGGGTCATCCCAACTCCGAGGCCGGTGCTCTTACTCACTGCGCCACCTAGCCGCCCCTTTTTAGGGCAATTGGGGTTAAGTAACTTGCCCAAGGTCACACAGCTAGGTTTTTTTTTTTTGTGTGTGTGTGGGTTAAGTGTCTGAGGCTAGATCCGAACTCAGGTCCTTCTGACTCCAGGGCCGGCGCTCTATTCACTGCGCCACCTAGCCACCCCAAGTTCTCTGTTTCTTGAGGTCTTCAAGAAGTAACTAAAAGAATCACCTAGCTGAACACCATGCATCTGGTAGGAGGGTGTATTAGTTAACCTTTGCCATCCTTTCCAAATCTATGACTCTTTGACGTTGGTTGGAATGTTGGGCCTGGAGTCAGGAAGACCTGGGCTTAAATCTGACCTCAGATACTTATTTAGTTATGTGATCCTAAGCAAACTGTTTAACCTCTGCCTCAGTTTCCTCAACTGTAAAATGGGGATACTTATTGTACTTATCTCTCAGGGTTGATATGAGGATCAAATGAGATATGTAAAGTGCTTAACATAGTGTCTGGCACACAGTAGGAACTTAATAAATGCTTATCTTCCCCCTCTGTCCCCTCCCCCTGACAATGCTAAACTGAGACTAGGAACAAGGAAGCTAAGTTGTATGATGGTTGAAGTACTGGGTCAGGAGTCAGGAAATCCTGTCTTCAAATCCTGATTACTGTCTGGGTGACCCTGGACAATTCACCTAAACTCTTTTAGCCTCAATTTCCTCAATTGTAAAATGGTTTCTAAGCTTTCCAGCTCCAAGTCTATGATCCTAGTTTAGTTTTGGTTCTGCCATTAATTGTTACTTAAACTAGTAGCATCTCTAGGACTTAGTTCCCTCACCTGTAAAATGGGGATGAGGATCCTTGCCCACTTATCACTGAGGAATTTTGGGAAGATCCAAAAGGACAATGTAAAAGTATTTTAAAATGCTATATTGATGTAAGGTATTGTCATTAATTTGTAGTTTTCGTGGTCCTTTGGCTTAGACCTACTAAAATATTAGCTAGGCCTAGAAGGAACCTGATATTTCCTCCACTGTAGAATGATACATTACCTCCTTGCCTATCTTCTTCCTTGGGAAACGAGTCCCTTAGATGATCTCTGTCTCCTGGGTGGCAACCATGTTTTCTTCCACTGCTCTCTCTGGGAATGGTCTTCTCTTCCCGCTCCTCCATAGTTACCACATATAGATTTGTATGAAACCAGAAAAACAACATCTCCAATAGCTGCTGGAGTGATGGAATGATAGAGGAAGGGAAATGAGAATTCTCTTCTGTGGTCTAGGACTTGGGGGAATGGGCTTATGCGTTATGTTCCCAATAGGGACACATTCTTTCCTTCAAACAATGAAAAGCTACAATATCATTGGTACTATATAGTTTAGCTATGCTATCCCTAAGGTACCTTCTATCTCTATGATACTGATATATTCTTGATTAAACAGGCCTCTGTGGGACAGCTGAGAACCCAACAATCATCCTGGATATTGTTTCTATGGGAAAATGTATTCTGCGTTCCAAATAACTGACTTAAAATTGAGCTTTTGGAGCTCAGCCCATTTTAAGTTGGTTATTCTTAATTCCTTAGAACTGTAGGAGTCCACTGATTTTTTTTTATATTTTTCCTCTCATGCAATTTTTCCCTCCTAAGTGTTTGTCCCACCACTGTCTCATGAGTTGCCATGGCCCCAGTCATTCATAACCTGGTAGCTAGCCTTTTGTGGATTAGTTCCCAGATTTACCTCCATAGGTCCTCAGACAGCCAACACATGGTATATTACTAGGGCCTGAACTCAAAGTATCTGGAGTTTAGCGGAGCCCATTAAGGCTTGCTCTTTAATGACATATCCTTTGAGATTCAAAGGTCACTCCTACACCAGAATGAGACAATAAAATAGGACATTGTGTAGGTTGCTTGGTTGTGTAGCAAGAATGAGAGTATTTGTTTTAGAGTTAGAGTACCCTGGGTTCATATCTGCCTCTGATTCTTCCTTGGGTGTCCTTCTGTGTGAACTTGGGCAAGGCACTTTATCTCCCTTGGTCATGTTCCCTTAGTTAGTTGGTCAGTCAATAAACACTTATTAAACACCTACTGTATACCAGGTATTGTGCTAAGTGCAGGGGCTACACAGAAAGGTAAAATGTAGTCCCTTAAGTTCACAATTTAATGGGAGACACCTCTTGCAAATAACCGTGTATAAATAAGCTATATATGGGATAAATTGGCAATGGTCAACAGAGGGAAAGTCCTGTAATTAAGAGGAATCAGGAAAAGCTTTCTATAGAAGGTCAGATTTTAGCTGACACTTGAAGGAGGCAAAGATGGGAAGTGAGAGCATTCCAGGCATGAGGAGAAGCCATGAAAATGCCTAGAGTTGGGAGACAGAGTGTCTTGTTTGAGGAACAGCAAGAAGGCACATGCCATTGAGCAAGCCGGACTAATTGGCTTCTGAAAGCCCTTCAAGTTCTCAATGTAAACAACAGAAGGGAAAACTGTGGGTTATGCTGGCAGCTCTGAGATATTAAAAGAACCAGAAGTAGGCCTCTAGTTTGATATATCCTCTTTAGACAGAGATAAAAACAGGCCAACATGAAAAAGTAGAAATGTTTTATTTTGTGTCTATGGAAAGAATGTCCATGTCTATGAAATAGTGGATTTACCAAGTCATTAAAATCTGTCCTCTCTTCTTTCTTAGATTTAAGGTCCCTAATAGTTGGGCTCAGGTTTTCTTTAGACAATGAGAGATTCCCTCTCTCCAGATTCCCCCTGGGGTGGGGCCTGTATCTCTATTCATTGTGCATCTTTCCCCAGCTTTTACAGTGTTTAACTGAGTTAAACGCAGTAAACATTTATTAAGTGTTCCAGGCACTTGTCAAGCAACTGGGTTTCAAAAGAGGCAAAGGGTAATCCCTGCCCTTAAGGAGCTCACAATCCGATGGGGGGAGAACAACAAATGTATACAAAACAAGCTTTATATAGGCTAAATAGGAAGTGGCTATCTGAGAGAAGAGACTGGAATTAAGAAGGGTTGGGGGAGGCTTCTCTTAGGAGTTAAATTTTTAGTTGGGACCTAAAGGTAGTCAGAGAGGTCAATAGTTGGAGCAGAGGAGTGAGAGCAGTTCAGGTATGAGGAACAGCCAGAGAGAATGGCTTAAGGTCTTGTTTGTGAACAGCAAAAGCCTCTGGATTGAAGCAGACTATGTGTAGAGTAAGGTGTGAGAAGACTGGAAAGATAGGAGTGGCTAGGTTATGAAAGACTTCAAATGTCAAACAGAGCATTTTGAATTTGCTCTTGGAAGCAATAGGAAACCACTGGGGTTTGTTGAGTGTGTGTTGGGGGTGGGGGTGGGGAGGGGAGGTGTTGACATGATCAGATCTGCCTCTTAGTGGCTAAATGGAGAATGGATTGGAGTGGGGAGACATTTGAGGCAGGTGGACCTACCAGCAGATTATTGCCATGATCAAGGCATGAAGTGATGAAAACCTGTGGGGGAGGGGAAAGAAGAGGGGAAAGTGTCAAAGGAGAGGAGGGGGGCATATTCAAGAGATGTTATAAATGTGAAATGAACAGGTCCTGGCAACAGCTTGTATAAGGGGGTTGGGTGGGTGGGGGATGTGAGAGATAGTGAGGAATCCAGGATAATTCCTAGGTTGGGAGCCTGAGGAACTAGGAGGATAGTGTTATCCTCTACATTAATAGGGAAGGTGTGTGTGTGTGTGTGTGTGTGTGTGTGTGTGTGTGTGTGTGTGTGTGTGTGTGTGTATGGGGGAAGGTTTAAGGGAAATATAATGAGTTCTGTTTTGGACATATTGAGTTTAAGATGTCTACTGGACATCTAATTTGAGATGTATGAAAGGCAGTTGGAGATGTGAGATTAGAGTTCAAAAGAGAGTTTGGACAGGAAAGGTAGAATTGCGAATTGTCAGCATAAAGATGATGATTAAATCTATGGGAGCTGATGAGACCACCAAGTACAGTAATATAGAGGGAGAAGAAAAAAGAAGCCAGGACAAGACGTTGATCTGGAGGAAGTTCCAGCAAAGGAGACAAAGAGCTGTCAGATAGGTAGGAGGAAAACCAGGAAAGACTGGTATTCAGAAAATGTAGAGAGAGTAGGGAGTTGGAGTCAGTGATCAACACTGTCAAAGGCTGCAGAGAGGTCAAGGAAATGAGGACCAAGAAATGGCCATTGGATTTGGCAACTAATATCACTGGTAACTTTGGAGAGAGAAGTTTCAATATAATGATGATGGAACCCTAAAAAAGCTTCCTCCAGCCCCAACATCCTAATTTCCTTATAGTCCCCACTGAACAACAGGCCCACTGCCCCCACCTAGCCACCTCCCTGCCTCCCCCACCCCCTCCCTGACTCAATATCTTAACTTCTTCATACGTGCCTCACTGCTCTCTAGAACAACAGAGACAGCAGGTGTGCCCATGCACTCAACCACAACCACATCCATCTAGTCTCAGATAGGAACACAATACTTAGCGAATCAGAAAGCAGCATCACCAGCATGCCCAAGTAGGATGTGGACCCCAAATAGAAGGGACTTTCCCTAAGTAGCTACCTGTGAAGTAAGGACAGCAGAAGAGTCCTTTAGGTGAACTATGAAGGTAGAGAGGCTTATTACAATATAATTACCATACACATATACTCCACAATGGGTTTTTCTCCATGCATTGTGGGTAATTGCATGCACAGTTCTGAGACCTTTCTCGTATTCTCTAATCCCTTAACAAACCCTTCCCATCTTTTTCATATTAATAATTTCTGTTATATAATTGCATCTTTACCCTAGAACAATCCATCTTGCTTTGTCTGAAGCTGCTGCTTCCTCTTAGAACTTAGCCTGCTTCATGAGAGGTGTTGATCTCAATAAATGCCTGTACTTGGATTAGAGGTGGTCTGACTCTGAGATGGCTCGGCCACATCACATCACGAAACCACAACAATGATAAGGTCAGAAGGCAGATCTTAAGGGTTTAAGAAGAGAATGAGAGGATAGAAAGTAGAAAATTATTGTAGAAATCCTTTTCAAGGGGTTTAGTTACAAAGGGCAGAAGAGAAATAGGAAGATAGCCAGAGATGGAAGGATCAAGTGAGATTTTTTTCCCCAGGATAGGAGAGATATGGGCATATTTGCAAGCAGTAGGAAATGGACCCATAGAGGGAGGGACTGAAAACAAGTGAGAGAGTAGGGATGAGAGAAGGACAATCTGTTGGAGGAGATGGGATGGAATGGGATCACTTGAACAAGAAGAGGGCCTAGCCTTCATCCTGTGAGACATGGGACAAGAGAGTGGCAGAAAGCACTTGTGATAGGAGATGAGGAAGAGGGGAGAAGAGGGGGTGCATGGTCAGTGACCTCAGTTTTTTTCTGTAAATGTGAGACAGGGTTCTCAGCTTAGAGAGTAGGGAAAGGGGGAGTTATGAGGCATGTGAGGAAGGATGAAAAGGTTTGGAAGAGCTGCATAGAAGGTTGTTTTGCATACTGGGTCCTACATCATCCTCACCAAAAGCTGTAATTAGACCATAGTAACTGGAACTTTATCTGGGGACACTGAAATTCAGGGGACACTGATGGCACTTTTGCTTCTTTAGCAGGTGGAGACAACTGAGCCTAGCATCTACCCAACAACAACAACAAACAGTTGAAATGGGAAGTGATCATTTCATCTATTTTTCCCTTTCTTCAGCTTAGCTCCTTCCCTACTTGTTCGTTGCATCTCTGGCAGTCTCCTTATGGTTTCTTAGGGCTTCTGTTTATCTCCCACCCCCATGGAGTGATAACTCTGCAGTCTTTTTGTGAATAGGCCTTTGGGTTTTGAGGTCTGAGTCTTGTTTCCTTGCTATAAGTGATTTTGTCTTAAAAAAAAAAAAGATTTCAGGATTCCTTTGGTGCTATTTAACCTGAGACATTTTATGGTGCTTGCCCACAGGAGCCAGAATTGCTGGATGTGGCTCTGATCCTCCCTCTTCTTCCTCCTCTATACCTCTCCCACTGGAGTCATCAACAAACATTTATTAAGCACCAACTATGTGCCGGTTGTGGCCCTAAGGACTGGGGGGGGGGGGGGGCGGCAAAGAAAAGTATGTCTTCTTTTTGCTTCACGGGGCTTCTGGGAGCCACTACCTAAGAACAGAAACATTCTTCCCCAAGCAGGAGCTTTGCCTGAAGCCTAGCTAGAGATGTTCTTTCTGAGGAATCAGGGGAGGCTGCCTGGAAGCTGGTGATAAGGAAGATGGGCAAGATAGCAAGGATCTGCTCCTTGTTAGTTTTGGAAAATGAAACTGCTTAGCACAGATAACTTATCCTGTTTATTACTTGCTTAGAGTGTGACAGGGAAGGCTTTGTGTGACTCAAATTAACTCTGTGTGTGTTTATGAAAGCAGGGAGAGGTTAAAGCCCTGAGGGGCAGGGGCAGCTGTTAGCAGAAGTATGCAGGGGGCAGTTTTAGTGTTCAGAGCCTTTCCAGCTACTCCCTTAGCACACCTCTTTCCTTTTTAGGGTTTCTCTTTTTTGAAACGAAATATCCTCTGGTACAGAGAAGGTGCTTAATAAATACTTGTTGATTGATTGCTGATTGGCTGCTTGGAACCCTTTATCATGATAATATTAGGAAGTACGTTAAAAAGAATATACAGCCTTAAGAGCTAACTAGAATTTATACAGTGCTTTGACATTTACAAAGTGACATGATCCCATTTGATCCTCTGAACAACCCTGGGAGGTAGGGGATATTATTATCCCTTTTACACAGATAAGAAAACTGAGACTGAGGGAGTTTTAGTGGCCAGTCCAAGGTCATACATCTAGACAATTTTTAAAGCTAGAATTGAATTCTAATCTTGACTCTATGTCTGGTGCCCTATCCAAAACCCTAAGCAGCCTTAGAGTGTTTTTCTTACAACTAGAAGCTAGCACTGTAGATGGCCATTTGAACTTGTAGTCAGGGGGACTTGAGTTCAAATTTAGCTTCAGACACTTACTAGTCACTTAACCTTCCTCAGCTTCAGTTTCTTTCTTTCTTTCTTTCTTTCTTTCTTTCTTTCTTTCTTTCTTTCTTTCTTTCTTTCTTTCTTTCTTTCTTTCTTTCTTTCTTTCTTTCTTTCTTTCTTTCTTTTTAACATTTCTCCAATTATTTGGGCCTTCTTTTATTTCTACAAATAACATTTGACAATTGTATTGAAATAAATCCCGAGTTTATTTTGGTAGGTGCATTGCTAGATAGTTTATATAGAATTTAGTTATTTTTAAAGTTTAATTAATTCTTTTTACCATTTTATTTATTTTTAGCTTTCAACATTCATTTCCACAAGATTTTGAATTACAAATTTTTCTCCCTGACTTTCCCCCACCCCCACCCCAAAATAGCAAGCCTACTGAATACCCCTTCCCCCAATCTGTTCTCTCTTATATCCTCCCCCATTTCCTCCCCCTAACTTCTTAATAGGGCAAGATGGATTTCTATACCACAGTGCCTGTATATCTTATTTCCCAGTTGCATGTAAAAAACATTTTTTAAACATTTTTTTTGAAACTTTGAGTTCCAGAGTCTTTCTCTACTTCCCTCCTCATCCACCCCCTCTAGGAAGACAAGCAATTCAACATAAGTTGTACATGTGTAGTTATGCAAAACATTCCCATAGTATTTATATTGTGAAAGACTAACTATATTTCCCTCCATCCTATTCCACCCTCCATTTATTCTATTTTCCACTTTGACCCTATCCCTTTTCAAAAGAGTTTGCTGCTAACTACCCTCCCCCCACAGTGTGCGCTCCCTTCTATCATACCCCTTTTAATCTCCTTCCCCCTGCTTTCCTGTAGGGTAAGATACCCAATTGAGTGGGTATGTTATTCTCTCCTTAAGCTAAATTCAGTAAGGGTAAGGTTGACCCATTCCCTTTCACCTTCCTGCTCTTCCCCTCCATTGTAACAGTGTTCTCTTGCCTCTTTTATATGAGATAATTTACCCTAATCTATCTCTTCCTTTGTCCTCCCAATATATTCCTCTCTCACCCCTTAATTTTATTTTTTAGATGCCATCCCTTCATATTCAACTCATCCTGTGCCATGTATACACACTCACACGTGTATTTATACACACATATACCCTCCTATACATACATACACACACATACACACACACACATATATTCCCTTCAACTGTCCTCATATTGGGAAAGTCTCATGGGTTAGCTTCAGTTTCTTTATCTGTAAAATGGGGATAATGATGCCATCTAACTCCCAAAGTTGTGAGCATCCTAAGAGATATTTGTACAATGTACAGTAATCATGTAAGTGCTCCACCTTCTAGCTATCATGATTTACATTGTGAAGTGGTACAAGCATTTTTAATACCTATTTTACAGACAGGTGAACTGAGGCTTAGTGAGGCCACAAATACAGTTAAGTGTCAGAGGTGGGATTTGAATCTAAGTGTCCTGATGTCAAGTCCAGTGCTCACCACACTAGGCAGTGTCCTATGTTCTAGACTGATTCCTTCTCTTTTCCTTCCCCCTTCCACAAACCTTCCTCCGAACTCTACCCCCGCCCCACTCATTACCTCACTAACTTTGAGGTAGCCCATTCTACTTTTGAACAGTTTTAATTATTAGTATTGTTTTCCCCTTGCATTGGGCAGAAATCTACCTCTCAGTAACTTTTCTTTCTTTCTAGATCTGTCATCTGGGGGGCTAAGGGGAAGAAATCAAGTTGTTAATGAGAATGAATGATGCCTTCCAAACATTTTGGATGCTTGCATTTCAATAGGACATTGCCTAGACCCAAAGGAATAATTTTCTAATGGTAGAATATGATAATGTGGAGATATTTTTCCTTCTGGGAATAAGCTTTTCTGACACCCTAGAAGTCACATCATTCTGTTCATGGGGCCTTGATCAGAGATATGGAAGCACTGACAGGATGGTTTGGAATGCTTCTGTCACTCTAGGCATGGGGAAAGTAATTCCCCAGGGTTTTGCCCCCTTGATTATTCCTGATTACAGTAGAAAGCAAGTACTGGAGGAAGAGGTTCTTATAATGATGCTGTGTAAACACCCACAAATCCAAACCCCCAAGTTGGATAGGAGCCAGGCTGGGCATCATGGTTTATCCTGATTCAATCACTCACATTATTCTCTTCCTGGGAGACATGAATTCTGTGGGGCTGGAGGAAGCTGCTGGTTTACAGCAGTAAAACACTCTCCTTGATCAAGAGAGTTATTTTTGCTCCTGAAGCATATTTTAGTCCCTGTAGGCAACAGCTATCCTTCACCCCCCCCACCCCTTCTCCTTCTCCTTTATTCCCTCCACCAAGGGCTCTAATTTTGTGAATATTCTTTGACCTGGTTTATTATAGATCAGAAGGCAATTCTTGCTTCCCCTGGTGGTGAGTGAAAGGCAAATAAGTGATGAATGGGTGTGCAGAAGAGCTCTAATGGTAGTAGGAGGCTGGGCTTTAGGGGCTGCTGGCCCAGCCACACAGCTGGAGATGGATGACCCAATAGGAAACTTCATTCTAATTGGTTGGAAGCATTTGGATGCCAGGTATGGTATTTCCAATAATTCTATATTTAGCTGTCATCTTCCACCCTGCCATCACTTGAGCAGATTGCTTCTGGAAGAGGGTATACAGAAAACCCTGGCAGTGATTGATGGAAACACCAACAACTAAAGAGCTGGGGCTTTGAGTCAGCACATTAGGAACATTCAAAAAGAAACACAACGAGGTGCTAGCATTATATGTAAGGAAAGGAAAGTAGGTGCTTGCCTATATGGTATGATTCAAAGTGAGCCTGGCATCCATCCTTTTGAGAAAAGGATGCCCTTCACCAGCCTTGCTCCCAAATATCTTCCTCATCCAGATAGATAATATAGTACATTAGAGTATGTTATTAGAAATTCATTCCTTTGCATCTGGCATCACCCCCTCTAGGTATCTTCTGCCTCAGATCCTTATTAGTTGTATGACCCTGAGCAATTCACCTGACTCAGACTCAGTTTCCTCATCTATAAAATGGAGATAATAATAGCACTCATCTTCTAGGGTTGTAAGAATCAAATGAGGTAATATATGTAAAGCATTTTATAAAATTTAAAGTATTATTATTATTACTATTGTTGCACTTGACTGAAATTTCCTAAGAATGGGAAAGAAAGTATCTATATTTTTCCTGAAGTAATTCTGAATCTTCAACCCACAGCATCTTGTGATATACCCATTAAGTTTCATTGTGATAAAACTTCCACATTTAAGCAGATAGATTTTATGAGGAACTATGGGCATCACCTTGTGATTATAAAAGTCTGTTTAGGGCTCAAGAAAGAGAGGCACAGCTCATGCTCATGATGAGTTCAATTTAATTCATCAGTCATTTAATAAGTGCCTTACTAATGTGCCAGGTACTGTATTAAGTGCTGGAGAAATAAAGACACAAGCCAAATATTTCCTGACCTCAAAGGAGTTACATTATATTGAAATTTACCTTGTTGTTTTTTTTCAAATGCTTTATTAACTTCTGTTTTACATCATTCATTTCCATCAGATTTTGAGTTACAACTTTTTCCCCATTTTCCCCCTACCCACAACCCCAGAATAGCAGTCCCACAGGATATCCCCTCATCCAATTCGCTCTCTCCCATCTCTTTTCCTATACCCCTTTCGACTTTTCCAGTAGGGCAAGGTGAATCCGCGTGCCCCCGTGACTGCACATCTTATCTCCCAATTATATGTAAAATATTATTAATATAGTATTATAAAATATATAAAATTTTATATATTTTTAAAACATTTGATTTTAAAACTTCGAATTCCAAATTCACTCTGTTCCTCCCTTGTCACCCACTCTTACTGGGAAGATAAGCAATTCAGTATATGTTGTACATGTGTAGCTATGCAAAACATTACCATAGTAGATACATTGTAAAAGATTGACTATATTTCCCTCCCTCCTATTCCACCTTCCACCTGGTCCACTCCCCACTTTTATCCTGTCCCTTTTCAGAAGTGGGTGCTTCCAACTTCCCTCCCCCCAACCTGCCCTCCCTTCCATCATTTCCCCCTCATCCTTCCCCCACCCCCCCGCCACTTTCCTGCAGGGTGAGATATCCCATTTAGTGTATATGTCATTCTCTCCTGGAACCAGATTCAATGAGAATAAGATTTTGCCTTTTTGCCTTCCTGTTCTTCCCCAATCCCTGCAACCACTTCCTTGCCTCTTCTACATGAGAGAGTTTACCCCATTCTGTCTCTCCCCATCTCCTCTCATTATGTTCCTCTTTCACCTCTCAATTTCACCCCTTAAGTATCATCCCTGCCCATTAAATTTGACCTGTGCCCTCTATCTATGTATACCTGTAAACATATATACACACATTCACATATGTATTCATATGCCCATATACCCTTCTTCAGCTATTTTCATACTTAGAAAGGTTTCATCAGTTATAGTTATTGTTTTTCCATGTGGGAATGTAAATAGTTCAACTTTGATAAGTTCCTTATGATTTATTTTCTCTGTTTACTTTCTCAAGCATCTCTTGCTTCTTGTGTCTGAATATCAAATTTTCTATTCAACTCTGGTTTTTTCCTCAAGAATGCTTGAAAGTCCTCTATTCCACTGAATGACCATATTTTCCCCTGAAACAAGATACTCAGTTTTGTTGGGTAGGTGATTCTTGCTTTTAATCCCAGCTCCTTTGCCCTCTGGAACATCATATTCCATGCCTTTCAATCCCTCAGTGTAGAAGCTTCCAGATTCTGCTCTATTCTGATTGTGTTTCCACAATATTGAAATTGTTTCTTCCTTGCTGCTTGTAGTATTTTCTCCTTGATCTGGGAATTCTGGAACCTGGCTATAATATTCCTAGGAGTTTTCTTTTTGGGATCTTTTTCAGGAGGTAATCTGTGGATTCTTTCAACCTCTATTTTGGCCTCTGGATCTAAAACATCAGGGCAGTTTTCCTTGAGAATTTCTTGAAGGGTGATTTCTAGGTTCTTTCTTTGATCATGGCTTTCAGGTAGTCCAATAATTTTTAAATTGTCTCTCCTGGATCTATTTTCCAGGTCAGTGGTTTTTCCCATGAGATATTTCACATTGCCTTCTAATCTTTCATTTGTTTGGATCTGCTTAACAGCATCTTGATTTCTCATAAAGTCATTAGCTTCCATTTGCTCCAGTCTAACTCTGAAGGAATGAATCTCCTCAGTGAACTTTTGAGATTCTTTTTCCCTCTGGCAAATTCGACTTTTTAAGGCATTCTTCTCCTCATTGCCCTTTTGGGCCTCCTTTGCCATTTGAGTCAGGCTGTTGACCCTCATTTCATACTTTTCCTGCATCCTTCTCATTTCTCTTTCCAGTTTTTCCTCCACTTCTCTTATTTGATTTTTAAAGTCCTTCTTAAGGTCCTCTATGGCCTGCAACCCGCTCATGTTTTCCCCTGGGGCTTTTGGAGCAGGACTTCTGACCTCACAGTCCTTTTCCCGCTCTATGCCCCCAAAATAGGAGTCTAGGGTTGCATTTTTCTGTTTCCTTTGCCTTGGCATGTTGCCACTTAATTACTTGACTTTTGGGCTTGTTGCCACACTATGGCTTTAAGGCCAGCTAGAGGAATTTTCGTCCCGAACGTGTGGGGGGCAACTTCCGTTTCTGGCAAGCTGTAAACCCACCCACAACTTCCACCCTAGATCACAATCCAGATCCAGGGAGGTTAAAGCAAGAGCGATTACCCCCCAAGACTGATCGCTGGATCTCCCTACAATTAATTGCAGGCCGGGAGCTGGGGCTGCCTCTGAAAACTACAAAATGGCGTGTCTCCTCAGTGGCTTCTAGCCCCCAGGGGAGGGAGCCGACGCATTTCCCCAAATACAGGTCCCAAAGTCCATAGGACATTAACCTCTTACTTTGTCCTAGGCATGTCTATGTTGATAATTCTGGAGTCGCCAGGGCTGCTGGTGTTCTGGGGTTCCTCCAGCTGGCTGCTGGCCCTGCTGCCCTGGGGCTAAAACCTCGGCTCAGGCGGACCTGGGCTCCACTGGGCTCCTGTCCCACATTTCAAATGAACCAATTGAATCAAGTCAACAGGCATTTTTAAAAAAAACTAGGTACTGCCTTTTTCTTTTTTTTTAATTAAAAAATATTTATTTTTTAGTTTTCAACATTGATTTCCACAAGATTTTAAGTTACAGATTTTCTCCCCATCTCTCTCCTACCCCTTCCCCAAGATAGCAAATTACTCCTTCCCCCAATCTGTCCTTTCTTATATATCTCCTACCCCCTTACATTTCTGTAGGGCAAGATGGATTTCTATATCCCATTGCCTGTATATCTTATTTCTGGGTTGCATGTTAAAGCAATTCTTAACATTTGTTTTTAAAACTTTGAGTTCCAGATTCTTTCCCTTCTTCCCTCCTTACCCACCCCCTCTGGAAGACAAGCAATTCAACATAGTTATGTGTAGTTATGCAAACCATTTCCATAGTAGTCATGTTGTAAAAGATTAACTATATTTCCCTCTATCTTATCCCACCCCCATTTATTCTATTTTCTACTTTGACCTTGTCCCTTTTCAAAAGTGTTTGCTTCTAACTACCCTCTCCCCAATCTGCCCTCCCTTCTATCATCCCCCCTCTTATTCCCTTCTCCCTTACTTTCCTGAAAGGGTGAGATACCCAGTTGGGTTCAATAAGCATTTTTCAAGTACCTAATATGTTTCAGGCAATATGATAAGCACTTGGAACACAAGGAAAGGAAAAATCAATCCTTGCCTTCAAGGAACTCACAACCAAATAGGAAAAGATAACATGAAAACAGTTGCATACTAACAAAATATATACAAGATAATTGGGAGATAATTTCAGAGAGAAGATGCTAACATTAAGAAGGATTGAGAAAGTCGGGTTTTGGCTGAAGCTTGGGGAAAATCAGGGAAGCCAGGAGGCAGAAGTTATATGTGAGGGAACTCTAGGCACAGCCAAGGAAAATGCCCAAAGTTGGGAAATGGAGTGTCTTGTGGGAGGAAAAGCAAGTAGGACAGAGGCAGGGCATTGGCTGTACCAGATCAGAATTCATACCTTGGTTGGTAATCAAATGATAATCAGCCAGTAACCACCTGATGTGTGCCAGGCACTGTCCTAGATACTAGGAATACAAACACAGGAAATGAAACAATGCCTATATTCTATATATTTTCTTTAGTTCATAGTCATACTTAACTTAGTACATAGTTGCACTTAAGGATTCTCCAGTCATTTGGGTTGTTTCTGCCAATATGCTCATCTCCTACTTGAATGAAAGGGCCTAAAGTGACTAGATTGTCTCAGGTCTTCATCTTCTGATGATGAACCCCTCTGAAATGAGCTAGGTTAGTTCTCTGATCACAGACACATTATTTATTCCAGTACTCATATTGAAAGCCTTTTGTGACATGTGGAAAGAGCACTGAACCTGGAATTAGACTTGGGTTCAAATCTTAGTCTGGTCATTTATTAATGAAGATTAGTGAAGATTAATGATCTTAAGCAAGTCAATTAACTTCAATTTTCAGTTTCCTCATTTGTAAAATATGAGTGGGTTGGACTATATAATCTCTGTGGTCTCTTGCAGCCCTGACATTTTGTGATTCTATTCCATTGACCCTCATCAGCTCAGAGTGATCTCCAAAAAATAATGATGAATCAAAGTTGGTGTGGCAAAGATGAAACTATCTTAACATATAAACAGAGCAGTTAGAAATCATTGCTATTCATTAATAATATTATTTCACATTTACATCGTATTTTAGTTAAAATTCACTCATATACATTATATCACATATCCTTATAGGGATTGTCTTATTTTTATTTGACAGATGATGGAAATGTGGCCCAGAAGGTTCTAATAACTTGTGCAAAATCATATAGCTTATTAGTGGTAGGACTGGGACTAGACAACTGGTCACCTGACTCCCAACACTTTATGCTGCAATATCCATATAGGTGCTTATTAAATCCAAGAGAATGTTACTTTTGCCAATGAAACCTCTAATTCAGGCCCTCTCCCAAAGACTCTGGACTCATTCACATGGGGTCCAATGCTGGAGGTCATCCAAGATGATTCATTTATGCCCACACCTGGAATTTATTCCAGATAAAACCTCCAAATATAGTCTGGCCATCACAGCTTATGTATGGGTGTTTCAAAATTCAAGTAAAACTTTCCTTAGTTCCTCTACAGGCATTCAAGATAATAATATGGGTATGAGACAATCTTTATTTCCTTGCACATAAAATAAAGAAGATGCAAAGGACTCACATGAGCATATAAACAGAAACAAAATACAAGGCACTCAAAGGACTTACAGGACCTTGTACGCATATATAAAAAAATTATAAATCACTCAGATAGCCCATAAAGCCCTTTTGGAAGACAGTCATATTTTGAGATTGCTGAACAAGCAACACCACTTTCCATTAGAACTACATGCTCCCAGTCCTTCTCCATGAGAGCAGGGATGGTGGTAAGAGCCAGACCCAGGCCCCTCATGGTTCATCTTATGGTCAAAGCTTTTAAAGTATTTCCTCTCCATTGTAGAGAACTTTCAGGAATCCCCCAGCTTTGCTAATGAAATGTTCCCCTCTCCTATATTATTACATAAAAGGTTACAGGGCAGTCAAGTAGGAGGATGTATATACATAGAAAACTTTTTGGGGTCCCTCGATCTCACTAAAGGTATATTCCCCTGCCCTATACAGTTACCTGCAAGGTTACAAGGCAGATAAGCAAGAGGGCATGTAATCTTTTTTTTGTTTGTTTGTTTATGCCTCTGGATATGGTCCTAGGATATTAACTTAATACATAACTAACCTTAAGCAAGAGTAATTAGTAAATAAGATTAAGGGAGGGTCCTTCTACATTGTCTGCATTCCTTTGGGTCACCTAGAGGGAGGATCTTTCCACATTGTCTGCATTCTTTTGGCATATTTACATTCTTTTGGGGGGCATAAAAACTCTGTGAGCTTCTTGCATCTTTGGCTCTGTGTGAAATGATCCTGTAATAAACAGACTATTATTATTCTCACTGCTCACTAGCCCACCAACTGCACTGGCCTCAGCAAGTGGCACCCACAATGTGAGGCATCAGGAGGTATGTGGTTCAAGAAATCTGTTCTCTCTGGAAGGCTGAGTCTCCCAACTCTTGAACTTGGGACCTCTACTCATGGGTAAACGTTTTAGTTTTGCATAGTCCAGGAACTCTCCTTTTTCTGGCCAGAAGGCTAGATTCTGTGTTCTCACTGCCTAGGCTGGGCTCTAGGGTTTTCCCTCCATCTTCAATTTAATCAGTGTGTTAAATGTCAGGAATTTTGTCCAAGAGATGTTGCCTGATTTGGGCTGTGTGGACACAGGGTTTGTTTCTGCCATATGCAGTCTGTTGTTTTTTTTTCCCTAGGCAAGCACAAAAGGATGGCATCCTTCTTTGTCCCAGACAGGCCACCATAATGGGGGCAGAAAAAGTCTCTGGGAACCAATCAGAAGTTCTAAATTGTCCCCCGCTACCTATATGGGGCCAATATGCATGTCCACACACTTTTGAAAATAGGAGAGAAATATTCAAATGGATTCATTCATTCATTCAATAAATATTTGTTAAGTGCCTAGCCCATTATGTGCCAGGCACAATGCTATGTGCTGGAGATACAAATAAGAGACAAAAGTCAGTCCCTGCCTTCAAGGAGCTCACAATCCATTGAGAGTGACAACATGAAAATACACACAAAGCAAACTACAGGAAAAGTAGGAAATGAATAAAAGAGGGAAAGCACTGAAATTAAGAGGGATTAGGGAAGGCCTTCTGTAAGAAGTGGGATTTTAGTTGGGACTTAAAGAAAGCCAGGGAAGTCAGTAGTTGGAGTGTAGGAGGGAGAGCATTACAGGCATGGGGACAGCCAGAGAAAATGTCCTAAGCTAAGAGAGGGAGTTTGTTGCTTATGGAACAGCAAGGAGGCCAGTGTCAGCCAGGATTGAAGAATATGCACTGGGGAGTAAGAAGACAGAAAATACAGGAGGGGGCTAGCTTATGAAAGACTTTGAATTCCAAAGAGAGCATTTTTTATTTTCTCCTGGAGGCAATAGAAAGCCACTAGGGTTTATTGAGTAAGGAGGGCTTAGTAATCACTCATGAATTCTTGTAGAACTCTAAGGACCATACATGTACATAGTGACTGGTCATGAATTCTTATAGAACTCTAAGGACCATACATGTACATAGTGCCTGGTCTGGCCATACTAGACTGTGCTGTGCATGCTCTATGCATACCTCTGTCTAGAATGTAGCCTTCCAGGTCATTTATGAACTCATTAAGAGCAGGAGGTGGGAGAATGAGTATGAAACATAGCATTATAATGTGAAAATTTTTCAACATTTTGGGGGTCATTTTAAACTGAATTTTTTTGTTCTTTAATCATACATATACACACATATATGTTTATATGCCACCTGGCTGCCGAGTATTCCATAGTACATCTTTTTTTTTTACTGTTTTGATTGATATTTTTAATATATATTTTGGTTTTGCATCACCTAGATTTCTTCCCTACTCCCTCCCATATTCCTTCCCAGAGAACCATCCCACATAACAAATACACACACACACACACACACACACACACACACACACGTAAATCAAAACAGTAAAAAGCAAGATGTACTATGGAACATTGGGCAGCTAGGTGGCACAATGGATAGAGTGGATAGTTCACAGAATGGATAGTTCAAATCTGGCATCAGGCACTAGCTGTGTGACCCTTGGTAAATCACTCTGTTTGCTTCAGTTCCTCATTTGTAAAATGAACTGGGGAAGAAAATGACAAACCACTCCAGTATCTTTGCCAAGAAAAACCCATATAGGGTGACAAAGAATTGGACATGACTGAAATGACTAAATAACAGCAACCTTTTAGAGAAATCTCTGCTCTTTTCCTCCTCTCCTTTTGAGGGACTCCCTATTTGAGACTATTATTTTAGGAAGAATCCCAGTCATGTTTCCTCTTTTTTATACCTGGATACTCTACCTGGCCTCCTCATTCTTCTTGACATAAATTTTCACCTTGGAAAAATTATAACTTTAGGACTTCACCTCCTCATTGGTGACCCTCTCCAGGGACACATTTTAGGAAAGATTCCAGTCATGCTTCACCTCATTCATACTTGGACTCTATGAAAATTAAAATGACTATTTTTCAAAAGCAGTGAAGTCTTCTCTTTTTCCCTCCTTACTTATTTGGGGTTTCAGTTCCCTGGTAACTATCTTTGTTTTATCCTTTCCAGCTCCCAAATCATTCTCCTTAGTAGAGAAAACAGAAGTGAAATTGCCATTCTGGCTTCTCTTTTTTTTATCCACACAAATAATAGTTTAATTCCTTCTTAAATCTTCCTGTTGCCCCCACACAGCAATAACAACAAAGAAAACTCTTTTTGCTGCCCATGGTATTCACCTACAATTAGCTTATTCTGGGCATCAGTGACAATATTCTTCTATTCTTATAGAATTGTACTGCTCTATTGAATTCATTCTTACTTCCTTTCTCTGGCACTATTATCTATACATGTCTTCTAAAATCTGAGTTGGTCAATGTATTTATTCCCCGAGAAACATCAGTCCCTTTAGTCAATTATTCCTATCCCTCTTGATCAAATTAATTTCTGTTTGTGACTTCCAAATTTCCTGGATGATAGTTCCTCATTCCTTTTTTTTAATGGTCTACTAATGTAGAATTTTAGGTCAGAGGATACTCCTTACCTTTTCCTCTGAAGCCTTTGAAGTTCACTCTTTTTAAATCTTGCATGTGCCTGTGCATGTCAGCCTACTCCTGACTTTCTTCTTCTCTATCACAAACTCCAAATTTTTGTGGTCAACTTATTACCAAAATCCTCCTCTTTTCTACTCCAGCAACAAGCTCTTCCTTACTGACCTCAGTCACATGCAGAATAATGGTTCCCTTTATTGCTTTCTATCCCTATAGTGAAATGATCATGAAAGAATTTGAGAATTTATCAGCTACTTTTCTTTCAGCAAAGGGAGAGAGCAAAATGCAGGAGATAGCTACTTATTTGATGACCTCCATAATTACCGCATCATTCCCTTGTGTCAGATTTATGATCTGCTTCCCAAGCTCTTTCTTCACTTTTATCTGACCATGGGCTGTGAAGAAAGCAATGGTTTTACTCTCCTAATTACATAGACAAGACAGATATTTTTCCAGAACTGTCCAAGACTCCTTCTCTGGCCTTCAGACTTCAAGTTTTCAGTCATCTTCCAAATCGCCAACAAATACACACATATTCTGAAGTAACTCAGTTAAGCTATTAATCTAAAAAAGATCAGTGGGGCAAGGTACTCTGCTAATTGCTATGGAGGCTACAAATACATCCTGCCTTCAGGGATCTTACAGTGCAGTTAAGAACAGGTATTAGAAGCTCAAGGCAAACTTATGCTGGATCATGGTTTTTAAATACAATCTTATCATGTCCAGAAGGTTTTAAATTTTATCTCTAAAGCTTCTGCCCATATTTCTCCCCCTCCACCCAACTGATGCTTGCTTTGCTTGGCCCACTATTTTAGGTGTTCCCTATCCATGTTTCACTGTACTTCCAACTACCTAGCCATCTCCTCAACACTCTTGCCAGTATAGACCATGCCATCCTTCTGGATCCATAATCAAATCAATTCTGCCATTTTTTCCTGAAACAAATATGCTAATTTTCTTCCCTATGGCTTAATCCACCATTCATGTAACATTCCAAATTAAAATTCCCTCCCCTGCTCACTGTTCTCTTATTCAGGGAATCTCCTCCTATTAGATTATAAATTTCTTGAGAACAGGGGCTATATTCGTTTTGGTAATCTTTTCACAGTGCTAACAGTAGTGCTTGGTATATAGTAAATACTTAATACATGCCCATTCATTCATTTAATCATTCTGTCATTTCCTATTCTTAGAGTGAAGGACAATGTAACACTCCTTAGAGATGGGGTCTAACTTCAGGACTTCTTTGGCAATTGGGGCTAGAACAGACCCTCTGAGATAAGGTAGATTCTTAAACATCCCCTAGTTTTTGTATTTTGCTTAAAGTAGAATATGGCAGCTAGATGCCTGGCTACAGAATCTGGAAGAGTATCTTTGCAATTCAAATCTGGTCTCAGATACTTCCTAGCTGTGTCACCCTGGGCAAATCACTTAACCCTGTTTGCCTCAGTTCCTCATCTGTAAAATAAGCTGAAGAAGTAAATGGCAAGCCACTATAGTGTCTTTGCCAAGAAAACCCCAAATGGGAACACAAAGTGTTAGACATGACTGAAACTGCTAAACAGTATAGCTTTAGAGAGTACAACAGAAAAGATCTGTCCAAGGTAGATGATGCTACTTAAAACTGTCCCTTATTCCTTCCTTCTCTTCCTGCACCTCCTTGTTAATATTTACAGTTGTAGTTTGCTGCTCCTATAGAAAATGCCAGAAGTGCTTTCAAATTGCCTCATAAAAGAAACTCAATTTAGAAGGTCTTATTCATGGAGGATTTACGAGCTCGTCACAGTCTAGGAGCTGGGAGTTTTATTTTGACTCAGAGTTAGTTATGCACCCAAACCAACTGAGTAATTCTACCCCAGAGAGGGAAGCAGTTGGAGGTTAGAGCTTCTCAGACTCCAGTGATTTTTGCTTTTCAGCTAATGACATGCAGGAAGCACATCAGCAAAGACTGAGCCAGGAGGCCCTGGGGCTTTACCCTTCTGTTGAAACTACACTGTACAGAGTCAGGAAGGAAATATTCCCACCAAGATAGTGAAAAGCTGCTGTGGAACAAACTCTAGTATGAGAAGGGCTGGGGTGACAAAAGGATGAGGAATTTTTTTGTATTTTATGAAAAAAAAGACTTAGATTTCCAGATGGGAGACCCTAAACAAAAATGGACTTATATTTTTCTTGCTTCTGAAGTGACTCTGTTAAGCAATTAATTAAACAATTTTTCCTTTGTGCAAGGCATGCTGCTAGGTGCTATGTGGGATATAAAATTATCCCTCCCTTGAAGGAGCTTACAATTGAGCTGTGAAGGCAAGGTATAAGCACATAAAGTTAAGTAAAACACAAGAGGGAAAGAATAATAACTTTGTCATCTAAACATTTAAGTTTGCAAAATGTTTTTCTTGTACCCCTTTAGATGCAAATATTGCTGTCCTTATTTAATAGATGAGGAAATTAAAGCATAGAACATTGTGTAACTTACACATTGTAGTCAGAATTGAACTTATTTCTTTTAATTGTGAGACCAGAGCCTTTTTTAAAAAAAAATCACACCACACTGCTTCTCAATAAAAACAGCACTGAAAAATGTTTGTGATCAGAAGTCAAACGAATGGTACAAATAGTAAGTCCTCAGGAAGAGAGAACATTTTGGGCTCTAATGGTCTGGTAAACTTCATTGAGAGAAAAAGAGTTGGGTGGAACCTCGATACATGGGTAGGATTTGGTTAGGCAAAGAAAAAGGGGAAGGGCCTTCTAGGTGAGATAAAGTAATTCTCGTTTTCCACTTTGGGGTCTCTAACCAGGCTTGTCTCTGAGAAGTTGGGGTTGATAGGAGGCATGATCCTAGACCCCCAGGACTATTAAGAAATCCTATGGTCATTTTGAGCCAAAAGAAGAGATAAATGCCAGTGATTGGAAACATAAAGGAATAAGAAGCACATTTGCAAAACTGTTCTTCTAAGTTAAGAAAATAGCCCAGAGCATTTGGGGTATGCATATTGGTGGTGGGGAAGATAATAAGTTATATATGTATTCAATAATATCCCAATTTATCTAACCTCTTTAGTTAACCCAACCATGTAGAAAGCAACCAAAAACATGTAAATAATTCAATTAAATTCAATAAACAATGGTTAATGATCATGTTTTAGGCACTGAAGAAACAAGGGCAAAAAACATAGTCCTTCCTCCTGGAAGTTTATTCTCTAATGGGGGAGGAGGGAAAATTATATACATAGATAAGTAAATTAGAAATATACAAAAGGTGAGCGCAGACTGAGGGCTTCTTGAGAGGAGGAACTGTTTTAACCTTTCTTTGTATCCCTAGGGCTTAGCAAAGTGCCTGATATATGGTAGGCATTTAATGAATGCTTATTGATTTAACTTGACTTGCTGTGGATTAGGGTAAAACGGGGGAAGATCACTAAGGCCTCATGTAGGAAGTACATTTGAGCTGAGGCTTCAATGAAACTAGAAATGCCATTAGGTTGATATGGGGAAGGAGAGATTTACAGGAATAGGAAAAACAAGTTCGGCTGGAACATAGGGTACATGAGAGAGAGAGAGAGAGAGTAAATAAAGAGAGAATAAATCTGGAAATACAGGTTGGAGTCACATTACTTAAAGGATTTTAATGACAAATGGAAGAATTTATATTTTCTCATAGAGGCAATAGGGAAATAATGAAGTTTGTTGAGCCACAGAGCAACATGGTAAGACCTCTGCTTTAGAAAAATATTGGCAGCTGTGTGTGGGGAGAATTAGAGAGGGATTGGAGAGAGGAAGACAGGTTAGGAGGCTATTGTAGTAGTGTAGGTGAGAGTTGTTGAGGGGCTGAATGAAGTGATCATATGAGTAAAGAGGAGACAGGTTCAAGCGCTGTTGTGGAGATAGAATCAACACAGCTTGGCAACTCTAGCAGCAAACGCCTTAGCATACCCAGGATGGCTGGTAGCACAGGTTCTTTGATCTGCTTTTCTAAAGGACAGCAACTCAAAAGGGGGGTAAGAATCTTACTTTAGCCAAACATATATCATTTACCTAGTTTATGGGGGAGAGTCAGCACCCCGAACTTCAGAGAAAATACAAAGAGAAGTTACAAGCAGACAAAAATACAGACAGAAAAACAGACCAACAGACGGGGCTTCCAGCTGTCAGACCATTATATCCATACCTCTACAGTTACCAAAGAAAGAAGCACCAACATTTGGGTTTTCAAAGCTGGGGGGGGGGGGGGCTCAACAACTGTCCAAAGTCTTAGCTGGCCAAATCACACAACTCTTCCCATGAGTGGGCCCCAAAGCAAAACCTCACCTGAGAGGTATATATAGCCTTCTCCAAGGTCAGAGAACAGCACAACCCTAGTGATCCACTGCCCAATCACAAAGTAACAAAGTGTAGACATTCCTGAATAAGAAGCCTCCCACCACAGGCTCCATGTGACCACATTCAGCCTATTGGGGGGTGGGCAGAGTATATTTTCAAACCAGGGAAAGTTCTTAAATCAAGCCTATGAAGGGACCAAGGGGCTGGGAAGATCTTCAAATTCCCATTACCATTACAGCAACTAATTCTTTATGTTGGTGGTGAGGGAAAGGGAAAAGTTGAGGATAATTCTCAGGTGATGAATGATGTTGGTCATTTATTCTCAAAGAGGACCATGACATCATGGAGGTGATGCCCTGACTTGCAAGTGAATTGAATTTAAGTGAAGGATGGTTGTGCAAAGGTACCAGCCTCACTTTCTCCTCAGGAGCCATCTGGGTCCAGTGGTAAGATATAGATCAGGATGATTGGAGATGGCCCTCTGATTAATATGAGTAACTAGAGAGAGGGTGGGTCCCTTGGCAAAACTGGGAAATTTTCAAGGAAGGTGGGTCTTTCGGGGAAGATAACCAATCAAATTTAAGTGTTTATTAACTGTTAACTGTGTTTATTAAGCTTATTTACTATGTTAATCAAGTATTAACTTATTTATTAAGTGTTAACTATGTGCCAGAACCTGTCTCTCTCTCTTTGGAATATGTAGTTTGAAATGTCCAAAAGGCAATTAGTTATGTAGGGCTGAGTCTCAGGGAGAGACTGGGACTGGAGTATACATCTGAAACCCAACACAGCTGATGAGGTTATAGAGAGAAAAATGAGAAGATTGTGACAGATGATTAATTGGGCCTTTATTTTATTGGACTCCTATTTTATCCTAAGAAGTATTAATCAGTTTGATATGCATCCATAACTTCTGATATTAGGCCTCAGAGCTGGAAACTGCAGGTTGTACATTCACTTGCTTAATCATAGGAAGCTAACTAGAGAACCTCCACTCTTGTTTTTTCTTGTTATGATGAATAAGCCCAGTGTGGCAGGGAGGTTACTCAATTACATGGAAACCCCCCAGTTATTTTTGTTGCCTCTCTATCCCTTGTTATTCCTCTATTGACCAACATGGAGAGATGACCATAAACACTTGACCAATGAGTGATCCTAATTGCCAGCCTGGGGCATGCCTTTCTACTAGCCCATCTGCCCAGGTAGATGTTTTGACATCTATCAGCTCAGCCCATAGGTGTTCATGTGCTTGGTAGGACCTCCTGAGAGATCAAGATAGCTCTGTTAAGTTCTGCACACTAGTCTGTTTGTCAAGCAGTGGGATTCTGAATTTTGTGTAGACCCTCTTGGAGGGTCAAGGGCAAGGTTTATCAACAAATGAAATTCTATATTTTTGGTCTGCTTTGTATTGTTTGGATAAAGCACTATACAACTATGGCCCTAGATGAAGAGGGCATCCCACATCATGAGAAAGATCTGAGGTCCACTTCATTAAAGGGGACCATGGACCCTTTAATAAAGTGCCATTGATTGACTCAGAGCTCTGCATCAGTAGTTTTTCTTGCAGACTGGACAATTTTAGAAATCACACAGGATAAAAGTAGAAGAGACAAAGCAAAACGTTGGCACCTTGTAGAATAGCCTGACTTAAAGGGCCATGAATGATGAATGATGATCCAGCAAAAGAAACTAAGAAGAAGCATTCAGACAGGGGAGATGTGAACAAGGAAAGAGTAAAGTTATAGATACCTAGAGAAAAGAGAATATCCAGGAGTAGAAAGGTGTGGTCAATAGTGTTACATGCAGCACATAGGTCAAAAAGGATTAAGACTGAGGAAATACCATAATAAATTCTGTTACAGTCACAGATACTAGGCTGTGTAACCCTGGATAATTCACTTAACCTCAATGTCAAGGCAACTCTCTAAGATGATAAATCGCAGAGTAGTTTCTAATTTGCATTGGTAAAGTAAATTTCTTCTTTGGGAGGTTCCTACACGAGTGGAATCAAAGATCTAGCCTCCTAACACCCTCCCCCCCCCAATATAAAGAAAGAAAAAATACTACCTTCTGTGGGTCCTCTGCAAGTGTCTTAAATTATAAGATCTCTAAGGGTAGGTACTGCCCTGTAACTTGCTGGGCTTAGCTACCTTTGCCAATAAATAACCACAATAAATGATTTGTGATAGTGAGATGGTGAGATCTTAAAAAAGATAGAAAAACACTGCTTCTTCAGTGGAAATCAAGGCAGAATGAGGGCAGACTTGTCTGATAGGGAAAATAAATGAACTGATTGTAGACTGTAAAATTTCCATGGTTAGAGACTATCATTGCTACCATCATCAGACATTTATAGAGCACCAACTGTGCACAATGCCCTTTGCTGGGAGCAGAATGGAAAGTAAATAGAATATTAGACCTGGTTTGAATATCATAGTTTAAATCCTTCCTCTGACTCTTGCATGGTGTATGACTGTGACTAGGTCTTAGTTTCTTTATCTGTCAAAGGGAGACAATGACACCTGAGATACTTCACAGAATTGAAAGGCTTGGATGGGGTAATTTATATGAAAGTGCTTCACAAAGTCATAGCACTATATAAATGTCAGTTATTGCTATGGGACACTATCTCTGCCCTAAGGAGTACATACTCTTGTTGGAAAAATAGGACTAACAAATATAAAAAAGATTATAAATTAACATTTGCTGTGTCAAATGACTGGCAATAATAACAGCTAACTTTTCTATAGTGCCTTAAGGTTTACAAAGCCTATTCCTTACAACATCTCTCTAATGGATGGGCTTGACTCAGGCATGAAATAAATTTGTGATGAGAAGTCAAATGAATGGTACAAATAGTCTTTCCCAAGAAAGAGAGAACATTTTGAGCTAGAACAGTCTGGAAAACTTAATTAAGTGAGAAAGAATTGGGCAGGATCCTGATAGGTGGGTAGGATTTGGTTATGCAGAGAAAAAGTGAGATAATGTAAATCTCATTTTCTACTTTAGGGCATCTGGTAGCTTAGGCTCCATGCTCAGGTAGCTTAAGCTGTGGCAGCTTATGTTCTATGTTGGAAAGAAATAAGACATTCATTGCATTCAGTGGTTGACAAAAGGAGTTTTACTTAGCCATAGCATAGAAAGTATATTCAACATGGATATTACAACCTTTAGCTTGGATAGACAACTCCAAACAGAAATGGGTTTGATCAGCAAGGTAGAGTGTGATGACTCATGGGGTCTTGGGGCATCCTCCATATCTAAAGGGTCCTAAGTGTGGGTGGATTTTTTATGCCTTTTAGTCACCAGGAAGCCATATCATTATAGCAAAAATTGCTAACTCAAGGGAAATGGAGATGCTGGTAGACAGCAAGCCTATCATAATCCCCATGGAATAGGTAGTGCAAAAATTGTTATCTTTCTTCTACAGATGACACAACCAATGATCTGTGAGATTAAATGACTTTCCTATGATCACAAAGCTAGTATCTGAGGAAAGATTTAAACCTAAGTCTCTTGCCTCCAAAGATAGCACTCTACTACAAGAGGCAGTCTCTCAGTGGTAGAGATTATAGATGCCACAAGAGTTCTTTCTGGCATTCAACACTTGTTGATTTAATTTACCTCCTTCAGAAACAAATCCAGTGATTGATATAGTAAACCCTTTTTGAATGAGAGGCATTGGGTGCGTAGTGAAAAGAGCACCACATTCGGAATCAGAGAACATAGCTTCAAATGCTATCTCTACTACTCACTTCCTGTGTGCTCTTGGACAAGTCACCTCACCTCTGGGACTCTATTTTCTCATCAGAAAAAGGAGTGTGGACTAGATTATCTCTAAGGTCCTTTCCAGTTCTAAGTCCTCTTTTTCAATTTGTAGGTGTTTCCCACTTATCCTAAAAGGCCATTTATCATACTGGGTAACTCCCAGAGGAGGAGCTTTATGACTATGAAATGCATTGCAATGAGAATAACTAGAAGCTCTGATCTCCATGACAGTGTTGGGGAATCTGGCTGAAAGTCCTTTCAGAGGTTTGGAGATCTCCCCCAGGAGAGTATCTGGCTTGTCTTCTTGTAATTAAAAAGTGAGCTTCCAGCCAGCTATGCTGCTCAGCTGAATCCCTTTTCTGTTCCCCACCCCTGCCCCTGGAGATCTTGCCTTGAAGACATAATCCTGTATGAGATGACATTCCAATCTGGGGCTAAGAGAGAGCACAGAAAATGTGCAATCAAGGCCTTCTTGAAAGAAGCTGGCTCTGAGGCAGGTAGGCTGCAAAAGACCCAGTGCATTGTTGGCACATGCATTTTTTAAAAATAATTAATCAGAAGGAGAAATTTAATTGAAAAAACAATCTTTCATTCCTACTTCTTAGTCTATTAAAGATACCCACCACTGCTATTCCTCCCCCCCCCCCCCCCACCACATGAGAAAAGTCTTTGATTAGTCTGGGAAGGGTTCCAACCTTTGGTCAGGACAGTGTTCTGTGGTGGGTGTAATAGAGCAATCCTTAGAACCAGTGGAGAAATACTGTTCACCTATCCAAAGCCTTCCCTTCACAGCTCGAGTCCCAGATCCATCTTGAAGTTTTCTTTGACCATTCCAGTCTTCAGTGACCTCCCTTCTCTGATGTCTTATGGTGTTCATGTTCATAAAATAGTCGGACTTTTATTGTATGCTAGGTACTGTGTTAAGTGATGAGGATGCAAAGAAAGGAAAAGACAGCGCCCTCAAGGTTATCACATTCTATCAGGGAGACAAGATGTAATTAGTTATGTACCTATAAACATGGCATTTTAAAAAGTTTGAGCAACATAATTTCTGGGTAATTTGATCTTTTTTTAATAAAGTCAACATATTTTTTAAATAAAAGGATGGTCATTTAGTTGTCTTTCTTAGATCAAAAACCTCTCAAGGTGGTGGGCTCACAGTTTATATTCCTTTGGAAGAGCAGGTATTTCTGAGGGTGGCAATCAACTCTGATTGGTTAAAAATTAATGAGAAAATGGTTATTATAATGAGATTATGGGTTATATTACAATGAGGGTCTTGAGGTACATGACTTGAATCACCCAAATAATTGTCAAAGAAATCGATCAATTTCTCTATCACCTGTCTGACAAAAGGGGAGAATTCACATTTTCTGAGACTTGTCTGAGCCCTCATTGGCCCAAACTCATTGGCCAAATTTAGAATTTCTTTTACTGTCTGATTAGATCTTGGCCTGAGTAAATCTATAAGAAAGATTTCCCATACTGGTTGATTTCTGGATGAGAAAGTAGAAAAAGGGGAAAAATCTTGGTTCTGATTCAATAATTAGTTATTAATACAAGAGAGAAATGATCATTTCTCTCATTAGGGCAGTTTGGATTCTGGGCTCCTATCTTTAATGCCAATCAGTACTGCTTGGCTGGGTTCTCAGAATGCAGCCAGCTGCTTCTAATCTAAATGTTCTAGGAGGTAACCCTGTGGGGTTGGTGGGTGCTATGACACTCACATACCAACTTTCATTATTAGTTGGTATCAATTAGCCTTCCAGACTTAGTTTTTTGAAACAGGTATTTACTAAGGTGGTATAGTAATAAAAGTTAGTGTAAAACATTTCTCTCTCTCTAAAGTGGAATCTACTCTCCTGCAAGTATATATAGAGTCTAGGGGAATGTGGGCTCAATCTTTGGGATCACACATGGCAAAGGAAGTTTTTTCTCCCCTTTGTGGGGCCCTTGTGGAAGTCCTTTTAGATTTGGTATAGATTTCTTCTGAGGTCATTGCAGAGTTCTGAAGCTACATTTCCTCAGTGAGTTTAATTCGTCCTTGACTCCTGAAATAGATGCTACTGGCAGCCATTACTCTTCTGGGGACATTGCTAGAATACTCATGAAAAGTATAAAAATTTTTGACTTTTTGAAGTCCATAAGGGTGTTCTTTAGTCAAGGGGCAGAAGAAACTCTCTCTTCTTCCTCTCACATCCAAATGATTATCTCTCAGGGGCCTGCCTGGAACTGCTTCTTCTTACCAGGCTTGCTGGAATGCTGAATTCTGAATTGGCTTTATATTTTTTCTAAGCCCACAAGATATGACTGGATCTTCTCAAGTAATCCTAATATACTCTGCGTGGTGTCTTTTCATTTCATCTAGTGGCTTAAAGTAATATATGCCTTTTCAATTTATTAACTATGTACTTAGTTTAATGCCTTCATTGATAGATTGTTTAATAAATGTCTTCTCATTCAATGAAGGCCTTAGGTTGTAGAGCAATTTGTTAGATACTTTAACTGTTATGGGGTGATTGCCTGATTTATTTCATTAATCCCCAAATTTATACATGTACATTACATGGTAAGTAATTTCAGAGGAAGGGCAGTAGCAGTGTGTGTGTGTGTGTGTGTGTGTAATCAAAGAAGACCTCCTGAAGGAGGTAGAATTTGAGTTTAGTTTTGAAGAAATCTAGAAGAGCTAAAAAGTGGAGCTGAAGGGGGAAGACATTCCCTGCATAGAGGGTGAATCATGCAAGGTTATATAGTAACTGTGTGGCAGAGCTGAATCCCTAAGCTACTCCTTCATGTAGTCTTCTTACACACGGAGCCACAATTATAGGAGGATTCTATTGTGATAACATATTCTTTTGCTCGGCTAGGTGGGGCACATTTTTCTTTTGTCATGTCTATATGGATGGAGTAGTCTCTGCCAATTTCCTTTTCTACCTATAATGTGACAAACAGAATATTTTAACTTAGATACAGTCATCAGTGTGGGAATGGAAGAACATGGACTACTTAGTCCTCTTTCAGGTTTTCACCTCTGTCTGTCTCAATAGCAGCAATAGTCTTCTACTATTCCAAATCCCAAGACCTCCAACCTACATTAGCTTGTGCTGCCTTTCTTGACATTTAGTAACACTAATAATAGTTTACATTTATGTTGCACTTTATTGCTTATAAAATACATTACTTACATCTGTTTTGTGGGATAGGTGATATGAAGCTCAGAAAGGTATAATGGTAGCACTGGTCATACCAGAAAGACCAGTCCAAGGGTCAAGTGATTTGCCCAATCTCCCATAGCTAGTAGGTGTCAGGTCTAGGATTTTAACTGTCTTCTGAGTCTAAGACAGTAAATGCTCTTTCCATTTCACTGTGCTGTCTGTGATCCCCAGAGTAAAACTGTCTAAAGCTGTATTTCTCATGAAGCACAAGCTCCCATTAAAACCTAGTCAAAAGAGGATATTTAAATATTCCTTGTTCCAATGATTTATTTTTAAGGTGATGCCTGATTTATTTTAGCCTTTGGATTCATTAAGATCTATGCAGTTGACATAAATCATTTAGTGGGCAGCTAGGTAATAGAGTAGATGCACCACTGGACTTGGAGTCAAGAAGACCTGAGTTCAAATTTCAAATACTTTCTAGCTGTGTGACCCTGGGAAAGTCACTTCACCTCTATTTGCCTCAGTTTCTTCATCTGTAAAATGGGATTAATAATAGCACCTACCTCCCAGGGTTATTGTGAGGATCAAAAGAGAAGACAGTTATAAAGCACTTAGCACATTGCTTGATACATAGTAAGCACTATATACAGTAGCTATTGTTACAGAGTCCTTATGCAGGATGACAGATTAGGCATACTTGCCGATAGAGAGGGACAGAATTCAAAAAAATAAATGAACATTCCCCACAAAGAGGAGGATGTTCAACATGGAGAAATACAAGTCTTCATTATTATAGAACCTTAGAACTGGGAAGGCCCCATGGGATCATTTAGAATAAGTGTCTTGTTTTACAGATGTAGACACCAAAGTCCAGAGCTATGATATACAGCATTGGAAGCCAAAACAAATCAAGCACATACATACTTGGAAAAGGCTGGACAGGTACAAGAATGAGCTAGGAGTCTTAATAGGTTACCATGACAATAATTGCCCTAAGATGATTCTGTAAGATATTACTGTGAGCTTCCATGCTTCATGAAACTCTAATTTCTTCAGATATGGGCATATCTTTTACTGATACAGATCACAGCTTATCTAGATGTATTAGGCAGTCCTCCGCCTGTAGCTATGGACAAAAAAATTAATTGCCTTTTGATCAACCTGGTGATAAATCTCTCTAAACTAAGATAGCTTGGTCTAAAACAACGTTACATGTTAGAGGGGCAGTGCACATTTAGAATCTAGAAGACTTGAGTTCAACTCTCACCTTTGAAGTCCATTGGGTGGATGAACCTGGTGCAAATCACTTAACCTTTCTGTATCTCAGATTACTTATCCATGAGGTAAAAGGGTTTGACTTCATGGCTTTTCTAGATCTTTGATCATATGGAGGTCATTATCTGGACTATACTGTAAACTATACTTACATTAACAGAAAAATGGACACATAATTCTGAGATGATGAGTAAGGCATTTAAGAGCAGTTCATTTTCAATTCAATTAAATAAACTTCAATAACTCATTATACATAAAACATTGTGCTAAGTCCTGGGGATACAAAGAGAAAAAATATACCATTTCCATTCTCAAGAAAATTATAATTTCCTTTGGAGGAATGAGATGTATAAATTAGTTAACTATAGGCTGATTATAATTAAGGGCATGATATAGGATAGGAAAGACATGGCAAATTCAAAAAGGGAGGGATCACTTTTTCCCCTTGGGAGTGGGGTTGGATAGTGGGGATCAGGGAAGGCATCATAGAGGAGTTAGCATGTGATCTAGGACTTGAAAGAAGGGAGGGTCTTCTATAGACAGAGACAGACATAAAGGATTAATTGTTCATAAGTCTGAGCAAAAGGAGAGAGACAGGATGGGACAGAGACAGAGCAAAAATGGAGTGGAAATCAGAATGTATGGAAAGGAAAAGTGTTAAGTGAGACTGTAAAGGTAGATTGAAATCAGATTGTGAGAGGCTTTGAATACTATACTATGAAGTTTTTATTCTAACTGGCAGGCAATATAGAGTCTGAAAAAATTGAGGAGTGACCAGAGCAGTAAATGAGAGAATTTATTCAAGCAGTAGTAGGAAAGCTAGATTGGAGTAGAGAAATCCTGGGTATAGGGAGATGAGTCTAGGAGCTATTTTAGTAATTAGTCCAATAAGAATTGGCAGTGTTTGATTAGGGTAGTGACAGTGGGACTAAAAAGGAGGCAACAAATGCAAGACAATTTGTGGATATAGAATGGAAAGAATTTATACAACTAGTTGAATGTTGGAGGTATGTGAAAGAAAGGGAAAACTGAGGAAGGTTTGAGCCTTTGTGGTTGGTCAAAATGGTGGTGCCATCCTCAGGAGCAGGGAAACTGAGAAGGGCAGATTGGAGATTTGCACAGGGAATGTTAAGGAAAGAAAGGTTTCAATGTATGTGTTGTTCTTACACATAATAAAACATTGGGTGAAGAGACTAGATAAAGAACAACAGGTAATAGCTAAAGCATTGGAAGGGACCACAGAGCCCATACAATTTAATTCCTTTGTTTTACAGATAAGGAAATAGAGGCCCAGGGAGGTCATGTGACTTGCCCAAGGTTACCCAGGTAATTATCAGGTGGGATTTGAATCCAAATCCTTTGTAGCCAGTACTCTTTTTCACCTTACTACTCTTGAACAGAGAACAACTTCTTGAATCCAAAAAAAAAGATAAAAAACACAGCTACTTGCTGATTGATAAATACTTCTGAGGTAACAAATATATATGTAGGGTATGTGTTGCTCATGTAGGTTTTGAAAATGTCAAATAAATTGTCTAAATTGGGATTGAAGGAGAGGCTTTGAGAGACACATATGCATGTATGTATATGTTTATAGAGAGATATATATGAGAGATGTATTTTTCTCTATATATGTACAACATGAATACATCTCTCTCTCTCTCTCTCTCTCTCTCTCTCTCTCTCTCTCTCTCTCTCTCTCTCTCATCTTGACCATTCCTCTCCAAGGGAGACCAATTCTTGAGTGGAGGACAGTAGGAGAGGAGATATGAGACTAGCTGCTCTATTTTCCTCAGAGACAGGAATGCCAGATTAGAATTATATCTGTTGGGGCGGCTAGGTGGTGCAGTGAGTACAAGCGCCAGCCCTGGAGTCGGGATGACCTGGGATTGGTCCCGGCCTCAGAAAATGAGCACCCACACATAAATAATGACTGGCCATGTAACCTTGAGCAAGTTAACCCCAATTGCTTTAAAAAAAAATAATTATATCTGTTCCCCTTAATATGTCTAGTCTAGGGAAATGGCTCTGTTCTTAGGTTCAAACTACTTCACAGTTTCTTAAAAGAAGAAGAATACTGCTGATGTCCTAAAGCTTAGCTCTTTCTCATCAAATGTTGGTTGTACAAAAACCAATCACAAATGGTGAATAATGAATAAACCCATTTATCCAAGAAGATAACAAACAAAACTCAGAGACACTAAACAGATTAGAATATGCCAGACAATGCACAGAATGAATGACCTCTCCCACTGGGGGCTAGATATTTCAGCTCAACTAAGAGTCCCTGATCTTTACCAAGGAGAAATTCCTTGAAGTTTCTAGGGAGACAAGCTGGAAAACAGAGACTTGTTAGGGAGCCAACTTTCCCCTAGTTATCTACCCTCCAAAGTTTGTTCTCTCTCTCTTATGATTCCTCCCCAAAAAAGATCTGGAACCATTTGTGTCCTCTTTTGAAGTAGGGAACAAGAAGCAATTCTCTCTTCCCTAGCTCTCTCACCAACTCTGCCCCTTATATATTCAAATAGTAAGGAGTTGTTATCCTTTTCACCAATCTAGAATCACATTCCTAGGCAACAAGTTTAAAGTTGCATAGGACAACTCCTTACCCAAACTACCTTGGTTGAAAGTTGGGATATGTATGTATGTATATACATGCACACAACACACACACACACACATACATATATTCTGTAGGTATAGTGTGCAGAGGATTGTATTAGGCACTAGAAACATGTAAGTTTTAGCTAAGATATGCTTCCTGCTTCAAGAATTGTACCAGAACAAATCCTGTTTGATGAGATAAAGCGACTCAAATGGTATCTACACAGGCAAACTAAATAAAGAATTAAGGTATCATCCAAATAATTCAATTATTTGAGACTTTCAATCAGATTATATCCCTTCAGAGCAGGGGTTTGGAACTTGTAGTATCCCAATTATCACTGATGGGCTTCAGTCCTCTCTAGCCATAGGGCATGCTTGACCATTGTATATGGTGAGCCCCAGGAAAGCAAATGTACTTGTTACTGAGTGGCATGCTGGTGGGAAGGTTGTGCTGGGAATTCGGAATTGTTTATTTCTAACCCTGGGCTGGGTGGACTAAGGGCATAAACTTTATAAGCTTTACCATTTTCCTGAACCAAGGAGCTGAGAGTTGATTCTGAGCCTCAAGCAATAATCTAGTAAAATGTACCCTCACCATTTCTAACTTTCTAAGCTAAATAATTCTGCAGAAGAGAGGAGAATAAGCTTTTTGTTGGATAGTATCAGCAGGGATGATCAAGTACCTCCTATGATTTATTTTGTAATGTATACAAAAAATCTCAGAGTTGGAAAAGACCTCAGGGGCCATCTAGTTCATTTTATAATTGGAGCAGAAACTGTGTTTGGATTGATAACTAGTCATCCAGTCTCTTCTCAAAAATATCCAGGAATGAGGAGCTTAATATCAACCCAATTAGTTCATTCCACTATGGGGCAGTTTCAATCAATTCAACATTTTCCCTTGTGATCTAGTGATAGAATTACTAGACACATTCCAAAGTGATAAAATAAAGAGGAAAAGGACCCAGTAAAAATACATATTTAAATCAGCTGTTTTTGTAGTAGTAAAGAACTAGAAACTAAGGCAATGCCCATCAATTGGGGGATGGCCAAACAAGTATAGTATATATGAGTGTGATGAAATACTATTGTTCCTTAAGAAATGAAAAAAAGAGGGGTGGCTACATGGCACAATGGATAGAGCACCAGACCTGGAGTCAGGAGGACCTGAGTTCAAATCTGGACTCAGACACTTGACACTTACTAGCCCTGTGACCTTGGGCAAGTCACTTAACCCCAATTGCCCTGCCTTTCCATCATGAAAGAGATGGTTTCATAGAAACTTGGGAAGACTTGCATGAACTAATACAATTTATTAATAATTAGTAACATGGAGTAAAGTGATCAGAACCAAGAGAGTACAACAATAATACTTTAAAGAAAAGCAAAAGAAATACTTAAGGACAATTATTAATGCTGTGATCAATCCCACTTTCAGAGAGCTGATGATGAAGCATGCTAGCCATCTCCTGATAGAGAGGTGATGACCTCCAGGTTGAATAATGTGACATGCATTTTTGGAAATGGCTAATGCAAAGCTTTGTTCTGATTGATTATGTTTATTTGTTGCAAGGGTTCTGTTTTTCTTCTTTTTCTTCATTTTTTTTTTTGGAGGGGAAGTAAGAGGGAGAGAAAAATGCTTGTTAGAAATAAAATGAAATTTTAAAAAGAGATTTAAAAGAGAAAGTGATTTGCTATGAAAGTTTGGGAGTTATAAAGTTCATAAAGACTTTTAAAGCTGGAAGATACTTAGAGATCATTTAATGTAGCACCACTTTATTTTTTAAAAAGTTGTGCTTCTTTCTTGGGTTTTCAGCCTCATACTCTGGAGCTGTCTATAGCTGTCCTGCTGAGTTTAATCGGGTAAAGTCAACCTGACATTGATTAAACTCTACCGTGGAACTTAGGGAGGGCAGTGAGGAGAGGGAAGTTCACATGAAAAAAAGGAATGGGAGATTAAAAACTTAGAAGAGCTAACTTTCCCAGTTCTTTCCCACACCTTCTTTTCCCCTGAAAACTTACATATTTGGTTACTTAGAGCACAAAAAAATTTACCTGTAATTTTTCATCATGTCTGCTTAATTATTTTATTTTATTAGCTCTATAGGGCCCCAATGTAATGAAAATGTTTGGTTTTGATTTCTAAAAAAATTGAACTCAGATGCTCCAGCCAATATTTTTCATTATCATGACCATTTCTAGATAAATTTTTAGATATTGAAATTGTGCCTTTTATTATGATTTTGATGCATAATGGAAAGGAATAGTTGCATCACTGGTCAGAGGACATGGGTTCTAATTCCACTTTTGACACTAACCAGCTCAGTGATTTAATCAGACATTTTCCTTTCTATGACATAGTTTACTTATCTGTGAAATGAAGAAGGTTGAACCAGTTGATCTCTAAGGTCCCACCCAGATCAAAGATTTTATGGTACTATGATTTACTTTTTGGTAAAATACAGATAAACAGCAACAAATCAATGTTAAATTAACAGACAAATAAAATATCTAGGGCAGTGGTCCTTATCTATTTTTGTGTCAAAGACCCTTCTCCTTCAGCATTCTGGTGAAACTTATGAGTCCCCTTCTCAAAATGTTTTCAAATGCATATAATCAAATGTGTAATACTACAAAAGAAACAAATCAAATTGAAATAAAATATAATTTTCCCCATCTAAGTTCAAGTACCCTGTGAAATCTATTTATGGACCCACTGTGGGGGTAGGTCACTGTCCATGGACCCCAGGTTAAGAATCTCTGTCCTAGGGGATATCTTATTCTCTATCCAATTCAATCCAAACTCTTCCTTTGGTATCACTAACATAGTGCCTAGCCAGGCTGAGTCCATAGGAGCTGGCAACCTGTGCCAATCTTTGTCTTTCATCTGCCATCAAGTGACCAAAATTTGCCCTGGGTGCTCTGAAGTTGCTGGACTCCCCTATGGGGGGACTATGTTCTCCAATTTTTACCTTCATTGTCTTGTCACATGATCCCTGAAAGGGGAAGGAGATGAATTATTTGAAATATAAATCAGTTATGGAAAAGGTGGTTTATTCTGAGAAAGAAAAAGGAAATTATTGAAGGATGGGAGAAAATCAGAATTTACTAAGTGAACACTTATTATGTGCCAGGTACCACGATAAGTGCTTTACAAATATCTCATTTGATGTAATGGAAATGCAGATTTGAAGATCTTCCCTGCCCCTAGGCCCTTTGATTGGCTTAAGAGACTTTGATTGACTTAAGTGACTCTGAGAACCTTCTTTAATTTGAAAGTATACTCTGCCCCCTAATAGGCTGAATGTGGTCACATGGAGCCTGTGGTAGGAGGTTTGGTTTTCAGGAATGACCACACCTTGATGCTGTGTGATTGGGCAGTGGGTCAAGAGGTTGGTTACATTCTCTGATCCAGAAGAAGACTATATAATCCCTGATTTGAGGCTTTGCTTTGGGGTTCACTTTGAGAAGTGTTGTGTGATTTGACCAGTTGAGACTCTGGGCAGCCGTTGTTGAGAGCCCCCCAGCTTTGAAAACCCAGATGTTGATGCTTCCCTCTCTGGTAACTGCGATTTGGTATTGATATAATGGTTGGACAGTCTGGAAGCCTGTCTGTTTGATCTGTAAGTTCTGTAACTCTGAAGTTCGGGGTGCTGACCTTTTCCCCTGAATTAGGTAATATATGTTTGATTAAAGTAAACTTGTTAACCCATTTTGAGTTGCTTTCCTTTTGAAAAGCAGATCTAAGAACCTGTGTTGGCAGTCACCCTGGAGATATTGGGGTGCTTGCCACTACATTTGATAAGCAATAAAGAATTATGGACTGGAAGAGAATCTAAAGGCAGCTAGGTAGTGTAGTAGATAGAGTACTGAGCCTGGAATTAGAAAGTCCTGAGTTCACATCAGGTCTCAGATACTTACCAGATGTATGACCCTGGGCAAGTCACTTGGTCATTGCCTGCCTCAGTTTCTTTATCTGTAAAATGAGGATAATAATATCTACTTCTCAGAGTTGTTGTGAGGACAAAATGAGATGATATTTGTAAAATGCTTTGCAAACCTTAAAGTGCTATATAAATGCTAACTATTATTATCTAGTAACATTGCTAGTAGTACACATAATTTGAAGGATAATATTCAAGTCTTATTGGGATGCCAACAGTTTCTTTGCAAGACTACTAATCTGCCTTTTTATATTTCACCTCTACTGAAAAAAACCTGATCAAACACTATAGGCTCTCTCTCCAATGATGTCACTTTCTTTGTCCCAAACTTGATTCTTGCTTTTGTTGCTGCCTCCACAATTGCTCTTGTCATGGGTACATTGGCCTTCCACCATCTTTTGATGTTCACAAGATGGATACTAGAGGAAGGATGATATAAAGTTATCCAAAGCAGCTAAGAACCTCAAATGCATCCCTGGTGAGTTGAGTCCATGCTCCATTTGGGACATCAGGGTCTCCAGAGGATCCCAGCCTCACTTACCTAGAGGAGGGAACGACCCCCACACCTCAACTAGAGTCATAACTTGTCTTCTCAGTGGCTGCCACCAAGAGATAAGAAAATCTGAAAACTGATTCTTCTTAATCCCAGGTACTATATCCTGTGTTATTAGTGTTTCAAATTCAGCAACCAGTGGAGACTGGGGTTAATTCAATCCAGCAGTAATCAGCAAAGGGCAACTTGGAATGTTCAAATTTCCATGTGGTCTAGGGTGTAGGCAGAATATATCTATGCATGCTCCAATGTGTGTTTGTGTGTTTATGTGAAATCCTGGAATGCCCTAAGAGGACACCCCCTTTGGGACATTGCATTTCTATGTCCCTTCCACTGATCTTTGATGTTAAGAATAATGATAGAGGGGTGGCTAGGTGGCACAGTGAATAAGAGCACCGGCCCTGGAGTCAGGATGGCCCAGGATTGTTCCGAGCTTCAGAAAATGAGCACCCACACATAAATAATGACTGGCCGTGTAACCTTGAGCAAATTACTTAACCCCAATTGCTTAAAAAAATAATAACAGAATAATGATCAAGTAATACTGCAAGATCCTTAATCAAAAAAGAAAGATTCAGTTTAATTCAATTCAACTTAACACATGTTTATCAGCCTTGTCCTGTATATATATATATATATATATATATATATATATTTATATATATATATTTATATATATACGCAATACATTATATATGTGTATATATAATATATTTACATACATAAATGTATATGTATACATATATACATACATATACATTTATGTATGTACATTTTTATGTATGGGGGAGAGAGAGAGAGAGAGAGAGAGAGAGAGAGAGAGAGAGAGAGAGAGAGAGAGAATGAGAATGTACTGTGCTAGGCACTGAGGGAGACAAAAGGAGTTTAGGTCAGACAAAATCTCTGTCCTCATGGTACTTACAATATGAGTAAGGGGTATAATATGCTTACAGTATAAGTATACTTACAAAGATAACCATGACACATACTGATAAATGAATGAGAGAGGTACAAAATAAAGGAATGTATGATTGCTAGGTATATGAGGTCCTAGGAGAAGTTGATTTTTGATAGAGAAGATTACAAAATGCTTCATGAAAGAGATTTCATTTGAGTTGAGTTTTAAAAGATAGGAATTCCATTGATCAAGAGAGGGAGAAAGAGCATTTCAGGCATAGAGAATAACAACGAGTAAAGGCATAGAAGGAAGAAAGCACAGGATATATTCAGGGTGCAGAGAATAACACAGTTTGTTTGGAATTTTGAGTGTCTTTTCCACAAAAGTCCCTTCTGATGCCTCATTGAGGTGACCTGATGACCCTGAGGTCTCAAGGATTTATACCAACAGAGTATTAGGTTCAATGATGCTAGAAAGACTTCATATAAGGTCCCAGTTGCAAATTTTACCTATTGTCTGTGGACCAGCCTAGATAAGTTTTTTTTTTAAATAGTGATACTTTTTGTAAATTTACAAATAGATTTCTATGTCTATAGGTAAAGATCTATGTCTATGTCTATATCTATGTCTAATCTCATATTAAAGGAGTATGAGATCCCCTGGAATTAAGTCCATTGGAAAGGACTAGAAAGGACTGCAGAGGCCATCTACATACAGTCATACATGTGTTTTCTGATTAGGCACATTTATTTTTTAAGATCTTTTTTTTATCATGAACTTGTCAAACATAAACAGGCATGAACATTTCCCTACATAAAAAACAGGGGAAAAAGCTTTTATATAAAAGTATATGAAACTTATTCCTGAACATATCCTTCTACCTCCCTTTCCCAGAAAGTTTTCCCTTATTACAAAGATTTTAAAGGAGATCAAACAGGATTTCAGCAAATCCAAACAATGTATTAACTGTGTCTGAGAGTGAATTCTGTCTTTTGCATTCATAGTCCTTTAACTCTACAATGAAAAGAGGGAGGCACATTTTCTCATTTCTTCTTGGGGCCAAATAGGCACTTAGTAAACTTTTGTTGAAATATTCTTTACATTTGCATTGTTGGAATGTGTGTGTGTGTGTGTGTGTGTGTGTGTGTGTGTGTGTGTGTGTGTGTGTTTCTGGTTCTATTGATTTTACTATCCATCAATTTACCCAAATCTTCTCATGCTTCCCTGGATTCTTCGTATTTATTATTTCTCATATGGCAGTGATATTCCATTAATTAACTTATAGCAATTTCTTTAGTTTCCCAAGAGTAGTGATTGTTTTTTCTTCCTTTTTATCTGTATTCCTTGTGCCTACCAAAGTCCCTGGCTCAGAGTAAGGCCTTATACAATACTTGTACTTTGTATTATTTAGCCTGTTCCCAACCAATGATTGTCCACTTTATTTCCATTTCTCTTCTGTTACCATAAAGAGTATTCCTATAAATATTTTTGTATATATGGGACTTTTATTTATGTCTTTGACCTCTTCTTGGTGTTCAAAGTCTTACATACTTAGCAGTGGATCTTTGGATAAAAGTATATATATATGAGTATGTTAGAGAAGCACCAATGCAGTATTCACAGCACCCATGGTCACTACAAATATACCAGTATAGTGCTCGATCACAAAATACAGTCTCTCCATATAGAAGACAGAAGCAAACATTTATTCAGACACCAAAAAACCAAATCCCTGAACCCGTAAGCCGATTCCATAATAGTAGCAAAGAAGTTAATAAACTACAACAGCACAGAGAGCCATAGCATTCTTTAACCTTCCCACAAACCAACCTAGCTGTCATAGCAGGTGGCAAACACCAACTTTTACTCATAAGCCTGTCTGTCTCCCTCGGAAGCATGCTCTCCTCCCAACCGTCTAGCTGGCTCTGGCTCCCAGTTTCCTCCTGTGGGCTCTGCTCCACCCTTACCCTTCAGCAAACTCCTCCCACCACAGGCTCTTTTAGGGGACAGGGTATATCCTCAAAGCAGGGAAGGTCTTCAAATTCCCTTAGGCTTATTAAGGGGGCAGGGAAGATCTTCAAATTTCCATTGCCATTACAGTTAGTTACTTATTTTTTGCACAATTCCAAATTTCTTTCCAGAAGATCTGGACCAATTCACAACTCTAGCAACAGTGTATTAGTGTACTTGCATTTTTGCAGCCCCTCCAGTATTTATTTTTGTCATCTTTCCCCATCACAAACATCCTCACTCCTTCACATACATCTGCCTGAGGCAAATATTCCCCCTCTCTGAGTCTTTGAGTTGGCCCAGAGGTTCTTTCTTTTGGGACTGGAATATTTCACAGGTTGTCTTCCTTAAGCCTCACAAGAATTTTCTGAAAAAATCATGCTCAGACATCTAAAAATGTAGGGGTAGTTTTAAGACCAATGCAAATTTTCTTAGTGATAAAGCAAGAATCTTTTGTTCCATCAACTCCAACTCAATGAGGGGCTCAGGTTTAGGGGCATACTCACGTAATTGCCTTGTCACAATTGCACGTAGGTTATATTCACCTTGCTTGTGATGGTAACAGAATAGTCTAGACCAAGGGTGGAGAACCTGCAGCTTTTAGGCCACATGTGACCCTCTAGGTGCTCCAGTGTGGCCCTTTGACTGAACCCCGCCTTTAACTGAATCCAAACTTCATAATTTTCTTCTGGTTTCTCCAAAGGAATTATCCTGTCTCATTACTCTGTGTGCATGTATATAAGTACATGTATGTGTGTGTATATGTGTGTGTACATATATGTATATATACACATGTACACACACATGTATATATATACACACATGTATGTGTGCAAATATATGTGTAAATATAGGGGTGTATATGTGTGTGTGAATAACTTTACTTTTTAATATTCTGCAATTCTATTCCTTGGAAATCTTACTCAATTTAGACAAAGAGCCAAAACAAAAATCTTGATATTCAAATGTTTTAATCCCCAAGGAAACCTTGAAAAGGCTTAAACACCACTTTCTTTCTGCATCACTCCTACTTGTTACTTATTATCAGCATCTATCCATATAGTGCCCGTCTAAGCCTTATTCTAGCCACTTAACCTATTTAATCAGTCCCCTTCTAAGAATTTGATTGCTCCTACCTCTAGGCCACTGGAACTGTGTATAGTAATTACTTTTGCTTTTTGTCCAAGGAAGTTTTCCTATTTCAAATTTCTTTTGTCTCTAGTACCTTCTGTTACTTAAACCCCAATCTTTGGCTTTAGACCAGAGTCACAACCAGCAGGGGAGGCTAGGAGTGTGGCCACACATGCTGATATCTGTGGAGATTTGTTTTCTCATCCCAGAGGCGTGCTTTCCTTCTCATCTCCTACCTCACAGTAGGGCTGTGGCCACCTGACAGACTCACTCTCTTTCCTGTACCTCAGGATGCTTCTTCCCAGGGTTCTGTGGCCATTATATTTCTTTCTCAGATTGTGTATAACCACTTGGGTGGACTGTCTTCAGGAGCTAACTGGTCTGAGAATCCAACCATGGGGGACACCAAATATTAGCAAGGATGTTTTGGTATAGGGAGTATCAATGGAAAAAGCCCTCCCCCAACCATAATAAATTCAACCTGGCCAGGTAGAGGGAGGGAGGCAGGGAGAATGAGAATAGTACCTTATTGCCTGTATTACCTAACTCCATCAAAATTTAACCCTACCCCCCTTCAAGCCTTACCCTCCTGCTATGTCCTTCCTTTCCCTACTGACAATTGTGGGGGTTTTGTTTAAAATAGTATTTTATTTTTTAAATTGCATATAAAGACAATTTTCAACATTCACTTTTATAAGATTTTGAGTTCCAAAATTTTCTTCCCCCCTCTTGCCTCCTCCTCCCCAAGACAGCAAGCAATCTGATATAGGTTATACATGTGCAATCATGTAAACCATATTTCCATATTAGTCATGGTTTAAAAGGAGAAACAGAACAAAAGGAAAAAAAAGGAAAAAAAGAAAGTAACAACAATATGCTTTGATCTGTATTCAGATTCCATCAGTTCTTTCTCTGGATGTGGTTGGCAATTTCCATCATGAGTCTTTTGGAATTGGCAGTTGTCTTCTTGTTATTCTTTGTACATGCCATTCACTTACCCGATTCTAGGTTTTTCATTGGCTGTCTCATGCATAGGATGTTGTCCCTTCTCCACCTCCACCTTCAAGAAGGCTTCCTTCAAGACTAACTCAAACCTCACTTTCTGCTGGAAGTTTTTTTTGGTCTCCTCCCAACATTCCTCCCCCTCACAGGTTTCTTCCTTCTGTGACCTCCTTTTTACACTCTGTGTTTTGTATGTATATAGTTGTTTGCATTTTGCCTTCCCCATTAAAATGTGAATTCCTTGAGAGCAGGGACCATAATTATGACTTTGTATCCCAAGAATTTAATAAATGCTTGTTCATTGATTGAAAAAGTATCCATAGTCTTCACCAGATTTCCAAAGGGATCCATGACAGAAAGGTTAAGAACCCCTGTGATAATCTCTAATATCCTTTTCACTTCTAAATGAACATATCTTAAGTAGCGGAGCCAAAATTTTATCTACTTTCAAAATTTTGCCTCCAAATCCAAAGTTCGATTGATTATAATAGCTAGCCTTTATATAGTGTTTTGAGCTTTGTAAAGCACTTTACATATAATTTCTTATTTGATACTTGTACCAATTCTGTGAAGTAAGTCTGATTACCATCCCCATTTTATAGATGAAGAAACTATGGCTATGAGAGGTTAAATGACTTGCCCAGTATTATACAACTATTTAGCCAGGATTCAAATTCGGATTTTTTTACTCTAAGTCCAGTAGTCTAGACCCTGTATCACATATCATATAGACCTTTAGCTTTTTATAGTCCTTGACTGTGTATTGCATCTTTTTATTCCTCCCCTTTACCTACTCTACTCCTTCCTGCTCTTATTTATATCCATTCCCCCTTCCCAAACTCCTTCATCTCTTTTATACAGACCTTCAAGGCTGATGATGAAGCAAGAATTTTTTTTCCACCAACTCTATAGAAGTCCTCCTCTGATGGTCATTGTGGTGTGCAAATGACCCTAGGTTCTCCAGGATGAACACCAACAGATCATTAACTTGGGTGGGTTTAACATTCTGTAAAGACTTCACATAGGTCCTAGTGATAAATTGTACCTATCGTCTGTGGATCAGTCTAGATAGTATTTTAAATATTGATACATTTTATAAAAAAAAACCCACAACATTTTTATCACATTTTATTCCTGAACTTCCTCATCTCTTTGATCTAGACCCTCAAGGCTGATGGTGTTCTAATTTGCTTTAAATGTTGTCTTCATGTCATGAATGAGGACCCTATGGATGTCTCCATTTTTCACTACCCCACTTTCTCCAAAGTACCAGTTATGGGGAAAGAATCACTACAATCCATAGTGATGCTAATCTCTTGGAGGTACTGTGTTTGCTTGAGTGGTTGGCCAGCTTGCTTGAGTCAGGTGTGCATAGATCAACTCCTTTCTTACCATCATTTTTCCCTTTCAGAATCTGGTTTAGACATTTTGACAGGTAGCTTTTACTCCAAACTTTGGAGATAATTCTAGAATTTTTTATTTTGAAGCATTGCATTTCTTACTTTTTTGGATTTGGGGTTGAGAGACTACAAATATTTCTTAAGAATATGGTCATTGTTTATTGTTGTTTGTCCTTACTTCTGAAAGAGGACCAATGATGTCAAGAGGATATCTTGACTTGTAAGTGAATTGGGTTTACGTAAGGTAGAGCTATGCAAAATCATCAGCCTCACTCTCTCCTCCAGAGCCATCAGTGTCCAGTGGCAAGACATAGGTCATGATGACTGTTGATGGGCCCAGATGCAGTGGGAGACATTTTCCAGGAATATGGTCATACATTTAGATGAAGGGAACTCAGAGGTCACCAAGTGTAATTCTTCATTTTACAGATGAGAAAATTGAGGCCCAGAGAGGGGATGTGACTTGTCTAAGGTAATATAGAAGAAGAGATACAATTATAGCTAAGTTCTTCTGACCCTAAATTTAAGACCTGCTATACTATACTACCTTAATTACTAGCTTATAAACTCTATGAAGGCTGAGATTTGAGTCAGGTTTAAAGTCTTAGTGACTATGGTAAATTATTTACCTTTTAAAGCCTCAGTTTTCCCATATATATTTTAAGGAGGGGTTTGTGTTTTGCTCATGTCAATTATATGTGCCAATATGAGTCTGTCTGGATGTAACTCAAGGGAAACCATGATTAGATATCTCTAGAGTGTCCTCTACCTACCTTTAATATTAATTTAGGTGAAATTATTAAATTCAAGCTGAACTAATTATTCATTAACAGGGAAAGAGTACCCCAATATATACATCCAAGGCTAGATACACCAAATGGTAGTTCTTTAATAAATAGAGATAACAAATAAACTCATTTATCTAAGCCAATAGCAAACAGAAATCAGAGAATATGAGAATATATACCAGACAACACATAGAATGAATGAGCTCTATTATTGGGAGTAAAAAATCTTAGGGTAGTGAGGTGGTACAATGAATAGAGTACAGATCCTAGAGTCAGAAAGACCTGAATTCAAATCCATTCTTGGCTGCTTACTAACTGTGGGGCCTTGGGCAGCTCACTTAATCCTCAGTTTGCCTCAGTTTCCTCATCTGTAAAATGAGTTGGTGAAGGAAATGGCAAACCATTCCCACATCTTTGCCAAGAAAACCCCAAATGGAGTCATGAAGAGTTGGACATATCTAATCAACTCAACAACTACCACCACCACAATAACATCTTAGCTCAACCAAGAGAGTCTCAGATCTCACTTTGGGGAAGTTCCCCAAAGTCTCTAGTATAGCAAGTTGGGAACAGGAACTTGATCAAGGTCTTAGGTCCTCTATGTGTCACTTTTTCCCCAGGATCTTCCTCTTCCTTCAGAGACCTGAAGAGAATCTGGAACCATGAATCTTTTTTCTTGAAGTTAGAGGCCTAAAGAATCATAAATTCTCTTCCCTCAAGCTCTTGCCAGCTCTCTCCTCTTTACATCACATTGGAACACTGAATAATCAATCTCCATCAATGGTCAATGGAATCTTATGCAAATAGGCTTTGAATCATGGGTTATGTGTAAAAGAAAGATGATAATACCTTTAGTACTTTCCTTCTAGCACTATTGTAAAGGTCAAATGAGACTTACAGAAAGCACTTAATGTTATGTAAAGCACCTTTAGAACTTTATAAATACCAGTTATTGTACTCCATCTCCTGCCTCAGTGACTTTGGCTGTCCCCAATACCTGACATGTACTTCCTCCACCCCTCTGCTTTTTAGAATCCCTCAAGATTTAGCTCACCTGTCATTTTATACAGGATACTTTCCCAAATCCCTTTAGTTGTTAATTCTCTCTTGCTTCCATTACCTAGTACAGGTGCCTATGAATTGATCAAAACAAACAAACAAAAACTTCCTAGGTTGGATAGTTGTTTCTTTCCCAGCATGTAATATATTGAGCTATATACTTAATAAGTCATTGAACTGAAAATACATTCCATTTCTTCCTTCATGACAATAGTCCTAGGGTGGAGAGATACATCCTTGTTCCCAGAGCATCACCTTGGTAAAGATGAGGATTAATTGTTGTTAGGCCATAGTTATTATTTAGTGTTGTTTTGTTCCTCTCATCAAGTAGGCACTGTAATTTGTTCCTGTCCAAGCCTCTTTATGAATTTTGACTTTACCTCAAGGGTCATGGAGGTCATCAGAAAATTCACAAAAATTCTCTTCTTTTCTGTGTGCCATTTGTCTTTTTCTGACTTGAGATTTTATTCCCAGAACCAAGAGGAATTAGTAGAGTTTGCAGAGGGGCAAATTTAGGCTTGATGTCAGAATTTGAGAAGTAGAGCTCACCAAAAGTAGAATGGGCTGCCCTGAGAGGTAGTGGTTCCTCCTCCTTGGAGGCTATCAAGTCAACAAGTGAAGTCAAGTCAACAAGAATTTATGAGCAGCTTATTTTGGACCCACTATGCTAAGTGATGGGGATGCAAAGAAATGCAAAACAAAACAACAACAACAATAAAACCCAAAACAAAACTAACTTCTAGCTGAGGCTGGACAACTACGCTTTGTCTATGGTGTGTTGGACAAGACAGCTGCTGGGATCTCTTCCTGCTCTGAGATTCTTTGATTCTGTGATATTTGTTAATAGCAGAAGCTTCCTCCTTTCTCTACTTTCTCAGCTCTTAATCAAAGCTTTCTGAGAATATGACTGGGGACAAGGTTAGTATAGAGTAGGATATGAAGCCCAAACTACTTTCCCAGCACCATGTCATTATACTAGAAATTCTATGTGAATTTTCATAGTAAGAGCTAAGGAACTTAGTGGGGACTGACATCAAAAACTCCCTACATTCAAACCAAGATTCAAATGAATTCAGTTAGACAAATATGTCTATGTGGAAGGTGCTGGAGATACAAAAACATAGCCAAGGTAGTCCCTGCCTTCAAGGTGTTTATGTTCTATTGGATTACTTGGACTTGAAGAGAAAGCCACCAGCTGGACCTATATGCACAACTCTGAACAGGCTGTTCTTGGGGCAGGTGGGGTGCCTTTGGGCACGTGCTCCTGTTTGTCATGTGACCCACTGCAACCGACCATCCTCTATCTCTAATCTGAGAAGATTGAGCTTCATATCTTTTCTCTGTGTTTCTGTCATTACTGGTGTTGAATCTGGACAAAGGGGGTTCAGCCACATGCCAATGCTATACCATGAGGGGCAACATTGCAAAGGCTTCTTCCGCTCCCTCAATCCACAGCTGCCCTCCAAGTTACAAGTGTATGTTCAGTATCTCTTTGTATGGGAGCAGTTGCTGTGGAGTTTTTTTTGGTTCTAACATTGAAGTTTTGGGGGTGACTTTGTAAAATGGGTGATTAAGAAGAAATGGAAGACCGAATCAGAGCATAGAGCGTTTAATCCAGCGTGGACAAATAGATATTTGTTTACTTACACGAGAGATGAAATATTGCGCCTTGTTTGCTGAGAAGTAATAGCTGTTTGGAAGGATTACAGTCTTTGTTGCTGTTTCAAATCAAAACTTGCTGACTTAAGCAAAATGGACACCAATGAAAGATAAATTAAAGCATCCAAATTGTTGAAAAATCTCAGTGGGAAATAGCAGTTTTTTAAGAAAGTAAGCTCAGAAAATAGGGTGGCTACTAAGGTTAGTTTTCAGTTTTCTAAAGAAATCAATTTCAGGGCACCTAGGAGGCACAGTGAATAGAGCACTGGCCTTGGAGTCAGGAGGACCTGAGTTCAAATCCGGCTTCAGACACTTAACACAAAAACTAGCCGTGTGACCTTGGGCAAGTCACTTAACCCCGATTGCCCTCCCCCCAAAAAGCCAAACACAAAACAAAATAAAAAATAAATCGATTTCAAGCATGATTTCAGAGTATGATAAACTGATTGCTGACAAGAAGTGTAATACATCCCATTAACCAAAGTAAAAAGAAAACCTGAAAGACGTATTAAGACCTGTACTGCTTAGCAAAGTTATTTTTTAACATTAACGGGATTTCATAATAAAAATCATAATTATAATTAATTAAAATTTCCCTTTTTAAGATATGGTTTATTTGCAATATATTTTAATCATTAATTATACCTTTAGTTGGAAAGTGAGCTGCTAAAAACCTATCTGTGGTCTGAAGAAGTTTAGCCTATTTCATTTTGGCCCCTATCTACTGCCAAGTTGTGCAAGTCTCCTTATTGTGCTAGTAAAGGCAATTTAGCCTCCCATTTTCTGGATGAGGTTGATATGTGTGATTTACTTGGAAAACAGAACCAAGTTTATTACTAATTAATTTAATAGCTATTCATTAAATGCTGGACATATGTGATTTTCAGAGTAGTCATGTCAGTGGGAGGCAGTATGGTACTGAAGTTGGTACTGACTTTGGAATAATGGATTGGAATGCAAATCTCTGCTCTGCCACTTACAACTCCCATGATCTGGGGTATATCACTTCACTTGTTAGTGCCTCAGTTTCCTCATTTGGAAAATGAGAAAGTTGGACTAGATGATATCCAAGCTCCAGAACTACTATCCCTTTCTTCTTTGATGATTGAAAGTGTTATTTTTCCAAAGTACTAACTAATCTCAAAAGCTGATCAATATAAAAAACACAGACATTTAAAGTATACAAGCTAAAGTAATATGACTTTCAATCTTTTTTTGTAATGTTATAATAGCTAGATATTGTGAACTAAGAATTCTAAATTTACATTCTAGTAGCCATCTCTCCCCCAAGAAGATAAGTGGATCTCACCATTGGTTGTAAGAAGAAAGATTACACGCTGTGAATTTGTTGGGAATATTAAAAATTGAATTGGTCATTTACTGCACATAGCAAAATATATTTTTGTTTGGCTTGGTTCTCTTTTTTCCTTCTTTTTCTTTTGAGTATTCCCAAAGTCCTATAGGCTTATGTTGAACAAATTCAGTCTCTGGCATAAGGGAGTAGAATAGTCAGATTGTGCAACAGGTATGAACTCAGCATCTGTTCAAACATAGCAAGGAAGAGAGGATTTGGTTGGTGAGGTTCAGTATTTATTGAGCTGCATCACCATTTTGCAACTCCCCCCTCCACTCCAGGTTCTAACTGCCTTGTAGGACATATGTTTCTATCTTGTAAAGACAAGCCTAAAATCTTTCTAGCTAGAGCATCCAAATGGGAGCTATCATCATGTAGCTTAACCCTTTTATTTTTCAGATGAAGGAGCTAAGGCCCAGCGAGGAGAAGTGCAGAATAGGTAAGAGAGTTACTTTCCAAGTAACGCACCATTTTCCATGAGCATTTCAGCTTGGTTTTGACTCTAGGGAACATCCTGCTTCCTCCAGAATAAGCTGATCCCTTGAAATCTCATCACTATGCAGAATGACTCAGTTTTTGAGACTCAACACCTCAGTTCCCTTAGTTGCATCTTCTCCCTGATTGGAAAGTTGGAACAGCTAGCTTCTCCCAGAGTCTTCCTTTATAGAGGCCTCAGAACTTTCGAAACATTCCACATAACTTTCCATTTTCCATCAATAGCTCAACTTGGTTTCAATTCCACCAAACATCAGGCTTTTGTGATGGATACCACTTGGTAACCCTCTCTCCCTTTTCAGCTTTCCTTGTGTATCTTCCCTGTTAGCTTGTAAACTCCTTGAGGGCAGGTAATGGTTTTTTAATTTTTCTTTTTTGTATCTCCAGTGCTTAGCACAATGACTGGAAAGTAGTAGGCTCTTAATAAATGTTTATTGAATTGAAGCGAAGCACAGTGGAAAGGCCATTGAATTTGAAATCAGAAGACTTGGATTCAAATCCTTACTGTGTTTCACTAGCTATGTGTATATATGTATGTGTGTGTATATATGTGTGTGTGTGTGTGTGTGTGTGTATCTTAACCTATTTGGGCCTTAGAATTCTCATCTGTAAAATGAAAAAGCAAACCTTATACTATCTACTTTGCAGGCTTGCTGTGAGGATCAAATGAGATATTTGATATAGAATGAATTAATAAAGTGCTTTATAAATATGAGATACTAATAGAAATGACTTAGGGCCACATAGCTATTTGATGGCAGGTCCAGAAGCAGAACCTTGTAATTTATAGTTCAGCACTCATTACTTTATGCCAAGCTTCAAAAAGCCTAGACTAACCATCAACACCACCCCCTTTTGTTTTCTACAGAAGTAGTAGCCAGAGAATGGAATCTAGTGTTACATAATATGAGGGCAGCAACCTGTTTCTTGAGGGAAAAAATAAGTTTTCTGGAGAATTATTCCAAGGTCTCAGTCTGGTCAGACAAAAGTGTATCCTGCTGCTTTTGGGATGACAGGCAAAGTAAAGAATGTCATAGTCAGCTCTCAGCAAAATTTTAAAGTAGTCACCTTCCCTGTTGGTGTCCTAGTCACCATCTTTCCAGTTACCTTAATATTACTTTTAGTTAGCTGTCACAAAATCTCAGCTAAGGTTTTAGTGAAGAACAACTTTAACTATTACACCTCCAGGATCATTTCCATGATCCCTTGGAGACTGGACAATCTTTAAGAGCTAAAAGAATAAATTTTTAAAAAATAATATTTTACTTCACCCATTACATGTTAAGACAATTTTCAATATTGTTTTAAATTTTGAGTTCCAAATTGTATCCCTCCATCTCTCTCCTAACCCCTCTCAGATATAGTAAGCAATATAAGTTATACATTTTTAATTATGTAAAACATTTCCATATTAGTCATTTTGTAAAAGGAAATGAACAAAATAGAAGAAAGAAAGGAAGGAAGGAAGGGAGGAAGGAAGGAAGGAAGGAGGGAAGGGAGGGAGGGAGGAAGAAAGAAAGAAAAAAAAGAAAGAAAAAAGAAAGGAAGGAAGAAAGAGAAAAAATATCAATTCTTTTTCTGGAGGTGGGTAGAATCATGAGTCCTTTGGATTTGTTTTGGATCATTGTATATCAGAGAATAAGTAATACATTCACAGTTTTTCATCAAATAATATTGTTATTTATGTACAATATTCTCCTGGTTTTACTTGTTTCACTTTGAATCAGTTCATCTTTCCAAGTTTTTCTGAAATTACTCTGCTTATTATTTCTTATAGCACAGTAATAAAGCAATGGGTTCTTTTTTTGGGTCTTTATTAATTTGTTGACTTTTAGTTTATAAGATTCAATTCCACAGTTCCTTGAGTTTCAAATTTTCTCTCCCTCCTTTCCTTCTGCCCACCATGAGAGCATACAATTAAGTATAGGATCTTCAAATACTTTCACATTAGACATTAGTCAGATTATAAAAGGAATGAATTCTTAATGGTGAAAATTTCAGATATTATTTTGAGCATTCCAGCACAAATCATCCCCCACAACAGGAAAAACTCAAAATACTTCATTGATAGAGGGTTCTTTCCATATAGAATCATAGAGTTTAGAACTGAAATTTGTTATAGTTGAGGAACAAACCTAGCTGAAATTCGTTATAGTTGAGGAACAAACCTAGAGAGGTTAAGTGACTTGCCCTAATCATAGAGGTAGAAAGGATCAGAAATAGAATTTAAAATTAGGTTCTCTGACTTAAAATCTCTTAAAAGCAACAACAACAATGCTTTCTATGAAGGCCAATGAATATTAAAAAACAAGGATTGAGTTAGTTCCATTTGGCTCAATTCAGGTTGTTGACCAAAATACTTGTTGTTATACTATGAATTCCTTTCATGTGAGAGTTGCACTGGATGGCTACTGAAATCCCTCCTAGGTCTCAAATTCTGTGATCATAGCTATGATTAAATGGTAGCTAGACTCCAGTTCCTATTAACTCCCTTTCTCTGAGGTCCTAATTGCTTTATTTCTTATACACGTTGTATAGGAAATAATTACATATTACTTTCTGACCTGTTCTGCTTCACCTGTTAGTTTTGTCTCCTTTCCGAAAGTGTAAACTCATTCAGGGCAGCCCTGTGTCTTGTCGTCCTCTTATATCTTCCACAATGTCTAGCACAGGGTAGATACTCAGCAAGTTCTTAACAAAGACTCATTGGTTCATTACTGTATTGATTGAATTGGATAATTTTTTTCCCTCTGGAAGTAGAAAGAAGGGACATGGACATATATTGCCACTCACTGAGTGGATGTGTCCTTTAATTTTGCTGGCATTATCCTGTTCACCCCATTTTTGTTGCTCTCTATCTTTAAATACAAGTAGTAGAAGTTTATGAAGCCTCTGAATTAGGAGCAGTTCTTAAGAAAGATTCCTTGTATACCTAGGGAGCCTAAAAGCATTTATTTATTAAAGTAAGATGTTAGCAGAGGAAAAGTGTGTGAGTGATATTTAATTGTCAATTTGTTGCTATAGCAACCCTACAAACAGCAAAGCACAATGGGTGGTAGGAAACCATGTTATAGAAAACCATACAAATGCCTATTTTAACTAATTCCCTACTGGTCAGTGTCTGGCTGGGAAAAAAAAAACATAAACAAAAACTGGGCAATTGTATGGCTCTATGAATATAAAGAGCAGGGAAGCTATGGGATGGTATTAGGCAGAGCTGATGATTTAAGGATTTAACTGGGAATAGATATTCTTGTTTATTTCATATAGGCTTATGTACATAAACTGGTTAATTATTAACTAGCAAATTAGACAATTGTATAGAAATTTCTGTTGGTGAAACAAAGGTTTCTTTTCAGTTGGATAGATAGCCTACTGAACTAGTGTATCAGAACACCTAAGAAGGGCAGATAGTATAGATATACCATAATGTTGGACTCAAAATTGGATCAAAGGAAAAACAAAAACAGGGTTGCATTGAAAAACTTAGTAGTACTTCCAATTATCTCAAGGTGTTTGATTTCACAAAACTCTTCTCTTTATTACCAATATTCTTCCAATGATGTTATATTGCTACAAAACATGAACTCCCATAGTCTCCAAAGAATCAAAATTACAGGTGATCCACAAGGTTGAATGGTTGGTTGGTTGGTTATTGCCCTTTATTCTTGAAGAGAATCAAAATATATCACTATAATGGAGGGATACATGTTCTATTAATATAAACGTCAACCCTATTTACCAATGATAGATTGCATTCAAGAAGTGTCAAAAAAGATTTCATCCAGAAGATATATAACCAGAAAATGATATGGACTCATTTGGAGTGGGATGAAGGGATTACTGATAGTTTGAATATTGCACTTAGGTAAGTGCTTTCCAAGTGTTAAAAGATCCAGACAAATTCCCCCATGATTGGTGGACTCATTATGGAAATTCATGGACAAGAGCCACATACAAAAGAAAAGTGTTCATGTATTGTTTTTGATGCTATTTTAAGGAATTTCTACCTTAATGAGTTCATAGATACATTGTTATATTAAAAGGTATTCAACAAACCAAACATTGTCCCTTTAGTGCCTCAGCATCAGGTAAGTTGTTTTAAGTCCATACATATTTAAATGGACCAATGATAGTAGGAGTAGCAGTAGGAGTAGCGTTGTACAAGGTATTATGCTAAGCACTTTTCCATTGCTATCTCATTTGGTCCTCACAACAATCCTGGGGAGTAGGTTCCATTTTATCCCAATTTTTCAGATGAGGAAGCTGAGGCAAACAGAGTTTGAGTGACTTTCCCAGGATCACAATCTAGTAAGTATATGGAGCCAGATTTGAGCTCAGTTCTTCCTGAATCCAGACCCAGCTCTCTTGTCATTGTATCGCTTAGTTGCCACAATGTGAGTATTCCACTCATAATATAGGTATTTCTATATTATGAAAATCACAACCCATTCATGTTTTCTTAAACTGTATATTTTACTTTTTTGGTCCATATTCTCCTAAAAAATCAACTAGGGAGGATCTGTCCAGTGCTCCGCAAGTCTTCTATACATTCTACTAATTTGTGGATATCAGAGAAACGCTTAGGCTGTGATCTGTTCATGAATATACAACGCGTTGTAAATTTTAAATCATGATATATAAATGTGGTTGTATTTATAAATATGTAGTACTTAGGTATCACACTTACTAGCCATTTGACCTTGAGCAAGTCACTTCACCTTTGACTTCCCCAGTTTTCTTATCTGTAAAATAGGGATAATAATAATAGCACCTACTTTCCAGAACTGTTGGGAAGATCAACTTAGATAATATTTGTAAAATTCTTTGCAAACCTTAAAAGTTCTCTATAAGTGCTGCTATCATTATATTGTCATAAATGTATAAATATCTGTTTAAATTGAATGTAATTTAATTCAATGAGCATTTAATTCCATGATAGATGCCATGTATTGTGCTAGATGCTAAGAATACAAAAACAAAAATAAAATAGTCACTGCACCCAAGGAGTTTATATTCTTCCGGAAAAAAATACATACATACATATATATATATATATATATATATATATATATATATATATTTGGAAATGAAATAAGAATAGATCTACATTATTATTTTGACTATCATTCTTGTCCAGTTCAATTAGGAGCAGTCCTAGGCCAAATCTTTACTGTTATCTAAGAGTTCTTACCTGGGATGTGGGGTCTTGTTTTTTGTTTTTAATATTTTGACAACGTTAAGAAATTCTACATAATTAGTTTCTTTTGTATTTTATTTTATTCACTTGAAATTATTCTGAGAAGGGATTCATCAATTTCACCAGTGCTAAAGGGGTCCATGATATAAACAAAGTTTAGAGACCCTCCTATATCAATGGGCATATAGGCAAAGAAATGGGTGTTGCTGAAAAAAGTATTAAGATATATGGATATCTTTTGCAGGATCACTAAAAACAGTCTTGATACAACTTCAATAGTGTATAGGATAAATGGGTGGCATATATATAATCTTTTTCTCAAGGGATTTTGATCTTTCCCTCCCCAAATCCCTGGTCTCAGAAAACTATCTGACTTAGGGTTAGAAAATTCGTTTTAATTTTTGTTGTATCTTTGTCAGTTTGCATCTTCAAAACCCATTTTAGTAAAAGACCCAACAAATCCCCACAGGAGCTGTTCCAGAATTGGGATAGTGAGCAGCCATCCTCTCAGATCTCATGATACTTCCTGATTAATATGAAAATTAATCAAGAGTAAGAATAAAATACTAGGTAAAGCTGTTAAAACCATTAACCTTTCTCTCTGTTCCACGTTCCTGCCTTAATTGTGTGTGTTGTTGTTTCAGTTAGTCATGTCTGACTCTTTGTGACCTCATTTGGTGTTTTCCTGGAAGAGATACTGGAGCAGTTTGTCATTTCCTTCTCCAACTCTTTTTACAGATGAGGAAATTGAGGCAATTAAATGACTTGTTCAGGGTCACACAGATAGTAAGTGTCTGAGGCCAGATTTGGATTCACATCCTCTTGCCTCTGGGCCCAGCATTCTAGCCACTGCACCACCTAGCTACCTTCATTATGTATATCTACCAACATCATAGTCACTGCTATTTGTTTTGCCTCCTGGAGAGGATGAAATACTGGGTCACTTTATAGTTGTCAGGCAGTGCAAGTCTTATTATATCTATTTTACAGATGAGAAAACTCAGGCTCCAGAGAAATTAAATAATTTGTTCATGGATTATATAGAAAATTGCAGTGTTGGAGTGCCAGGACCCCAGTTCTCCTGATTCCAGGTTCAGTGGTCTTTCTACAACATTACAGATTCCTTTCTATCTTGGATCTTGGAGATAGATACATTTTTATTGACTAGATTTTTATTGGTTTGCATCCCATAAGTACTGTGGAACAATGGAAAAACTGTTGATTTAGAATCAAAATGCCAGAACTGGAATTTATTTCTTTCTTTTGCTTTTTGGAGGGCAATTGGGGTTAAGTGACTTGTCCAAGGTCACAGGGCTATTTTTTGTGTCAAGTGTCTGAGGCCAGATCCGAACCCAGGTCCTCCTGACTCCAGGCCCTCCACAATTTGAGACACTCTGCTTTTCATTCTCTTCTTCCATTATTCCATCACATACCTTCTCCTCCAATTCCATTGGCTTCCTCACAGTCACCCTCATGTCTTGCACTTTCTTAATTCCATGTCTTTTTTCTCATGTTCTTCATTCCTTTACCTGGAATATTCTTCTTTCTCTTTCCTCATCTATAAAACAGGGATAATACTACCTGCCTGTATGTACCTTCCAGAGTTCATATGAGATATGCATATAATGTATTTTGTCATCCTTAAAGACCTTTGGAGACATAGATTGTTACAATACCCCATTCCCTCTTTTAAATTTATTCTGAATCTTTCAGGAAGTTTTGAATTGCTGCATGCATGTAGCCCTAGGGCCATAGGTTGACCACATTTTCTGTAAGATCTTGTTATAGAAACAATTAACAGACAATTATATCTCTCAGAACTGAGCATTGCCTCTGAAACCTCCTGGACAAATCTTCAGGTATGCCATGCCCCTGGGTAGAGTTTCAGTAGTGGGGAGGGAAGAGGGAATCTGGTCACTTTTGCTTCCCTTCTTTTCCCCACTGGAAAACTGCCACCAGGCAAATGCCTAATTGCTCTCTGATGAATAGTGGAGCTTTACCAGAGCCTCAGCAATCTGATGTTTCTCTAATAGAGCCCTAGGGGGAATCTTTCTCAGCCCCTGAATTGGTTCTGAAGACACAGTGACCAATGAAGAAAGAAGAGTTGACATCATTTCTGATCTGAGCACCTTTGACCTTGAGATTTTCTGGAGCATCTTAACCCATTATCCGTTAAACTTCCCTGGAAAAACAAGAATTATGGAATAGAGGCAACTCAAGTATCTGAAAAGGGGAAAGGAATAGGCAACTGCCTTGGGACATAAAGGTTTAAAAAGTGACAGGTTGACCAGTGTGACTTTGTTTTGAGCATTACCTCTTATCTATAGAGATTCATTTCTATGAAGGATTACTCATACTACCTGGGGTAGAATGACCCTAGTGCATGTACTGGGTATAACTGGAAATCACTCTAGCTAAGCCCTTGAGGGATACTTTTATAGTTAATATTCTTTTGAAAACTCGGTGTTTTCTTAGGTCATATTGCCTTGAAACTAAAAAGTCTGGGCTAGGAACCAGTAAACCTGGGTTCTAATCCTAATTGTGCCTAACTCAACCTCTATTTTCCCCAGCTGCTTTATTTATAAATTTGATATGATAATAATATAGATGGCACAGAGAATAAATCTCTGGGGCTGGAGTTAGGCTGATCTGAGGTCAAATATAGCCTCATTTACTAGGTAAGGGACCCTGCTCAAGTTACTTAAAGCTTTGTCTGCCTCAGTTTCCTCACCTGTAAAATGGGGATAATAGCCTCTGCCTCTTAGGATTATTTGTGAGGATCAAATGAGACAATATTTGTAAATTTGTAAAGAATGTAACGCAGTGCTTGGAACATAGTAGACACTTAATAAATCCTCATTTCCTTCCTTCTGATAGAATCTTGGCCTAAGAGACCATCTAGCGCAACCCTCCTGATTGAGGGGCAATGTGATATATAATAGATAGAGCATTCAACTTTCAACTCAGGAAGATATAAAAGTAGGTTCAGATCCTACTTTTAGACATCAGCCAGGTAACCTGATGCCTCAGTTTCCTCATCTGTAAAATGAGGGGGTTGGGATCAGTGGCATCTAAAGCTCCTTTAAGTAATCTGAAAATGGGACAAGTCACTGAACTTTCCTGGGTCTCCATTATTCTGTAAGAAGAGGTGGTTGAACTTGACCTCTAGGTCCCTTCCAGCTCTAGTCTATGACCCTATAATCCTGTGAATATCCTCTCCAGGACATCTGTTCTGCTTACTTTAGAGGGAGGCTAAGAGAAATATAGGACACAAGAGATTGGACCATTAGTTCCCAAGAATTTTTGTTGCTGTTCAATTGTGTCTGGCTCTTTGTGACACCATTTGGGGTTTTCTTGGCAGTGGTTTGCCATTTCCTTCTCCAGCTCATTTTACAGATGAGGAAACTGAGGCAAACAGGATTAAGTGACTTGCTCAGGGTCACACAGCTAGTGTCTGAGGCTGGATTTGAACTCAGATGTTCTTGACTCCAGGCCAGGTACTCTATCCACTGCACCATCTAGCTGCCCCTTATAAATACGGGCTCTCTTTTACCCTTCTTTGTATCCCCAGGGATTAACACAGTGCTTGGGACATTGTATATAATTGCTTATTGACTGACTAATAGATGTAAAAATGTCTTGGAAAGTTAAAATACTATATAAATATACCTTAATATTTCAAGCATCTATGGTTTTGTTGGTGTGGGTGAACCTTCTGCCAAATCCCTCTGTGATCTCATAGCTGGTATACAAAATTTGCCATGTCTAAAAAATTCATCATCTTGCAAGTAAATTGTGGTAAGCTTCTCCAAATTTAGAATGGTCCTCAGACAATAGGTATACTGTCCATCCCTGGACCCAGACTCAAAGCCTTTTTTAGGTGCCAACTTAACTTAAGCACTTCCATTTTGAAAACTGTCCTCTATTAGGTAACAATAAGATGATCTGATTTCCTATGCCCAGTTCTACAAGGAAGCTTAACTCAGTGACCCTTAAGTGATCCTTATATTAGCTCCTCCTTGCTTCAGACATCATGAGAGGTCCCCAAAGAGCAATACTCAGAAAAGTCTGGATCCCAGCAGGGATCCTGAGCCCAGTGTCCCCACATGAGGTGTTTCTGTTCCTCTTTCAATTGACGTACAACAGTATTTATAGCATTAGAGCACTTTGAGCAGCTTTGCTGACAATGTCTCTTTCAGATGCATCAGTTTGTCTCATTTTTTAAATTAAAAAAATAAATTTCAAATTAAATTTAAATTTTTAAATTTTTAAAATTTTTTAATTTTCTAAATTTTGAGCAATTTCCTATGTAAGAATGTGAGCATCTGGAGAGCAAAGGACTTTCTTGCTTTTTTATTTGTATCTGCAGGGCTTAGCATAATGCTTTGCAAAAAATAACTGACTAATAAATGCTTCATTCATTCATTCATTCACTCATTCATTCATTCAATCTTTCCTGCCAGACCAGAGAAATGGTCTTTATTGTGCAAGAGCTTGAACTCACCTGGCACAACTTCTGAGAACACAGGGTTTCCTTCATGCCACAATCACACATCAGGTTAGAACTCTGAGTATAGACTATAGAAATAGAACTTATATGCAATAATTATTGCAAATTTATTATTAAATGGGGCTAAGGGATATACACTTCCACAAAATGTCATTTTTCATCTTTCTTGAAATAGATATCAGTTAAGAGAGTAACTACGTAAAATTTATCTCAAATAATAGAGTAGATCTCAAGAAATTTCTGTGGAGAATTTATCTCAATTGAATTAAATAAATGTTTATTAACCTCTTAAAATGTAAAGTCACTGTGCTAATTTCTAGAAATATAATATAGAAGAAGTCACAATCCTAATCCAGTGGATCCTTGGAACCTAATAATAGAGAATGGTCATGCATACAAATATATATCCAAATATAAAAGAGTATAAGATAAATTGAAAAGGAAGCAGGGTGATGTTATATAGACAGAAATGGATTTGGAATCAGAAAACTTGGATTACAGTCCTGGCACTGTCACTTACGACATGCATGACCTAGGACAAATAGAACAACTTTGCTGGGCCTTTACATGTCAATAAAATGAGGAGGTTGGACTAGATCTCAAGCATAACTTTCAAACTTACATTTTTCATCCTATGATTTGTATAAAAAATAGACAACATTCAATGAAAAATTTAAAAAGAAAGATTATTTTTATTTCAGGGAATAAAAATGGATGAAGCTAAGCCTTAAAGAATGGGTATGTTTTCAAAAGGTAGAAAAGGGTGAGGAAGAGGTATAAGGGATGATTTGAAAAATGCATAAAGGCCAGAAAAGCAGGACAAGTTTCTTTGATTTGCTTGACTTTGAATCTATGAATTAATTTAGGTAGTACTTTCATTTTTATTACATTATCATGGATAAACCATAAGCAATTAATTCTTCTCTAATCATGTAATTATTCCTTTGCTGCTGTGGAGTATTTTGTAGTTGTATTTGTATATTTTATGCATATTTTGGGAAAAGGGTTATCATATATTTTATGATACTTTATGTAGTGTTCTTGAATAAAACTTCTTTTTTAAAATGTTCTTCTGTTGGTAATGTGTAGAAAAGCTAATAATTTTGTAGATTTATTTTATATCTTGATACTTTATTGAAGTTATAAATTATTTCTATTGTTTTAGTTGAAAGTCTTGAGTTATCTTAATAAATTTTCATATCATCTATAAAAGGTAATAATTTTGCTTGTTTGTTACCCATGATTATTTCTTCAACTTCTTTTTCTTGTTTTATTGCCATAGTTAGTATTTCTATAACTACACAAAATTAAAATAGTGACAAAAGTCATCCTTGCTTTGTTCCGGATCTTATTTTGTGTTCATATTCATTAGAGACACTGGTCTATAGTTTCCTTTTTTTTTTAGGTATCAAGGCTGTATTTGAATCAGTTTTCTAATATGACAAATTTCATCATTTTCTGCTAATTATTTGTGTAAAAAGAAAGTTAATTATTCTTTGAAGGCTTGATAGAATTCATTTGTAAATACATCTGTTTTAAGGTATACTTTTTTCCTGTGGAGTTCATTAAAGGCTTTTTTTTTGAGTGTGAGATTAGGTTACTTAAATTCTGTATTCTAACAATTGGAATATTTTACATATTTTTACAAATATTCACTTACTCTTTTTTTGCTGACATAATCAGATAAAAAATTCTAATGATTTTCCTTATTTCTTTTTCTTTTGTGAGTTGTTTTTATTTTTATATTGATTATTTGATTTTCCTTTCTTTTTCTCTGATTAATGGTTTACCTGTTTTGTTAATTTAAAGAAGTTTTATTTATCAGTTCAATAATTTTTGTTCTTAATTTTTCTCATCTTTTCTTTGATTTTTAAAATTTATATATTTTTTTTGGTTTGGTAGAGGTTTGTTTTTAAAATACATTTTTAGTGTTTTTCTTTAGTTTTGTGCCCAATTCACTGATATATTCTTTTGCTTTTTTGTTGATGACAGTGTTTAGAGAAATATTTTTTTTTCTTTTAGGACTGCTTTGTTCATACCACTAAAGTATGTTGCCTCACTGTTGTAATTTTCTTTGACAAAATTATTTACTATTTTTATTTATTCTTTGATCCACCAATCTTTTAGGATTATTTTATTTAGTCTCCATTTAACTTTGAGTCATTTCCTCCAATGCCTTTTATTGGTTATAATTTTGTTGTGTGTTGTGGGAGGCAAACTACTTGTTTATTTTGACTTTTATGAATTTTAGTTAGATTTTTATGTCATAGCACATAGGCAATTTTTGTAAAGGTGTTACCATGTTCTACAAAGATGTATGCATATTCCTTTTAATTCCTGTTTGGGAATACCCAGAGTCCTATCATAAGTAACTTTTCTAAAATTCTGTTAGTAACTTTAATTTCCTTCATATTTATCTTACTGTTAGATTTTTCTATGTCTGAAAGGGTCACATTGAGGTCCCAAACTATTATAGTCAAACCATCTATTTCTTCCTACAATTTGAAATTCTTTTCCATTAAGAATTTATATACTGTGCCACTTAGTGGATATGCATTTTTTCATATCTATAGTGCTTTTAAGCATGTATCATTCCCCTGTTTGTTTCTTTCAATCATATCTATTTTTGTTATTGTCTCATCTGATATCATGATTACTGCCCCTCCTTTTTTGAATCCCCATGAATCACACTTAATTTTGCTCTGTCCTCTCATTTTAAGTAGATGTGAATTTTTATGTTTCAATGGTATTTCTTGTTATCAATATATTGTTTGCTTTTTTCTAAGCCAGTCTTCTATCCTTTCATTTATGAGTGAGTCCATCCTTCTCATGTTCACTGTTATAATTAATTGTATATATCACTCTCTTATATGTTCATGTTTTCTCATTTCATCCTGACTCACACTTTATAAGAGGCAGAAGGAAAAAAGAGAACTCTGATGAGCATTGATAATCAGCAACTAAGATGATCATAGGATTATAGATTTATAGTTGGAAGGGATTTTAAAGACCATGAAATCCAATCTCTTGATTGTACACATGAGGCACCTAAGGGTTAGAGAAATTAAGTGACTTGCCCAGGGTCACATAGCTAGTAAATTTCTTAAGCAGGTTTTGAACTGACACTTTCTTGACACTGGGTCCAGATTTCTATCTATTCAAGAGGTGTCTTGCTGGAGGATGCATACTGAAGAAACCAGTGAAAAATATAATTGGGGAATGTTTAACATTTAACAAATGTTTAACAAAACAGCAAAAATATAATAGGATGTAAGTAATTTTAATTTGTGGTTTTCTAAGACAATATGTGGCCTATAGGGAGTAATTTCTATTTTAGTTTGACATCCCTCAACTATACTGCAATTTCTTTTCTTCACCAACACCAGACCCCAGACTCTGTTTCTTATACTTTCTCTCATTTTAATCATCCCTTTATGATTAACTTTACAAGGGTGAAGTTTGCTTTGACTGTGACTCTTCCATTCTTGACTCTATTTTTTCTTTTATATAGAGGTGGCCCATTTAACAGCAAGCATTTTTAAGTCCTTGCTATGAGCCAGACATTTTGCTGCATGCTAGGGATACAAGAACAAAAGTGAAATAATGTCTTCTCTTGAGGAAAGGGAAGGGGAGGAAATAAGCATTTATAGAGTACCTACTACTAGTACCATGCACTCTGCTAACTACTTTTTACAAATATGATCTTGCGTGATCTGTGATATAATTTGATCATTAAGCAACTTACGATATAACTGGGAAGATAATAGATGCTTATAGAGGTATATTCAAAATTGACACTAGGTGATTTTGGAGGGTAGGCACTAGAAGTTAGGGAGATCAGGAAGGACCTCATATGTTTCAGGTATTATTTCACACAAACCTTGAAAGAAACTAAAGATTCTAAGAATCAAAGTAAAGGAGGGAGTGAATTCCAGCCAAGGGGAACATCAAGTGCAAAGGTAAGGAAAAGGGACATGGAGTGCTTTGCATGAAAAACCATCAAACGCCTAGTTTGGTTTTACTGTAGAGAGCATCATGAGGACTAATGTCTGATAAGCTTGGAAAGTCATGTTGGCACCAATGAGATGTACCCTTTCCAAAGTCCCCCATCTCCCTCTGCAATGAGAATTGGTGTGTACTTCCTTATTTACATTCCCTCCCTTCAACCAATTTTAGATAATCCACACACATTTGGGAGACTAAGGAAAGATTCAGCTTGTAGTCACCCAACAATTTTTTCTCTCTTTGAAATTAATTGATTCATACTTAGGTTGAATCTGTATCTGAGACTCTTTAGCTGATAGTAACCAAAATATTCTTTGTGAAATGACTCCTCTCCCATCCCCAGTGAAACTTTGTGTTGATATGCTTGCTTTCACATTGTTATTTGGGTTTGTTTGCTGATCACAACTAAACACCAACACTTTAAATGGAGTCTGATCATAATATAGTACAGGAGGAGTAACACAGAATAATTAGGATATTCTGAAGTGGAATTTGTTTTCTCAGGAGGCTGTGGATTCCTTCTGACTGGTGGTCTTTAAAGGAAGACTGGATGACAAGATGTCACACTTTTTATAAAGGAGCTTATATTTTTGGTATAGGTTGGACAAGATGTCCCCTGAGGTCTCTTCCAACTCAGAGATTATGTAGTTCTGTGATTCAGGTTTCACCATTAAGCTTTGCCTGTGGCTTAGGTCCTTCATGTACCTAAGCATCCAGGCCATTAGTTATTTTTTTCCCTCTTCCTGCTGTAAGCTGTGTAACTGTGTAGCCGGTCACACTGACTCTGTGTTTTGAGGATCTGAAGGATAAATGGCATTACAGATAAGGGATAATATTTCCTGCCTACTTTAGCCCTGTACTTAACCTTGTGACTTTGGAGATTTTTTTCTTTTATTCACTTTAACAGAGATAGTAACTCCTTCTGACTGGTACTAGAAGTAGCTAGTCAGCAATCCCTTAGGACTAAGTTTTGCTTTCAGTTCCTTTTTATACAGCTAGATTGTCATAGGTTCAGAAATTTAGAGAAAGAGAAGATCTTAAAGGGATTTTTTGCATATGGGGAGACTGAGGCATAGAGACATCAGATGACTTACCCATGGTCTCCAACTCCACCAACTCTTTTTTTTTTTTTTTGCATCTTCAAGGAGGATCTATGAGCCATTCTTATCTTCAACATTTTCTTCATTCTTTTATCCCTTAAAGGTCTCCTGGAAGATTAGATTGCCAGTTTAAGACTGCCAGTGACTAGGAGTTTAGCACAGAACCTGGTTGCACTCTTTTTAAAAAATCATGTTTTTATTAGTTCTATTGACTTTTACTTTGGTTTGGTAGCCCTGTTAGAGAACAATTGTAGTATAATGAAAAGAAAATGGACTGACAGGTAGGAGATACGTTTCTGGTCTTCCCTCTACCACTAGCAATCTTGGCCAAGTCACTTCTCTGGGCCTCAGTTTCCATTTTGGGAAAGTGAGATTAATCTCTGTCCTATGTACTTTGAAAGCTTAATGGGAGGATCTAACAAAGAGATTTGGAAGGCAGTTTAAAAACATATGTCATTATCAATAATAATAGCGAACAATTTAAATTGCACTTTAAAGTATAAAAAGCTATGTCAAAGCTAAAGTATAAAAAGTATGTCATTTCATTTGATCCCCACAGCAGTCTTATGAGGTAAGTGTCATAATTATCTCCATTTTGCATATGAGGAAACCAAAGCATAGGGAACCTAAGTGATGTGCCCAGGGTTGAACAGCTATTGAGCATCTGAGGCAGACTTTGAACTCAGCTCTTCCGGAATCCAGGTCCAACACTCTTCCATGCCACATAACACATCACTACAAAGTGAATTAATCTAATATTTTCTGATTTTTAATCATTAAAAACTGAATTAATCAGATATTTTCTAAGATACAATTAGAACAAGTTTGTGATACCCAGGAAGTGAGAAGAGAGATAGGTGAAGAGCCTATGTGGCAGTGCTTGGCTGGGGAAGTCCTCAGCAGCCATGACCATATGACTGGAAAAAGGAGAACAGAGAATCTGCCCAACTTGAGGGCTGCTGACATGAGAGAAGAGTGACTCCAAAATGTGCCAACATAGGCTTGTCTTATCCTATAGAATCACGTAACCATAGTGTGATATAGCTGAAAGATCATCAAGTCTAACACCTTATTTTGCCTGCAAGAAAATTGAGGCCCACAGAGGAAAGCCATTCGCCTTTGGGCATATCAGTCAGAAAAAAAAAAAAAAAGCAGGGGCAGACAATTCTGTAGCAAACAGGGGATCCTGTCTCTAAGCCAATCAATTTGATGAGTGACCTATAGATTTCTCATGAAAAAGCCTAGGAGAGGGGAAAGAATTGCTGGATTTGGGGATATATATCAAGTGTGTAAATTTTCTGAAGAAGTTTAACAGAGGCAAAAAGAGCTTAGTATTGGAGAGGCTGCTGAAAAGTGCTAGAGTCAAGAGAGTGCCATCTAGGCTTCTGACTTTAACAAGCTGGATGACCTTGAACAAGCTGCTTGAATCTCTGAGCCTTAGCTTTCTCATTTCAGGCATTTCCCCCACAGGATTGTTATGAAGATTGAATGAGATAATGTGTCTGAAGTGCTATCTACATGCCAGTGATTCCAGAGTGGTGATTATTATCCTTGGACCACCTAGTTCATGGGGTATAGTAAAGGAAGTACTTTATAAGACTTAAAATATTTTGCAGATGTGAGCCATTATTATGATTGCTACTAATAACAATTACTATAAGAGTAAATCGGGCATGGGGAATGTCCTCTGGGCCTCAGTTTCCTTGCTGGGAAGAGCTGGGGAGCCAAGACCCAAGGATCTAACTTTTTAGCTTCTGTAGAGGCTGGCAGGGTATGACAGTAGAAAGACTACCTGTGGGAGCTCCCCTTGACCTCCTTGGGACTCAGTTTCCTCATCTGCAACTTGAAAGGGCTATACATACTAGATAGATAGATAAAATATTTAATAAGAACTTACTGTGTGCCAGCACTATGCTAAGCTATTCCTTTGACCATCTGGATATGTCTAGACAGCTCGCAGTTATACAAGTACAAGTAAGCAAACCAGTCCCAAATGAAGTAATAATGGTAATGATGATGAAGATGTCTAGCATTTATTTAGTGCGTCAAGGTTTGTAAAGTGTGATATGTATTTCATCTCATTTGATTCTCACAACAACCCTGAGGTAGTGCTATTGTTTTCCTCATTTTATAAATGGGTAAACTGAGACTGAAACAGGTTAAGTAATTTGCTTTTAGTCACATGGTTAGTAACTATCTGAGGCAGAATTTGAACTCAGGTCTTCTTGACTCTCAAGTCCAGTGTATTACCCACTGTATCACCCAGCTGCTTAGATAACACAAAAGTAGTGCTAAATGGGGTTTGCTATGAATAGGTGGCATAGTGGGAATTAAGCTTGGATTCCAGTAGGAGAAGGTGAAAGTTAATCTAACCAAAATGATTCTAGGTGGGGAGTCTTAGTTTTGGGAAGGGAGGAAGGAGGGATAAAGAGGGGGAGAGCAGGCAGCATTTTCTGGATCCAGGCAAAGGAAGCCTCTGAGGTTCATCTAGCCTACATCTATGATGCTCTCTTATCTTTCCCTTCCTTTCCTTCAATTAGGCAATATTTATGAAGTGCTTACTATATGTAAGGTACCATGCAGGGACACTATACATAGAATTCTTATTTTTGATTTTGTTTGGTTCTTTAGAGTGGAAAAAAAACTATTGCCTCACCTGGTCTGTCCTGGTAGTTTCTGGTCCTTGATGCAACTGGTTTAGCCCCAAATAATTGGCAGCAATGGAAAATGCCATTCCTAATGCTCCCAATCTCAAAGTTAGTTACTTCCCGCTTGACTTCAGGTGCCTTTCACTATACCAGCGGTTAAAAATAACATCGATGAACAAAACAACTAAAGTGACCTTGTTGAAAAGAGCATTCCTTGAAGGGTGGGCTTTGTTTTGTGGTCTGAATGTCCAGGAGTTAGGCTAAATTAGCACAGAGTAGTGGGAGGTCTACATCAGGCTTCCTTCTTAGAAATTGCTTGCTTTGGATCTGGGCATGGGAATCAGCTGAACAGAGAAGCTGAGGAAGAGACAGCAAGTGGGCTTTGTCCAGCAGGGCTGCCTCTGAATGACTTCAAACACTGCAACTGTATTAGCTCAGTAAAAGCTGCCCTCTTTTCCTGGCCAGGAGAGGACAGAAGAAACTGTCCCTTCCTTTTATATTTGCCTTTATACTTCAAATGAAGCTGAGGTAGCTGTATTCCATGGTTCAAATGCTTATCTTTTGGGCTATAGAATTATTATGTCAAAGCCCCTCTTAGGAACTAAAATTCCTGTATAGTGATAGCAAAATGGCCCTGAGGGGATTTAAATTCTTAAAGGGAATGGTGTGATGGTAGGGGAGTGGGTGGGGGTGGGCAGAAAGAGTGGGGACTGAAAGAACTTCACCTTCCAAGCTCTGGAGCACTGTACCTCCCCTTTTCTTACTTCCCCCATCTCTGCCCCACATGTTCTCGTTATTTCCTTATTCCAGGCATTGAAGGGCCCTGAGATAATGAAGGCCAGGAAGAAAAACAAATTGAAGAGGGACAAGGCCTTTTCTAGTTGTTTTTCTGAATCCTTGATATCAGGATTTAAACTAAACCTGGTGTATTTCCCCTACAGTGACCATAAATGACCCCTATAGATGGTTTTTCTTGACTGACCTGTTTGTTCAGAGAGTACTATGTGAGTGTGTGTGTGTGTGTGTGTGTGTGTGTGTGTGTATAAGAGAGAGTGAGAGACAGAGACAGACAGAGACATAGAGACACTGAAATAGAGACACAGAGAAAAAGGGAAAAGGAGAGGAGATAGGGAAGAGGAGGAGAAGAGGAGATGGGAAAGAAAAGAGCTGGAAAAGGGGAGGAGGAAGAAAGGGGGAGAAGAGTTTTTGGGAAGAGACAGTATGCTATATTTCTGCCACTATTTGTATATTCTTGCAGATATCATTTCACCTCTTTGGGACTCAGTTTTGTCATCTAAAAAACAAGAGGGTTAGACTAGGTGATTTCGGGTGTCCCCTGCAGGCTCATGTCTATGATCTATGAGCCATTTATTCATTTGTAGGTTGGGATCAAGTCAATAAGCCTTTACTAAGTGCCTACTAAATGTCAGTCACTGGAGATACAGAGAGGTAGAAAGGGGTCTTGCTCTTAAGGAGCTCACAGTGTTATGGGGAAGACAACATGTAGACAGCTATGTACAAACAAGCCCATATACAAGATGAATAGGAAATAATCTCAGAAGAAAGGCAATGCAATGGAGGGGGATCAGAAATGTCTCCTTGAAGGTAGTGAGATGTAATCTAGGACCTGAAAGAAACCATGGAAATACAGAGCAAGAGACAAGAGGGAGAGAATTCCAGACCCAGGGGACAGTCGACAAAAAGAGTTTGGACACAGAGGGTCTTGTGTGGGGAATAGCAAAGAAGATTACAGAGGTAGGATAGTACTGGGTTATAAAGGGCTTTAAAAGCCAGATAATTTTTTCTGGAAGTAATAGGTAGCCACAGGAATTTATTGAATAAGGGGGTGACATAGTCAGACTCATACAAGATTGAAGATTAATTTGTCAGCTGGATAAAGGTTGGGCAGGAGTGGAGAGAGACAAAGTAGGGGGAACAACCTGAAGCTTATTGCAATAATCCAGATGTAAGGTGATGAGGGCCCACACCAGTAGGATAGCAGTATCAGAGGAGAGAAGGGGACATATACGAGAGATGTTATGAAGATATAATCAAAAACACTTGACAATTGATTGAAAATGAGAGGCTACAAAGTGAGGAGGTTGTAATCCTGGGCTGCTGGGATAAAGGTGGTATCTTTCACAGTCATAGGGAAGTCAGGAAGATGGAAGGTTTGGGAGGAAAGATGAGTTCAGGTACGGACATGTTGAATATAAAATATCTAGGAGATATCTAGTTTAAGACAACCAATAGATAGTTGGAGATGCAAGAACAGAGGATGGGGGATAGGCTAGGTTTGACAAATAGATCTGAGAATCATTGGCATAAAGATCATAATTGAATCTATGGTGACTACTGAGATTGCCAAGTGAAATAATACAGAAGAAAGTGGTCCCAAGAGCAAGCCTTTGTGGACACCTTCAGTTAGTGGCTGTGATGTGGATGAATATCCAACAAAGGAGATTGAGGAGTGATCAGATAGGGAGGAGGGGTACTAGAAAAAAAAGAGTGATTGACAGTGTCAAAGGTTTGAGAGGTCAAGGGGGATGAAGATTGAGAAAATAATTGGGAATTAAGAGATCATTGGTGACATTGGAGAGTGCCCTTTCATCTGAATGGGGCTAGGCCGTGGAGGACTGAGAAGACAGTTAGAGGGAAGGAAATGAAGGCACTGGTTATAGGTGATCTTCTCAAGGAGTCTACATGATATGGGGTGAAAGCTAGTGGGATGGATTTGAGGGGTAGTAGATGGGGGAGACATGGAAATGTTTATAGACAGTAGGAAAGCAGCCAGTAGACAGAGATTTAAGATTAGTGACAGAGTGGTATTGATGGGGACGGGGCAATCTGCGCTGGAGAAGATAGGTTGTAATGAGATCACTTATGCATGAAGAGGGATTTGTCTTGACAAGGAAGACTATCTCTTTTTGTGAGACAGTAGTAAAGAGGGAGATAGTAGTAGAAGGCACCTGAATGATGTGAGATCAAGAACAGGGTATAAGAGGGAGCTCTTGGCAAATGGCCTCATTTTTTCAGTGAAATATGGAGCAATGTTCTCAGAGGATGTGTTACTATGGAGGAAATATCACTTCCCAAATTCTTTATTCTTTGTCTTTACCCTTCCATACCAACAAGCTTTCCTCTTACCACTTGTTTAGAAATTCTGTATACAAAAAAGGGTTCTATATAGAAAATTGCAATGATATAATATTTTTATGCTAGGGAGTGACCATTAGGGATTTGAATTAGGTGGCAGGGTAATACTGTGAGATGTATAGTAGGGATATAGGATACCTCACTTTCAATATGTCTAGTTTTCCTTTTTCTTTTCTTTTTTTAAAATTTTTTTTATTTAAACAAATGCTTTATTAACTTCTGTTTTACATCGTTCATTTCTGCCAGATTTTGAGTTACAATCATTTTCTCCCCCTGTTTTTCCCCTACCCACCCTCCCAGAACAGCAGTCCCGCAAGACATCGCTTCCTCCAATCTGCTCTCTCCCCTATCCTCTCCCACACCCCCTTTGACCTCTCCATTAGAGGAAGGTGAATCTTTGTGTCCCAATGCCTGCACATCTTATATCCCAATTACAAGCAAAAGAGTATTAATAATAGTATTTATATATATTTGAAACATTTAATCTTAAGACCTTGAATTTCAGATCCATTTCCTTCCTCCCTTCTCACCCATTCCCTCTGGGGAGATAAGTAATTCAGTATATGTTGTACATGTCTAGCTATGCAAAACATTATCATAGTAGATATATTGTACAAGGCTGCTTATAATTCCCTCCTACTCATCCCACCCCCCACCTGGTCCATTCCCTACATGATCCTGTCCCTCTTCTATAGTGGGTACTTCCAACCTCCCCTCCCCCCAAGGATGGCCTCCCATCCATCATCCTTCCTCTCATCCCCCTTCCCCCTATTCTGCTGTAGGTTGAGATATCCCATTTAGTATGTATGTCATTCTCTCCCTGAACCAAATTCAATAAGAATGTGGTTTTGCCTTTTTGCCTTCCTATTCTCCCCCTCCCTTGCAACCACTTCCCCTTGCTTCTACATGAGATAGTTTACCCTACTCTGTCTCTCCCCATCTCCTCTTGCCACTTTCCTCTCTCACCTCATAATTTCATCCCTCGAGTATTCTCCCTTCCCAACAAATTCAACCTATGCCCTCTATCCATATATAACTGTAACCATATACATACACATTCACATATGTATTCATATGACCACACACCCTTCTTCCATTATTCTCATACTGAGAAAGATATCATCAGTCACAGTTATTGCTTTTCCATATAGGAATGTAAATAGTTCAACTTTGATAAGTTCCTTTTGATTTCTTTTCCCTGATTACCTTCTCAGGCATCTCCTGCTTCTTGCATCTGGATGTCAAATTTTCTATTCAATTCTGGTTTTTTCCTCAAGAATGCTTGAAAGTCCTCTATTCCACTGAATGACCATATTTTCCCCTGAAACAAAATACTCAGTTTTGCTGGGTAGGTGACCCTTGAGTTCATTCCCAGTTCTTTTGCCCTCTGGAATATCATATTCCATGCCCTTCAATCCCTCAGTGTAGAAGCTGCCAGGTCCTTGGCTATTCTGATTGTGTTTCCACAATATTGAAATTGTTTCTTCCTGGCTGCTTGTAGTATTTTCTCCTTGATCTGGGGATTCTGGTACCTGGCTATAATATTCCTGGGAGTTTTCTTTTTGGGATCTTTTTCAGGAGGTGATCTGTGGATTCTTTCAACCTCTATTTTGCCCTCTGATCTAAAACATCAGGGCAGTTTTCCTTGAGAATTTCTTGAAGGGTGATTTCTAGGTTCTTTCTTTGATCATGGCTTTCAGGTAGTCCAATAATTTTTAAATTGTCTCTCCTGGATCTATTTTCCAGGTCAGTGGTTTTTCCCATGAGATATTTCACATTGCCTTCTAATCTTTCATTTGTTTGGATCTGCTTAACAGCATCTTGATTTCTCATAAAGTCATTAGCTTCCATTTGCTCCAGTCTAACTCTGAAGGAATGAATCTCCTCAGTGAACTTTTGAGATTCTTTTTCCATCTGGCAAATTCGACTTTTTAAGGCATTCTTCTCCTCATTGCCCTTTTGGGCCTCCTTTGCCATTTGAGTTAGTCTATTTTTTAAGGTGTTGTTTTCCTCAGTCAGGCTGTTGTCCCTCATTTCATACTTTTCCTGCATCCTTCTCATTTCTCTTTCCAATTTTTCCTCCACTTCTCTTATTTGATTTTTAAAGTCCTTCTTAAGGTCCTCTATGGCCTGCAACCCGCTCATGTTTTCCCCTGGGGCTTTTGGAGCAGGACTTCTGACCTCCCAGTCCTTTTCCCGCTCTATGCCCCCAAAATAGGAGTCTAGGGTTGCATTTTTCTGTTTCCTTTGCCTTGGCATGTTGCCACTTAATTACTTGACTTTTGGGCTTGTTGCCACACTATGGCTTTGCGGCCACATAGGGGAATTTTCGTCCTGAACATGTGGGGGAGCAACTTCCGTTTCTGGCAAGCTGGAAACCCACCCATGACCTCCACCCCAGATCACAATCCAGATCCAGGGAGGTTAAAGCAAGAGTGATTACCCCCCAAGACTGATCGCTGGATCTCTCTACAGTTCGCAGGCTGGGAGCTGGAGCTGCCTCTGAAAACTACAAAATGGTGTGTCTCCTAAGTGGCTTCTAGCCCCCAGGGGAGGAAGCCGACGCGTTCCCCACATACTGGTCCCAAAGTCCATAGGGCATTAACCTCTCACTTTGTCCTAGGCATGTCTATGTTGATAATTCTGAAATTGCCACAGCTGCTGGTGTTCTGGGGTCCCTCCAGCCGGTTGCTGGCCCTGCCGCCCTGGGGCTAAAACCGCGACTCAGGTGGACTGGACCTGTGCTTGGCTCCCCACTCTCTGCACACTGCGCACTGCAGGCTCCCAGAGTGCTGTGCTGTTCCTTCCTGCAGGGCTGCTGGGCTGTCCTCAGCGGGAGGTTAGCTTCTCTGTGTCGTTCTGTGGGTGCTGGGGCTCCAGAAGTTGTTCAGAGTCCCCTTTTACATAGTTTGGAGGAAATCTGGGGGCAAAGTGGCTTGGACACACTGTTTCTACTCCGCCATCTTGGCTCCCTAGTTTTCCTTTTTCTATAATATATCTCTTTGATGTTACATTTATGTAGCCTTTTCTGCACAATTCATTGTTACTAATAAGCTACTTCCTAATAATATGCACCATGTGTCCCCTCATTTTTCTTTAAGTAACTTACAATTTATTTCTTTGAAGACTGTGGCATTCCTCCTTTCATAGTCATATAGAATAACTGGACAATTTTTACTGTTAAAAAGATGTTTTCCTGTTTCAAGAAGCCAGCTATTTCCTAAACAGAACCCAGTCTTCTCTCTTCCTTCTGTTTAATCCCAATGCTCAATTCATTTTATCTGTTTGCAGTTTCTATCCAAGATATACAAATCAGTTTAATGAGTTTTGCATTTAGCTGAATATCATAATCTAGACAACAGGCACCCACTTGTTTTTTTCTATGAGGATAGACTGAATTCTTTTGAGTGATTTCATGTCTCATTTAGGAAGCTCTGCAGTCTTTGGAAATTTGATGCAGCCAGTGCAATGTCACCTACAAACAGAATTATCTGAAGGACTTCATCATCTAGCTCTTAACCAAGGGATTATGAACTTGTTTTTGTAAATATTTTGATGACATTTCCATATAATGGGAATTTGTAATGTTGGTAATCATATATATTTTATTTTATGCATTGAAAATCATTATTCTGAGAAGAGGTATATGGCTTTCACCAGAATACCAAAGGTGATGATTACACTAAAAGGGTTAAGAACTCTTGTTCTTTATAAAGTTTCTCTTTCATTTGGCCTCTGCCCTGTACATCATCCCTAAAAGAGGCAAACACCTTTGGGAATGATACATGTCCCTATTTTATGCTTCATTTGATGTCAATAATCAGAGAATGATCAAAGCTATCCTCATTATAATATTTATCTGTTAATCTTTTATGATTTCAATAAATGCATGGAAGACACCTAGTTTGAAGGAAGCTTTTAAGAATGCATTTTACTGGTCAAGATGGTGGAAGAGAAATAGGACTTCCATGGGGTTCCGGCTTCCACCTCCCCCAATTTATGTAAAAGGTGACTCTGAAGAAACTTTTGAGCTACAGAACCCAAAAAATGACACAGAGAAGCTAACCTCCTGCTGAGGACAGCCCAGCATGCTGGCAGGAAGTAGCCATCACAGTACCCTGGGGGCTGACCCTACCCCCCACACAAGCTGGACGTCTTAGCCTCAGGGTGGGCCTGACCAGCCACTGGCTAGAGGGACTACAGATCAACAGCAGCTGTGTGGTTTCCAGAATTATCAACACATAGATGCTAAGGACAAAGTGAGAGGTCAGTGTGGACTTTGGGATCCAGTAGTTTGGGACTGCAATCGGCCTTTGCCCCCAGGGTGAGAAGGAGCTGGAGCTTAGCAGTCATGCAGCTGCAGTCATGCGGCTGCTTCAGCTCCTGGCCTGCAGATTGTAGGGGAGAGATATGGGAGATATGGGAGAGAGCAGATTGGAGAAAGGGATATCCATCCAGTGGGATCGCTATTTTGGGGTTGTGGGTAGGGGCAAAATGAGGAGAAAATTTGTAACTAAAAATTTTGTGAAAATGAATGATGTGAACTAGAAATTAATAAAGCATTTGATTAATAAAAAAGACTGCATTTTACTTTAGTGAATTATATTTTTTCTCCAGTAAATAAACAACAAGCACTGTGGTACTTTGCATTTTCTATACCTTTCAGGCAATCAAACAACTATGTAAGTGTAGTCTGCTGTGAAATATTGTTTGTGAATGCTTGTCTATGTCCTGGTCTCATGTTTTCATCAAAGATGGCCTAGATTATTTACAAACTATTTTAATAGAGATTTTTAAAGATGAGAACATGAGCACAGGGCCTGGTAGTTAATGATACCTCCGCTATTGTTTTTCTCCCCCTAACATAAATGTTGTTCGGTTTTTTTCCCAGGCACTTGGTATCTTCATATTCAGATATAAATGCAAATAAATCTCTCAGCTCCCTCAAATTTGTGCCTATTCTAGCTTGTATCTTCTCCATGTATATTTGGTTTGGTCCAGCTGCTATTCCCTTCTTTGGGTTTTTTTTGGGGGGGTTTTATTTCTACTTACTTATGCAGCACACCAGGGACTGTGATGTTAGAGTCTAAATGTGGTAGCTCCATTGTCATTGACAGAGAGGATATTTTGTTGAAGAAATCTTGATAGATCTCTTCCATTTTCCATCTGCTTGTTGTCCTCCTACCAATTTCATCCTTAAATGTTATCGGGATGATCTGACTTAATTGAGTCTCCTGCCATGCTTTTTGTATAGATTCCTTTTTTTCAAATGCTTTATTAATTTCTGGTTTACATCATTCATTTCCACCAGATTTTGAGTTACAATTTTCCCCCATTTTCCCCCTACCCACCACCCCAAAACAGTGGTCCCAAAGGATATCCCCTCCTCCAATCTGCTCTCTCCCATATCTTCTCCCATACCACCTCCAACTTTTCCAATAGGGCATGGTGGATCTCTGTGCCCCAAGGCCTTTATATCTTATTTCCCCATTACATTTAAAATGATATTAATAATAGTATTTATATATTTTTTAATATTTGATTTTAAAACTTTGAATTCCAGATTCATTCCCTTCCTCCCTTGTCACCCACCCTTACTGGGAAGATAAGCAATTCAGTATATGTTGGACATGTGTAGCTATGCAAAATATTACCATAGTAGTTATATTGTAAAAGACTGACTATATTTCTATCACTCCTATCCCAACTCCCACTTGTTCTATTTTCTACTTTCATCCTGTCCCTTTTCAAAATTGGGTGCTTCCAACTTTCCTCCCCCCCAAGCCTCCCCTCCCTTCCATCATCCCTCCTCTCATCCCCTTCCCCCCTACTCTCCTGTAGGGTGAGATATCCTATTTAGTATGTATGTCGTTCTCTCCCTGAGTCAAATTCAATGAGAATAAGGCTTTGCCTTTTTGCCTTCCTGTTCTTCCCCTCCATTGTAACCATTTCCCTTGCCTTTTCTACATGAGATAGTTTACCCCATTCTGTCTTTCGCCATCTCCTCTCATTATATTCCTCTCTCACCACTTAATTTCACATTTTAAGTATCAACCCTTCCTATTAAATTGGTCCTGTGTCCTCTATCTATGTATACATGTAAACATATATACACACACATTCAGATATGTATTCATATGCCCATATACCCTTCTTCAACTATTTTCATAGTGAGAAAAGTTTTATCAGTTACAATTATTGTTTTTCCATGTAGGAATGTAAATAATTCAGCTTTGATATGTTCCTTATGATTTCTTTTCCCTGTTTACCTTCTCAAGCTTCTATTGCTTCTTTTATCAGAATGTCAAATTTTCTATTCAACTCTGATTTTTTCCTCAAGAATGCTTGAAAGTCCTCTATTCCACTGAATGACCATATTTTCCCCTGAAACATGATACTCAGTTTTGCTGGGTAGGTCATTCTTGGCTTTAATACCAGCTCCTTTGCCCTCCAGAATATCATATTCCATACCCTTTGATCCCTCAGTGTAGAAGCTGCCATATCCTGTGTTATCCTGATTGTGTTTCCACAATATTGAAATTGTTTCTTTCTGGCTGCTTGTAATATTCTTTCCTTGATCTGGGAATTCCAGAACCTGGCTATAATATTCCTAGGAGTTTTCTTTCTGTGATCTTTTTCAGGAGGTCATTGGTGGATTCTTTCAACCAACATCAGGGAATTTTCTTTGAGAATTTCTTGGAGGATGATTTCTAGGTTCTTTCTTTGATCATAGCTTTCAAGTAGTCCAATAATTTTTAAATTATCTCTACTGGATCTATTTTCCAGGTCAGTGGTTTTTCCCATGAGATATTTCACATTGCCTTCTATTCTTTCATTTGTTTGGATCTGTTTAACAGCATCTTGATTTCTCCTAAAGTCACTAGCTTCCATTTGCTCCAGTCTAATTCTGAAGGAATAATTTTCTTCAGTGAGCTTTTGAGATTCTCTTTCCATCTGGCAGGTTTGGCTTTTTAAGGCATTCTTCTCCTCATTGCCTTTTTGAGCCTCTTTTGCCATTTGAGTTAGTCTACTTTTTTTTTTTAATTTTTATAAAGCAATTGGGATTATGTAACTTGCTCAAGGTTACATGGTCAGTCATTATTTATGTGTGGGTGCTCATTTTCTGAGGCTGGATTCAATCCCGGGTCATCCCCACTCCAAGGCTGGCTCTTTTACTCACTGTGCCACCTAGCCACCCCTAAAGTTGTGTCATTTGTTTTTGGAGGGCAGTTAGGGTCAAGTGACTTGCCCAAGGTCACTTGATTAGTTTTTGTGTTAAGTGTCTGAGGCTGGATTTGAACTCAGGTCTTCCTGACTCCAGAGCTGGTGCTCTATTCTCTGTACCACCTAGCTGCCCAAGTTAGTCTATTTGTTAAGGTATTATTTTCTTCTGTCAGGCTGTTGACTCTCATTTCATAATTTTCTTGTATCATTCTCATTTTTCTTCCCAATTTTTCCTCCACTTCTCTTATTTGCTTCTTAAGGTCCTCTATGGCCTGTAAGCAGCTCGTATTTTTCTTTGAAGCTTTTGATGCAGGAGTTCTGACTTCACTGTCTTCCTCCTGTTCCATGCTTTGATACTTTTTGTTGCCAAAGTTGGAGTATAAAGGTGGAGTACTTTATTTTGTTTCCTTTGCCTGCTCATGTCACCACTCAGTCACTTGATCCCTGGGCTTTCTGCCACAGTAGCACTTTGCTACCAGACAAGGGAGCTTCTGTCCCAAACGCTGGGGTTTTCTCAGCTGCCAAAGGTATCACTTGGGTGCTCTCTCTGAAGCCTCCACATGCTCTGGCAAGCTGGTCTCACACCTTAGGACCTTCACCCTAGACTGAAATTCAGATCTAAGCAGGTTAAAGTGAGAATGATTACCCCTCAGACTGGTCGCTTGGTCCTCCTACAATCTGCAGGCCAGGAGCTGAAGCTGCCATGTGGCAGCGGCTGCATGGCCACGGCTTCTCAGTAGCTTCTCACCCCGGGGGCTAAAGCCAACACACTCCCAACTACTGGATCCCAAAGTCCACACTGCACTGACCTCTCACTTTGTCCTTGGCATCTATGTGTTGGTAATTCTGGAAATGCCACATCACCTGGTGATCTGAAGTCCCTCCAGCTGGCAGCAGGTCAGGCCTGCCCTGGGCTAAAACCTCTGGCTCACGTGGGGCTGGGGTTGGCTTCCAGCGCCCATTCCTGCCAGCCTGATGGGCTGTCCTCAGTGGGAGGTTAGAGTCTTTGTGTCATTTTGAGGGTTCTGTAGTTCCAAAGTTTGTTCAGAGTCTCCCTTTTACATGAATTGGATGTGGTGGGATACAGAGCTGTTCGGAGGTCCTGTTTCTACTCTGCCATCTTGCCTCTGCCCTCTATAGATTCCTTTTTCCCTCTACCACTTCTAACTATTTTATGAGGCAGTACCTTTCATAGTCTTCCATCAACTTCCTCCATAAAGTTTTTTTTTAATTTAAAAACAAATGTTATTTCCTCCTTTGTGTTTATACAACATTTCCCTAAATCTCCCCCTTCCCATTAGAAACACTAACTTCACTTTTCACAACTTTTCACAAAGAAAAACAGTTAAGCAAAACCAATTGACACAGGGACTGTCTTGCAATGTATGTAACATTTGACACTCACAGCTCCTATATCTTTTCTGAGAAGAAGAGAGTATGCTTCATCATGTGTCCTCTGGAAACTGTACTAGCTGGTGGCCCTAGTATGAGTTCATCTTCTTTTATGGATTTTGTTTGTTTGGTTTTGCTTTCACGTTGCACCATTTCACATAAATCTCTTTGTGTTTCTTTGAATTCTTCATATTTTTATTCTTACATTACAAGAATGTTTCATTATGTTCCTCTACTCCTCTTTGTTTCGTCATTCTCCAGTTAATAGGCACCTGCTTTATTGACAGTTTTTCTTTTAGTTATCACAAAAAGCTGCCATGACTGCCTTGCTCTAATGGGACCTTTCTTCCTATTTTGACATCTTTGAGGTAGAAGCCTAGTTTTAGCACCATCCATTTGGGATATGATACAGTCTGTTCACTCCAATGTGCCAGTGAAATAGAGGACTGGTCTTTTATTAGTCTGATGAACAAATGTAATCTGATGGGCAATCTCAGTATGATCAGTATAACAAATACCCTATAACTTATTTTCCCTGTTGCTTCCTGTGGTCAATAATTTGGTAGGTCAACAGATTTTCATTATGGTGTGCTTCTAGATAGTAGAACAGCAATAGTTCATTTGTCTTGGGTTTGCTATTTATAAAGTAGTATGATGCTAACTAAATATGTACCTGGAGATTGAATCTACTGTCAAAGTATAACTGACCTATGCAGGAATGAGGGTTTTAGGCTAATCTGGATCATTTGGGAGATAAGAATGCCAGGATGCTTATCAAGACTCAAAAAATATTTTTTTTTATAAATCAGCAGGCACATGGGCCTTAGGAGAAAAAAGGAAGAAAACTATTTTCTATTTCCAATTTATTCAGTATATAACTTGTTTGTATATAATTATTTTCATGTTATCTCCCCCATTAGATTTTGAACTTCTTAAGCAGAGTGATTGTCTTTTATCTTCCTTTGTATCTTCAGTGCTTAGTGCAATTCCAGGCACACATAGATATTTAATAAATGATTTTTGATGAACTTTTCTGATTTCTGATTCAAATGGTAAAAACAGTATAAAAGTTTTTTCTGCATAATTCCAAATTATTTTTCAGAGCAGTTGGACCAATTTGTAACTCCACTAATAGTTTTTTATATTAGTAGATCTATCTTCATGCAAGCACTCCAACACCACTTTTTTATCTTTGCCAAATTGATAAGTGTAAAGCAAACACTCGTTATTAGAGATTTGGAGAACTCCATAAAATTTTGCTAATGAGTTTATATTCTAAATCAGTGTTTTCGTTGGCTGACCTATTTCTCCACTTGGCAATGAGATAAAGTATTTAAAGTGTTTTAAGGTTGTTTCCAAGTTCCTTTATCAATGTTAGTCCAAGTCAACTCTGTTCTTTTATCTATTTAACATTTCTTATGGTCAATAACTTATTTGAATAGGTCAGGTTGGAGTAATTTTAATTGCATACCATATCTTTTAATTTTTATTCTTTCTTATTTTGTGCTGATATTTTTTTTACTTTTACTTTAAAAGGGTGATAATGGTCTTATGCAGACATCTGATTTAGAAGTGGTTTACACATCAGAAGCTAGTTATATCCTTTCTATTGTGATATGGTCTACTACATTTCTTTTAGTTAATATTATTCAGTGCTTGGCATGTGTAGCTCCTCTTTTTTTTCAGAGAAAATGTTCATTATAAATTGACACGAGACTTCTGTGTACTTTAGAAGCTTTGGGCACCTGAACTATATATTCCAAGATATATTTCATTATTCTTCCCATGTTCACTTTTACACTGGAAACACTAAGTAATAAAATCTATGCTGGTTTAAGTTGGAGAGTCTTATTGACTTCTTTATAGAACTTCCTTACTTCTTCATCCTCCTTGGCTAATGTTGGTGGATAAACTACAATTAACATCATTGTGGTCCTTTTGCTTGTGCATTTCATGAGCACTATAGTACAAAATGATGAGAATTAATATGAAATGATGTTTTTTGTTGCCTTTAGAGGTATAATAAAAGCAAAGCCTACCAATTCCTTTATTTGGATCTCCAAAGAGGAGGGACTGTGAGCCATTTATCCATTTAGCTACAACTTCTTTATATGTACTAGTTTAATTTATAGTGAGAATGTCAATATCAATATAATTCATTTCCTCCAGTGGTGTATTGACTTGTGCATTTAACAAGGATTCTGACATTTAGTGCTAAAACTTAATGATTATAGATCATAATATGATAGACTTATAGACGGAAGGGACGTTAGAAGCCATTAAGAATAAACCAATCATATTACTGATAAAGAAACTGAAGATGAGAGAGCTTTAATAACTTGTCAAAGTTCTATATCCAGTAAGTATCTGAGGTGGGATTTTGAATTCAGGTCTTCATGATTCCATACCCAGCACTCTTTCTACTACTCTATGTTGAATCTAGATACTCAGAACCCCCATCTTTTTTTTCACCACACTGACACCATAATTTCAAAAGTGTAGGGCAAGGGGGTTGCATAGGACTGTAAGTCATTTTTATTTTTCCTGTTTCTACATCTAGCACTCTTTCTACTGTGACACTTTCAAACCTAGAACCTTTCAATTATGCCAGACTGTCTCTCCTTTATATGGGAAATATAGAAAACAAGAGAGAGCAAGCAATGATTTTCATAGGATTTCTCTCTTACTTGTTGGGCTTATGAAGATATAGCCAGAAATAAGTAACTGGAAAATTCCTTGAGAGAAAACCAAGAGGAATAGTGAGGTTTGGTGATCTTTTCCAATGTATCCATTCCAGAAAAGAATTAATTAAATTATGTAGAGTCTAAGGCAATGCTTATTGGCGGGAAATTCTATGCAGTAATGAACTTCTATCATGGAAAAATCTGTATTATTGAATAAATTCCAATGCATGTGAGGTGCAGAAAGGGTTTTGGGTGTGTGAATTTGGGTGATGATATGATGTGCAGGGTCTTTTCACATCATTCTTCCTTTAAAATTGTTTGAAAGGACCAGAGAGGTCCTGAAGCAGGTACCAAAGAACAAGGATTATTTGAACATTAATTAATCCGGTGGTAGAGATATCCAGGTAGATTTTGTATTTTTTAAAGCAGTCTTTCCCTCTTGAGATAATTATATATACTTTTAATTGACTTATTTGTGAAGTTGCTGTATTCCTCAAATAGAGTATAAGCTATTTAGGGTGGGTGCTATTTCATTTTTGTCTTTTAATCTCCAATTGCTTGTACATTTTGGGGGGTATGGGAGAGGGAGATGGGAACCAAACATGTTATTTCACTGATTTATGGAGGAAAAACCTTCTAACAATACAGAATAGCACACATTCTGCAATTTATAGTCTTAGTGAGATACCTGAGGCACTTAGATGTCGAATGCCTTGCCTAAAGTCTCATACACAAGAAAAGGCACAGGTACAGCTTGAAACCAGGTCTTCCTAACACTGAAGAGAATTCTTTGTCCCTTATTCCATGATGCCTTATACATAGCAGGTTTTAATAAAGTGTTTATTTGACTGAATTCACACATACATTTTAGCACTTCTACCACCTGCATCCCTCTTTTCTTTAATGTGTTCTCTTCTTCCTCCTTCCATGGGTCTACTACACAGTGCCTATATGACCTTGGTCACTGATAAATCTAGAAATTTCATTCTACTGAAAAAGGGACCTTACAGAAGATGATGCCAGTGGTTCTGTTCAGCTTCAAATCTTATAAAGATAGTGCTTTGTAAACAGCTTACTTTCTCCTACTTCCCTTCTTTTCCTTCCTTTACCCTTCCTTTCCTTGTTTGCCATCACCTTGTCTATCTTCTAAGCCTCTTAATAGCCTCCTAAAAGTGTCAATTAACCCTATTGATGACCTTTAGTGTTCTGAACCCTGTATTAGGGAAAGAAAGAATATGAAAGCTAAAAAAGATGACTGACTGGCTACAAGCTGTAGAACAGGGACTGAACATGAATAAAGGAGATATGGGACCTGGTCACAGAAATCCATAAGTCCCTTGTGATATGCTGTTCTTTGTTATTTATAATGAATTTGGAAAACAAAATAAAACCTTCCTGATGGAAACAAAGATAGAAAAATTCAAGCACAGTTTCTTTTTCTGCACTGGTTTTTGAACCATAATCTTGTTTATTTAATGAGCACAGTTAGCTTTTTTTTAAGTTGTAAGCACTGCTTTTGGTCTAAACTCTTCCTTTCATACTATACTATATTATATATATATATATATATATATATATATATATATATATATATATATATATATATATATATATATATATATTATAATTCTTTTAGAGTCTTGGAACATCTACACACTTTCACTTTAACAATATTGCCTTGAAAATGACCTGCACAAAAGCCTAACCAAATTGCTTTGATGTTCTCCTAAACTGGAAGATGAAAAAGTTTGGCTGGGGCAGAGACTTGTTTCTGGTGACCATCTATGGGATGAACATCCAGAGACTCTGAATCCAACATGTTCTAGGCCCCAAGTTGTCCCTACCCCATTCAGTGCACTTTAATGGTTTTAAATGATTGCCTTTTGGAGTGAAACCACCTGTATAATTTGAATTTGAATTTATTTTACTACAATCCAGGAAGTGTTTCGTCTTCTTGAGACATGGATAAGCAGTCAAAAAATTCTAAATTATTGGCTTATATGAGGATAATTTTGTCTTTAACAAGTGGCATGTCATAAATTATTCTAATTCATTATTTTATTTTCATGTCTTTTTTTTTCTTCTATTTGTTTCAAAGTCCAGACATAGATCTGCTCATTTTAACCTTATGGATAGAACCAAAGTAATTTAAACAAAGTTGCAAGAGGAAGGGAAGAAAAAAAGGCTTATTGAGGTAGGTACTTGGTTAAGTGAAGGAAAATACTAGACCATGGGTATTAACCTGGGATCTATGAACTTTTTCCCCAGTAATTTTATAAATGTATTTCAATATCATTGGTTTCCTTTGTAATTCTATAAATTTTAATTTATGTGTTTGAAAACATTATTCTGAGGTCTAAAGTGTTGGCCAAAGTGCCAAAGAGGTTCATGATACAGTAAAAATGAACATTCCCTCTACTAGACCTTTTAGAATTAAATCAGGCTGACCATGATACACCATGCAGTGAAGTTTTTTGTGATGATATTTAAGATCCAGAAAGGAATCCATCAAGACCAGATAGTAAGGAAAACATGTAGGGGTTGTGTGGTGTGGAAGAGGACAAAGTTAGAACAGGAGTTATAGAGAACAGATGAATCAAGAGGCTGAAATTCTATTCTAAATTCTTTTACTTTTACTTTCATTACTTTCCTAGTCATTTTTCCAGTATGAAGCATAGCAGAAATTGTGTAATTGAAAGATTACTAAATTGAAAGTTAAGAGACCTAGGTTCCAGGCAAGGGTTCTTCTATTTGTTAGTCATGTGACCTTGGGAAAACTGCTTGAACCTGTGCTTTCTCACCTGTCCAATTGGGTTGATTCCTGACTTGTCCACCTTGTGAGATTGTCATGAGGGTCACATAAGACAATGATTTAAAAAACACTTTGTAAACTATAAAACTTTACAATTGCAAGGTATAATCATTGCCAACAAAATGTTTAGCTCTTTTCTCACATTTGTGGTTCTGCATTTTAGGGTAAATGGTTGAGAGGGACAAGTTTATAAACAGCTCCACTATTGGTTTTGGCCAGTGGAGGACACTGACCATTCCTTGGATGGGAATTGTGGACAGTAGAAGAGGTTTCTGTCCTGTAAATCTGAGCCTGCATTTCACAGCAGCCAAATTTGCTTAGCAGAATGAAGAAATCCCTTCTAAAAGTCTTAGTGAAGATAGCATATAGGAAGGGGTTGGCACAGGAGTTGATGGGGTAGAACAGAACCAAAAGGATCTTTGACTTGGACACTGTGATGAGGGGCATCTTGACAGAAGCTGAGATGGCAAAGAAGGAAATGGGAGCCATGCAGAGGAAGTCAGTGAAAATGAGCATGGCCATGCGCTTGGCAATCTTGGTATCACTGGTAGAGGAGATGATGTTTGGGTTCCTCACGGTGAAGTAGATATGGGTGTAACAAGTACAGATGACCACAAAGGCCAAGACATTGAGAACAAGGAGGGATATAACATAGAGCTGTGACAAGGGGCTATCAATGTCCATTGGCAGGCAGATGCTCACCTTCATGTAGCTGCTGACACCAAAAATGGGCAAGAGGGCAACTGAGAAGGCAAAGATCCATCCTATCAACATGATGCTGGCAGCATGGCGGAGTCGTACCTTGCGGTCCAGCTGCATGGCATAGGTGATGGTGTGCCACCTCTCCAAGGTGATGGCTGTCAGTGTGTAGACTGAGAGTTCACTTGCAAAGACAGTGAAGAAACCTGCAGTATGACAGCCTGCACCAGTTTGCCAGTCAATGGCATAGTTGTGGTACTGACTCTTGGTATGTATGTCCACTGAGGCAATAAGCAGTAGGTAGATACCAATGCAGAGGTCAGCAAAAGCCAAATTGCACATAAGGAACCGGGGTACAGTAAGTTTGTACTTACTGGTGATCAAGATCACCAGCACCACAATGTTCCCAGTGATGGACAGGATACTAATGAACCATATGAGGACTCGGAGAAAGTTGTATCCCATGATGTCTTCACATGGATTAAATGTATCGGGCTTAGGAGAGCAAGCAACATCAACCACTTCATTACATAAGTCATAGTCCAATTCACTTTCTGTTAGATCAAACTCTTTGTCAAGGCTTGATACATACTCTTCTTCTATAGATCTTCTTCTATGACCCCAATCCTTAGCCAGATCATCACTCTCTTGTCTCACAAAAGATTTATTACAAATTGGATGCAACTCAAAGCTAAAAAAGGAGAAAAAAGGTATAGGATCAATGACCTTATTCCAAAATGGAAAGAACATTATTGCATTTATATGTGATAGAAAGTGTGTGGTTTCTGAGATTTCTCACCCTCTGTGCTACACTTCCCCCCACCCCATTAGCAGCTTATTGCTTATAAGGCCAGTGTAAGGATTATTATTACTTCATATTCTTACATTCTTACACCTTACTCTCTCTCCCTCCCTACCTCCCCATGTCCTCTGTGTTCAGTGATAAACAATCTGGGCATTTTCGGTGGCCATCCTCCACTGCTAAAACTCCCAAATATCTGCCTTTCTGGCTTCTCTGGCTTCCTTTAAGTCTCAGCTAAACTTTTATCTTCTACAAGAAGCCTTTTTCAGTTCTCCCTAGTCTTAGTGTCTTCCCTTTGAGATGATCTCCAACTTAGTCTGTGTGTTTTTAGCTGTTTGGCATGTTGTCTCCCATTAGACTGTGAGCTCTTGAGAGCAGGGACTGTTTTTTGTCTTACTTTGCATTCTCATTACTTAGCACAGTGCATGTAGATGCTTAATAAATGCTTGTTCTTGTTTATGTCATATAGTCAACATAGTAAAAACAAGATAATGTATTCCTTAAGTTGGACGGTTTACCTGGAAGATAATCTGAGTACAGGGAGAAGGGCCATGGCGTCTGTTTACACCTTTACCAAAATTGCTGACCTTCTCCTTCAATTTGGTTGGTTGGTTTGTCCTTGAGTGAGCCTGATTTGTTCCTGACACTCACAAGTAAATAATTTCTTTACTGTCCTTCCACCTCTTCTCTCCCCACTATCCTGGCAAAGTCAAGAATAAAACCTAGGTCTTCTGATTTTTTATATGTTTTCTAACTTTGTTGCATACCTAAGACTAATGCATATTTTAACACATTGCTTAGAAATTATTGAAATGTCTATTTTCTTTTCATTGATTTTTATAAACATATACATGTCATATATATGTATATGTATAGGTACATTTCTTGGTGGTATTGTTATTTCTTTGGTGTAGGTAGGTTATTCCTAATGAGAAAATGCCCTCTGCCAATGTCGATTGGTAACCTGTTCCAAAATTTGTAGTAATTTAGAGAGTTTCATATTGCATATCAATATTGCATATGTTAGTCCCTTTGAACCCTGAGGATTTAGTAGTAGTATATTGCTTTTCTAGCCTTCTTACTCTCCTTCCCTACCACCTCGGCCTGCCTAGATAAGAAAAATAATAAAAGTTGCTCCTGTTAATATAACACTTCTTTAAAACAATTTTATGTGGTAGGTGATAAGCATATTGAGTCATTCTTTATTCAGTTCCTTCTTTGTGCCCTCTATCCCTTCTTTCACCTTTTCGTTTTTTCTCCCTAGTCTTCTGTTCCCTCCTACTTCATAACCATGATTTCTTTCTTCTAAATAGTTGGGATGGAGAAAAGAGTTAGTATTAAGAAGGAAAATGCAGTACCCTAGAGTGTCTGGGGACTAACCCACATATAAGAAGTTGACTTATTCAGGATTCAATGCTATATTCCCTTCCAGGTTCCCACATTAATTTTCACTGTTTCGGTTTCCATTTTAACTCAAGCATTCATGAGAATTTGTCAAAGTTGAAGAGACATTTTAAGACAGATTTGTATTGAAGTCAAATGATAAATACTCTAACCAGACAGATGGATGCCAAATATAGAGAATATCAAGATAATATCTCTGTTATCAAATAGCAGGTAAACTTATGGTAAAGTCTCACATGGGAATTTTATTTGAATGCAGTAATCTCTCTATTAGTAACCAAATATAAGATGCGTGATTCAGAAAAACACATGCATCCATACACACTCCTTCTTGTTACCTTTTCTTTGAAGTAGAAACTATAAGTGAATGTAACATCTTCATTAATCATGTCCACAATCCAGGTTTCTGATTCTCTGCTGGCTGCAATGAGGAGTTTAGTAAAATACTCTGGAGACTTTCCCAGCAAGATATTATTCAACCAAAGGTAAGTGGAAGAGGTGCAGAGTTTGCAGAGTTTGCATTTAGCAACACTAACCTATTTAATGTTGGTTAGAATTGGTTAGAATGGGTTCCAACCAAGTACCCCAGGGTACTTGGAATGGGTTGGCAATGAAGTAAAGCTAGCTTGGTGCCAGAAGCAGGCCTGGGAGAGAATATTGCCTTCTAAAAAGTACAAAAGCAAGTAAATCTTCTCCTCTTTGCTCAAAGAGAACTATTCTTTGAGCCAGGGCCAGTCACCTTTTTAGTACTTATGGCATACTGGAAAAAGGAATGGGCTTGGAGTCAGAAAATCCTGGTTTCAAAGCCCACCTCAGATACTTTGTAGCTGCGTAACCTTAGGCAAGTCACTTAACCTTTCTGAGTCTCAGTTTCCTCATCTTCAAAATGAGGATCATAATAGCATTTCTCTCATAAGGCTGTTGCAAGGATCAAATTAGATAACATATGTAAAGCATTCTCAAGCCATAAAGTGCCTAATAAATGTCTATGGGAGATAGTATGAAAACACATAGTCCCTGTCCTCAAGGAGCTTCTAATCTGTCTAAAGAGACAAGACATAATACATAAACAAAAATTTAACAATACATCAAAGTATAATACATCTATAATAGGTGTGGAAGTTAATTATGGAAAATCAATAACCAATGTATAATAGATAGGAAATGTATGATATGTATAATAGTATAATATGTATAATAGTCAAATGTATAATAGATAGGAAATGAATCTACTCATTTTAAATGTATAAGATAAACAAGGGCCATAGGAATTTAAAGGGAGAGCTCATTTGGGGCTGGAAAAGCTTCATGGAACAAGAGACAACCCTGAACTGGAACATTTAGGATCACAAGATGTCTAGTTCTTTGATAAGACCACAGTGCTCCAGGCTACAGCCTCTATTGTTACAATGTATTAAGACCAGAATAGGGCAACTAGATGGCACAGTGGATAGAGTGCCAGGCCTGGAGTCAGGAAGACTCATCTTCCTGAGTTTAAATATGGCCTCAGATATTTGCTAGTGGTGTGACCCTGGGCATGTCATTTAACCCTGTTTGCCTCAGTTTCCTCATCTGTAAAATGGACTAGAGAAGGAAATGATAAATCACTCTAGTAATTTTGCCAAGAAAACCCCAAATAGGGTCATGAAGAGTCAGACACAGCTGGAACACCTGAACAACAAGACCAGAATCATCCCAGCAGCAGCAATAAAATAATATACATTTGCAGAATGTTGGCGACATTCCAGGCAATGCTCTGAGCATCCCTGAGCCACCTGCTCTTGCGGTGATCTTAATGTCCTTTGAGATTTCTCCTGGGGGGCTTTCAGTTTCAGGGACTTGTAGGCTAATTGGTATCTTTCTTGCCCTGGTAGGAATTTCTATTTCTAATAAGAAAAAGGCAGCCCTTCTGCCTGGGCCTGGGCCCTTATGAATTCTAATTGTGGAGAGGAGTTGTGATTGGTCTTGAGTTAATCTCCAAAGAACTGACTGACTGAGGCTAGTCTCTTAATGCATACTAATGGTTCTTTTGGAAAAGCAGCCCTTTATCTGCAAATCATCTAAGTGGGCCTCAACCTAGCTCTAAGTGGATCTCATCTTAGCTCTAAGTCATTTTAAAAACACTTCAGGACTTGAGGACATTTCATTCATGTCTGTGCATGTATTTGCCTGGGTGTATAATGCTCTGTATGTGGTTGGTTTGGGTATTTGTGTTTGGACTTTATACTAGTTCTCACAGAAATGATCCCCAATGGTAATAAGCTGAAACCCATTGTGAGCAGGCAAACACACTGGATTTGGGATTAAAAGGATAAATCTACATCTCTATAAATGCAGTGTTCTTCAAATGCCAGGGACTTGAGTGATCTGGCAAAGATTTCTGGGAACACTTGCTATGTTTTTCCACACCTTTGTTGCATTTCTTCCTTTTTTTTCCCCTAAAAGTTCCTCCTTCCCTTTCCCCCTGACCATTGGTCAGTCTGAGCTTGGCATGGAATGAGAAAGTTGGCCTGCGTGAGTGTGTGTGTGTGTGTGTGTGTGTGTGTGTGTGTGTGTGTGTGTGTGTTTGTGAATGTGGTGACAGGTACAGTGAGAAGACAGTTCAAGAGAGCAGCAAACCCAAAAGGAAAGATGAGATGACAGAAGGGTGAGAGATACTAAGTGGTGGCATCAGAAAGAAAAGTTGAGTATCTGGTTCAGGCCAGTCATGCTTTAGGGTAGATGTTCCTAATGTCCTGGCTGGGTCTGTATGTATTCCAGAAGTGGCCAAATAAGACTGAATAAAAAGTGGGGAAATGACTCACCCTTGCCTCCTCCAGTTTGCAAAGGCACAACAGTGGCTGGGGTAGGTGAGGTTGGCTTCCACTAGCTCAGCAAACTTTTCCAAATTGGGGAGGGTTTTAAAGTTGTAAGCTGACCTGGCTTTCAGTTTCTTAAGATTCTTCAAGCCATCGCTGGGGAGGGAATGTATCCTTGTTCTGGAAATATCCCTTTAAGCAGAAGTGGGGAAGGAGAATGGTTTGGTGAACAGAAAGATCTTTGAATTTCTTGCTTAGAAGATGAAAGGCCAGAAATGCTCATGGAATGTCCACATAAAGCACAGGGGGCTTTCTTGGCTGCTTACCCTTACCCTAGATTATCGTGTACACCTTCACCTTCCTAAAGTACTGGTTTCTTATTGTCAGCTCTTGCCTCAGAACTTTCAGTGATTTCCTATTGCCTACAGTCAAAAGGCCAAACTTCACAGCCTTACCAACACTGTATAATCTGTTCAATTTATACAATTAAGCTTACCTCCCATTCTTTCTAATGTAGACTGCAAACTATACAAATCAGTCCAGTTTATACCAGCTTCTATGGTTTATTAATGGCATACAAACTCACCTGATGAATGCCAAAGATATATATGTGTACACCTTGGCCATTTTCCTTCTACCCCTACACCCCCCATCATTCTCATCCTCTCCCCTCATTCCCCAGTATTCATTCTGACACTGTTTTATACTCAGGAGGGCAAAAGACTGTAGCCCTTCACAATTGCATCAATCTAGGACCAAGGAAGCCCAGGTCAGTTTTAATACACTAATTACAAACAAGCAAGAATTGATAATATTCCTCTAGTGCCCCAGGGTCCTATTTATAAATTTAGTCATCTTAGATCCATCTTAGTATTCCACCTTCCCCATCCTCAGGGAAGGAGCCTAAGTCTAACCAGCTTCTTGAACATGCTTTTGCACATTCTTTTCTCTATGGCTGTGGTAAAGCTCTTGTTATTGACTAGACTATCTCATCTGCTTTCTCCCTCTCCAACACCCTATTTTTCCTTTGGGCCAGCTCTCACTTCTATAGTCCCTACCCTCAGGGACCATTTGATCTCTTGGGGCAGCAGAGGGAAGACATTCCATTTGACAAATTTTTATTGAATATTTACTTTATACAATTAAATGAAGTGATATTTGTAATGTGCTTTACAAACCTTGAAGTCAAATACAAATGCAATTATGTATGTATGTATGTATCTATCTATCTATCTCAGTGTTTAAGGAAAACTAGCACCTTTGATGTGAGGGCTGCTGAGCCCTTTTCAAGGTTGCTCATCCACCTTTGGTGTCCATCTGGCACTCAACTCTCACTTAGAAGTGGCCACACCCTGGTAAACCATCTTGGCAGATGGGTTAAACCAAGTTGAGGGTAACTGATGGACCACAAACCTATTTGTGAGTTAGGGGGATGTCTACCCTAAACATGTGGAGACTTCCCCCTGTGAAATGGGCAGATGAGAACAATTTCTTCTAATGGTCCTGAAGGGAGCTGAAGCAGGCACAATGAAGCATTTAGAGCTTGGTCAGACATAGAAGATGCAAAGGTCACCTGTTGTATCTCAAGCCATCACTAGTCCTCTGATTTTTTCCTTGGCCCTGGCCTTTGCTGACTCTGAAAGAGAGGATGAGGCTGATGACTGTGCAACTCTATCTTGCTTAAATCCAATTCATGCATGAGTCAAGATGTGATGTCATTGGGCTTCTTTGAAAATGAAGGAGAAAACAACAATATCTATCATTCAAGGAACTAGGTGCTAGGACTGGGGATACAAAGGTATATACAGACCCTCACCTGAGAAGGCAAAATCCTGCTCTTTAGGGGCTTTCTCATTCTACTTTTATTGATATCTTCTGATTTTACATCACCTTTATTTCCAAATATATGCCTCCCCCCAGGAAAAGAAAGTGGAATGTCAAGTTTGACAGTCCATGCAATGTTCTACAAGTACAGTTCTCTGTGTCACCAATGAAGAAAGGGGGCGTTTTTTCTTATCTTTTCTTTGAAGTCAAGCTAAGTCATTTAAACTTGATAGCATTCATCTTTTGTCTGTTTTTGGGTTTATTCTTCCTATTTTCATTGCTATAGTCATTGTGCATATAGTTTGAAGTACCACTTACTTCACCTTGTAGCAGTTGATATGCTTTCCAATGCTTTGTATTCTTCCTGTTCATCCTTTTTATAACACAACAACATTAATTTACATTCATTTACCACAATTTATTTAGCCAATATGCAACCAGTGAGCATCTTTCCCCTCTGTTTTTTTGTAATTACTAAAAGTCCTGCTATACCTATTTTGGCGAATATGAGGGCTTTTCCTTCTATCATTGACATTGTTAGAATGTATAGCTAACAGGGGACTATCTGACTTAGAAAGTTGTGGGCATTTAAAATTACTTTTGTATAATTCCAAGCTGTTTTTCAGCATTAAAAACCAAATCTCTCACTTCAATTGAACATTTTTAAAACCTCAGATTTTCAAGGCACAGTGTTTGGTTCTTGGAACATAAACATAAAAAAAGAAAAAATCCCTTTAAACTAGAACCAAAAAGCATTCCATTCTAATATGGAGATATGACATGGACCATAATACATGTATACAAAGCAGGTGATAAAAGGGGCAGATGAGATATTAGAAATAAGGTTCTGGAAATATTTGAGAATTAAGAGATAACTAACGGCTCAGAAGGTCAGGGAAGTTTTCACTGAGGAGGTGGAAGATGAATGAGACTTGAAGTAGGATAAGAATTCTGAGGGAAATGAGGAGCCTGTTATAAGCTCAGAGTAGCTAGTACAAATCTGTGGAAGCGGACCATGAAATGTTGGTGAGAAGATGGGCTCCGCGAAAGGCAGGAATGTGAAATGTCTGCAATTCAGGTTAAGGTTCCGCTGTGGAGAGTTTTAAAGGCCAGGTTAAGGAATTTATAGTTTTATCTTAAGGTTAATAGGGAGTCACTGAAAGTTTTTTATCAGGAACCTGACATGGTCAAACTTGTTGATTGTAGGCTCCTTGAGGGCAGGGATTGTCTTTTGCCTCTTGAGATATCACCAGAATTTAGCACAGTGCCTGGAGCATAGTCGGCACTCAATTAATATTTACTGATGGCCTGTCTTCTTCACCATGACCCAGAAACTGCTTTATATTGGAGGATCATTTCAGCCCTGGAATTCACACCTCAAATGTATCTTCCACCTGGGGTGCTCCTCCCTCTGATTGAATGACTTCTCTAGTCATAGTTTCCCCAGTTAGGGGATACTGCCCCCTTGGGGGTGCTGGAATGATAGGGGGGAATGATACAGGGAGTGGGGGTATCATAGTAGCCTTAGTTGCAATTGGAGGGCATTGAATAAAAATAAGGGTCAATGGAAGCATAAGGAAAGAAAACATAAGAAAATTTTGAAGAACCCTTCATATATGTTTCATCTGTTGTGTAACTGAGTTAAAGTTGTAGTAATTACAATGTGTTCCAAATAAACATGCAAAATGCAAGTTATAACGGATTAGTGGTTAAGTGCACCAACAGGTCTTAAGAAGCAAGTGTTGGCAGGCAAATGTGTAGCATATTAGTCCAGCATTCATTGGCAGGAAATGTGCTTGTAATGATTTGTTTATATATGGTATGGTTACGAGATACAATATTGGATCATCAAAATTTTAGTGGAGGAAAAATTCCACAAAGCTAAAATAAATTGATAAATTTAAGATGTATCGTTTAAAAATTGTATTTTTTTGGAAATGATGCAAATTTTAAAAACGTGTAAATGGCTAAAGAAAGTAGATATATAGGGGACTGCTGAGTTATTTATTTCTCTCTCTCTCTCTCTATTGCAAAGAATAAGTTTGGGAACTTCTGCTGCTCTAGAACTTGTATTTAAGGAGAGTAAGCAGACCTAGCTATGCTCCATTTCTCATCATACTCCACACCCCCAGACATCTCCATAATGTCCCTGTACTTAGTACTTTCTCTCTCTCACCACATTTTCAGCTTTCTTTTATGTACTATTTTCCTCATTAGAATGTAAGCTCCTTGAGGAGTGTTTTTGTTTTAGTACAATGCTTGGCAAATAGTAAGAGTTTAGTAAATGCTTGTTGACTGAGTTCTCTGAAGCTTTTGACCCTGTCACTATCCTTTTCTCCTATATTCTGTTCTTTGGCTTCTGTGACAATTTTAGTTAAGAGGAAAATGGGGAATTGTCTGAATAGATGCACAGGAAATTAATTGATCAATTATATATATATATATATATATATATATATATATATATATATATATATATATATATATATATATATATATATATTTAAAGAATATACAGAAGATTGAAGAAAGGGGATGGAAGAAAGGATGAATACAAAAGTGTGTCTCAAGTTAGTAAGAGTAGGATTTAGACTCACTACTACTTGGGATAAGCTGAGGCTTGTAAAGAAAACTAAGGATAGCAAAACTGGCTTCTGTTTGTTTTAGCTTCATTGGGGGGAAAGAAGAGGGTCAAAGAATAGATCAAATCATTGCTTGAAACAATGATTATCAATAATGGAGAAAAGGTAGAATGCTTTTTGCTTCTATTTTCTCTGCCAAGAATGATCCTTGGTCTATAAAGAACAGGAGAAAAATGAGGAACAGGAAGTAGAAATCCAAGGCAAGTGGAAGTGAATAAAAGAAGCTCTAACTGCCCTGGAAGAATTCAAGTCATTAGGTCCAGAGGGCACTAAACAAACAAAACACCAAACTAAAAGGCATGATGTCAATTATTAATTTAATTATTAATTATTATTATTATTAATAACAATTAAATTAAAAGGCTGATGTCAATTATTTTTGAAAGATCACAGAGAAAAAGAGAAGTGCAATAGGAACGGAGATGAGTAAATGTTCATATTTTCAAAAGGGGGAATAAGAATGGGCTTAAAAGCCATAAACCAGTAAATTTGATTTCAATTCCTGGCAAAATTTTAGCCCACATTGTGGTGAGTAAATATCTAGAAAAGGAGCATTTGCAGAGAGTAGCAAGGCTTAATTAAGAAAATATTTTGCTGGAATTGCCATATTGTTATCTTTTATAGGTTTAGCATATTGGTAAATCAGGAGACTTCAACAGATTTAGTTTACCAAGCTTTTAACAAAGCATTTTGATAAGGTCTTCCATGCTATTGTTGCAAACAAGATGGAGAGATATGGGTTAGACATTATAGAGGCAAGTCATATTCGAACTAGTTGAATAATTATATATAAAGATAACGATAAAAGTTTAATGTCAACTTAGAAAGATGTCTAGTGGGGTTTGTGATTAATCCCATGCTATTTGACATTTTTCTTTCTTTTTTTTCCTAGCTCATTGACATACTTTTTTGGTAATTTAGCTGGGATGGCATTGAATAAGTAAATCAATTTAAGTAGAATTGTCATTTTCATTGTGTTGGCTCTAATCACCCAGGTGCAATTAATATTTTTCCAATTATATAGATGTGACTTTATTTGTATAAAAAGTGTTTTATAACTGTGTTCAGGTAATTCCTGGGTTTATCTTGGCAGGTATACTCCCAGGTATTTTATACTATCTATGATTATTTCAAATGGGGTATCTCACTATCTTTTCTTGCAGTGTTTTCTTGATGATAGATAGATGTGCTAGTGATTTATGGGAGTTTATTTTATATCCTGCTACTTTGATAAAATTTTTTAGTTATTTCAGCTAACTTTTTAGTTGAATCTCAAGGATTTTCTAAGTATATCATTATATCATCTGTAAAAAAGAAATAGTTTTATTACTTTATTACCTATTTCAATTCCTTCATTTTTTTCTCATTGCTATTTCTAGCATTTCTAATACAATATTGAATAATATTGGGGATAATGAGCACTTTGTTTTACTTCTTATCTTATGGAAAATCCTCTTACCTTTCTCCATTACAAATAAAGCTGGCTGACCTTTTTTGGTAGATACTCCTTGTCATTTTAAGGAAAATCCATTTATATTTATGCTTTCAAGTGTTTTTAATAGGATTGAGTATTTTATTTTGTTAAAAGCTTTTTCTGCATCTATTGATATAATCCCATGATTTTTGATACTTTTGTTATTGATATAATCAATTATGTTAATAGTTTTCCTTATGTTAAACCATCCCTGCATTTCAGGAATAAATTCCACTTGGTCACAATGTATAATTTTCAAAGAGTTATCCAATCCCCTTGCCTGCCTATTTCCCTGTTAGTTAAGAATACTTTTATATCTCTCTCAGTGTGTGTGTGTATGTGTGTGTGTGTGTGTGTGTGTGTGTGTGTGTGTGTGTTATTCCCTCTTCAACCCAGTTCTGATGAGAATAATATTCCAGCACTGTCAGCCCTCTACCTTCTCCTGACCTCCACTGTAACAGTTCTTCTATTCACGCCTTGTTTTTTATGAGATAATTCTCCTTTTTTACCTCTTCCTACCCAATTTTATTTTTTAGGATCATCCCATCATAATCAGGTCAACCCCAAGCCTTCTGTCTATGCTTGCTTTTTCAAACTACCCTAGTAATGATAACATTCTTTAAGAGTTACAGACAACTTTTTCCCATATAAGAAGTAAACAGCTTGACCTTATTAAATCCCTTATAATCGTTCTTTCATGTTTACCTTCTTATGTTTCTCCTGATTCTTGTAGGTCAAATTTTCTGTTCAGTTTTGGTCTTTTCCTCAAAAATACTTGAAAGTCCTTTAATTCATTAAATATCAATTTTTTCTCTTGAAGGATTATACTGGGTAAGTTATTCTTGGTTTTCTATTTGATATTTTTATCAAATATTTAGCTGAAGGCATAAGTGGCATATTTATAAAATCTGTAGATGGCAGAAAACTAGTAGGGATTGCTGAAAACATTGAGTATTAGAAATCTAGATGGGATAGATAACTGGGTTGAAATATAATCAGATGAAATTTAATAGTGAAAAATGTGAAATCCTCACATGTGTTAAAAATAACTTTCACAATCACAAGATGAGGGAGGCACAGATAAATTTGGTCCTGAAGTCTACAGCAAGTTCAGTAGAAGTAAACATTATGATATGGTAGCCAACCAAGCTAATATGATCTTAAGGTTCTTTAAAGGAGTCAGAGTTCCCAGGACTCAGGAGGTGATAGTCTGGCTATGCTCCTTCCTTTCTAGATTTTGAGAAGGACCTGATCAGTTAGAGAGTATACAGAAGATGACCAGGACAGTGAAGTGCCTTGAGCTTATACTTTATAAGTTAAGGGAACTGAGGGAGTTTAACCACAAGAAGAAAAGACTTTTGGAAACACTAATAACTGTGTTCAAGTATTTGAAGGACCATCACATAGAAGAGGGTTATATGTATTCTGCTTGACTCTGGACGGCAGAATTAGTGACAATGACCAAAAGTTATAAAGGGGCAAATTTAGCCTTGATGCCAGGAAAAACTTCTTTACAATCTATATAACATCTCTATTTGTAACTAACTGCCTCAAGAAATAATATATTCACCTTCATTAGAAGTATTTAAGAAAATCTCAGGCAATCACTTTTCAAAGATGTTATAGCTGGGATCTTTCTTCAGGTATAGGTTAGACTAGATAGCTTCTGTGGTCCCTATTAATCAGTGATATCACGATCTTTCCATTTTATTTTCTATTTTTATTTTTTGGAGAAGGGAAGACAAGGCAATTGGAGTTAAGTGACTCACCCAAGGTCACACAGTAAGTGTGTCAAGTGCCTGAGGATAGGTATGAACTCAGGTCCTCCTAACTCTAGGGCCAGTGCTCTATTTACTGTGCCACCTAGTTACCCCTCCATTTTATTTTTTTTTAATTCAGTGACATGTGTTTTATACATTTCTCCACATTGAAGAGCAGCCCAGTGAAGCCGAGAGAGTGTACAATTGTAATTTCAAGGGTCTCAGAAGACATCAAAAGCATCTCTTATAATTATGGTGCCCAGGTGGATTTCAAGAAGGATAAGTAGTAACATTGCAAAAAGAATATTCTTCTTCAAACCACATATTAACTTTTGTTTTAGAAAACGTGGTGGCAGTATTTCCAATCTTTGTAAATCTCTTTGAAAAAGCAATCTAAAAATTAAAACTTTTTTTTAAAGAGGTTGTGATTGATGATACTCACAAACAACGTGGGACTTCAGAATTCTTACGTGGGTGGTTTGTTGTCTGTACTCCTAGTTCCTTCTATCAGCCCCTCTGCCCCTAGGTGCCCACTCCGTTGTTCTTTTCTCTGACCAGTCAAGTTCATGTCCATGTTCTGTGTTCTGGAATTCTCTTATTCTTCCTACCCCTATCAAAAACAGGTCTCAGCAAACTGTCATGTTGGGAGTTTGTAGCCTTCTTTGGCCACTGATGGAACTTTAAGTACTGGGACAAGTACATTGAGGAGTAATAAAGTTAGGCAGAGGGACCCTCAAGCACTCTTTGAATCATACCATATAGGTAACTACTCTCTTCCCTGATTCACGAGGCCAGACTTTTCCTATTTTCTCCAAATTAAGTTGGCTTTTTTTTCTTGTACATGAGGCCTTGAAGTTCAACATGTCCCAACAGCACCAAGAGACCCTTTGAAAACTTGGTCAGATTCTATAATTTGTTCCTATGACTAATAACAACCAGAGGTTCCCTTGAGTCAACATTAAAGAAGCACTGTTAAAAAAGCCTTTAAATTCACTTTTCCATCACTAAGAATACTCTGCTGGTGCTAATAGCTTATTTTGTCCTGTTTCTTAAGAGAATGTGCATATCTTTCCTTAAAACTCCTCAAGTCTTTGAACATCTCTGCTCCCCGAGTACTTAATCATTTCTCACCATGGCATGAAACTGCAGATCTAGTCAGGTGAAGTGACTAATGAAACCAGTCTTTGTCCATGTAGTTATAGCTGAGATAGGAGAAAATGGTGATATTTTATTGGCCAGAGAGTAGAAGGGTACTGAAGAGGCTTTCTATTTATAAGCATGCTGAAATGCCCAGGTATTACTTTACATTTAAATTAATCCACCCAACAAGTGAGTCTGTTTACTTCCTAATGTGTATTTCTCTTGTTGCCAGGTACACGGGAAGCTTCTCTGCTTGTTACCTTTGATGGTCTCTGTCACATGTAATCGCCTTCTACATAAACATACTTTGCTCTCCTGAGTTCCCTTTAAACTAAGATTTTTGTCAGCTAGATTTCCAACTAATTCTCCTTTGCAAAGTTTTGTTTCAGTCTCTCATTTGGCTTAAAATTTCTCCACATCTGTCAATCAATCAGCAAATATTTAGTGAGTGTGCAGCCTGTTGTTGCTACAGGGGATATAACACAAATGGTCTCTTCTCTTAAATAGAGTAGGATTACCAAATATTAATTGACACATACATACAAAAAGTTAAATACTAGTTAGTTGTACAAGAATGTCAGTGGAAGACAACAAGGACATAGGCACATCAGAATTCAGGGCCAAATTAATGAGGCAGAGGATAAGTTCTACTGTGCTGGGGAGGGAGAGACCCTATAGGAACTTAGGCCCAAGATCTGGAGAGGGACTTTAGAGATAACTGTGTCCAAACCCCTTATTTTACAAATGAAGAAAAAGTGCCAGCAAGTTTGATTTGCTCAAAGTAATTCCACAATGGGTCACTTCCTTTATCTATCCATATTCTTAAATGTACATTTTTTTTCAATAGAGATGACCTAATCTGTCCTCAAAGAGTTTGCTTCCTTTGATGTTTTTACTTTTTTTATTTGACTGGCACTTTGATATGGTCCAATCAAGGCAGCATTTGCTGCCATTACATTCTGTACTACTACAAGCTCTTCTGAATGGGCTTCTCTCATTTCCCTTTCTGGAATTGTAATAAACCTAATGGCTTCCACTAGCCATGCTGTTCAATTGTTTCAATTGTGTCTGACACTTTATGAGCCCATTTATGGCTTTCTTGGCAAAGAAACTGGAGTCGTTTTCCATTTCCTTCTTCAGGTCATTTTACAGATGATGAGCTAAGGCAAACAGGGTTAAGTGACATGCCTAGGGTCACACAGCTAGTGTGAGGCTGGATTTGAAATCATGAAGAATAGTCATTCTGATTCCAAGTCCAGTGCACTGTGCTACCTAGCCAACCACTAGCTATAGTACCATGATATAGAATTCTACATTTGGAATTAGAAAATCTGTACTAGCTGTACAAGACATGTCATCTTTCTGACTCAGTTTCCTTATCGGTAAAATGAGGAGGTCGTACTTGATGGCTCTAAAACCCCTTCTAGGTCCCAATTTGTGACTGTTATGGGTCTTCCCTCCATGAATGGAGTTCATAACCCCTCTGTACTTTTTTATTTTATCATTCTTTTCTCTCTCCTTCCACAAATCCTCCATATAGTATCTACCTCACATGCTAGATTCCTTCTTATGGATCTTTGAAAATACTTCAAAGGTAAAGTGGGAATAACACTATATGCACCTTCCACATCACAGGGTTGTTGTTAAGAAAGCTATAAACTGCAAAGGGCCATATAAATGTGACTTGTTATTATTCTCTTCACTCTTTCTGAGCCCTTCATATATTCAACTTGTAGTGAACCCTTGAGCCATTTAAGATAATGCACATAAACTGTCTTGCAAACCTTATAGTACTATATAAGTGTGAGCTATTATTATTGTTATTTTATACAAATATACTACTCTCTAAGCCATCAGCAGATTTTCTACTGAGGACAGCTATCCTGTCTGTTGAAGTCTTTCCTTATTCAGGTTAGACACCTACAATTTCTTTAACCAGTACTCAGTTGCAACCACTTCCAGAAATTTCACTATTCTGACTGCTCTTCTCTGAATAACATCAAGCTCATTAATGTTCTTTCTAAAATATGGCACCTATATCCACATCCACATCCTTTATCCCTAGAAAAAGTAAACAATATTCGTTACCTCCATTTCATGTTCAATACACGTCTGAGCTCTACCCCTTGCAATCTGCTTGCTTGAGCCTAATACTCTATTGAAAGTAATCTCTCTAAAGTCTCCAAGACTTCTTAATCACAAGAATCTGATTGATTTTTTCCACCCTATTTTCATCATCTTTGGAATTTCTATAATTTTTTTACACTGTTGACCACACACTCCTCCTGGATACTTTTCCCTCATTTGGCATCTTGACACTGCTTTCTTTTGTACCCCTTACTCCTTGCCTAATTATGAATCAATCAATAACCATTTAATGGAAAGACCAGGTGTGTCAACTGATGCAATAATTTTACCATAAGTTACTATAACTATATCTATCTGTAGAAAATGCCCTTTAGATACAAAAATCACTTGCAGGTATTATACTTTTTCTTTGAATAAAATTTTTCATTTTCCAGTATGTGTCAATGCACTAATCAAATGCTGTGTCATCAAGGTATTCTTAAATTTTGGTGCTTCTAGTATGATACATTAAATACCAAGGATACAAAGGAGAAAATGGAACAGTGTCCTCAAGGAGCTTTTGTTCTATCTGGGGTAAACATGTTAACAAATTATGCATAGACAAAATATGCAAAAGATAAAATTTGGTTGTAGAGAGGGCTGGCAGCTAGAGAGATCATGAAAGGCTTTATGTAGAAAGGGTACTAAAGAAGTGTTTCAAAGGAAACAAAGGAATCTAGGAGACAGAAGTGAAGGCGAGAGAGCATTCCAGACATAGGAAGCAGTCAGTGCAGAGGTGCAGAGATGGCAGCTGGAGTGTCCTATTTAAAGAACAGCAAGGAGGCCAGTTTGGCTGGTCCATGGTATTCAGGGACTATTGTATAATGAGCTTGGAAAATTAAACTGAGCCCAGGTTGGGAAGATATTTAAAAGCCAAACAGGAATTTCTATTTTATACTAGAGAAATAGTGAGCCATTTGAGTTAAATAAGTACAAGAATAACATGGTCAGACAGTCACTTTAGGAAATTTTTTTTTTGGCAGCTCTGTGTGGGCTGCCTTGGAGAATGAAGGGATTTGATGCAATGAGACTAATTTTTCAGCTATTTAAATAGTTCAAGTGAGAGTTGATGAGAGCCTGAATTAGAATGGTGGCCATGTGGGTAAAGAGAAGGGGACAGCTACAAGAAGTGACAAGAAGGAAAAAATGACAAAAGATGGCAACTTATTAGATATGTGGGATGAGTGATAATGAAGATTCAAGGAGGACACTATGACTAGAAGAATGATAGTGCCCTTGACAGAAATGGAGAAGTTGAGGAGATAGGTGGCTTTTGGCAAATTATAATAAGGTATGTTTTGGACATGCTGAGTTTGAGATTCCTATGAGTCATCCAATTTGAAATATCCAGTAGGCAACTGGAGATGCATGGTGAGGGCAGGAAAGTGGCTAGGGCAGGATATATAGATTTTGGAGTCATGTTCATGTAAGTCATAATCGAATCCTTGGGAAACACAGAGATAACCTAATGAATTAATGAAGAGAGAGGAGAGAGACAGAGACAGAGAGAGACAGAGAGAAACAGAGACAAAGAGACAGAGAGACAGCGAGAAGAGGGTTCAGTTAGGAAACATCATATAGATGATGAACCAGAAGAGGGCAGTGAGAAAGAGTAGTCAGACTTCCTTCCTCCCTCCCTTCCTTCCATCCTTCCTTCCTCCCTTCCTTTCTCCCTCCCTCCATCCCTTCCTTCCTCCCTCCCTCCCTTCCTTCCTTCCTTCCTTCCTTCCTTCCTTCCTTCCTTCCTTCCTTCCTTCCTTCTTTCTTTCCCTTCCTTCCTTCCTTCCTTCCTTCCTTCCTTCCTTCCTTCTTTCTTTCCCTTCCTTCCTTCCTTCCTTCCTTCTTTCTTTCCCTTCCTTCCTTCCTTCCTTCCTTCCTTCCTTCCTACCTTCCTTTCTCCCTTCCTCCCTTCCTTCCTTCCTTCCTTCCTTCCTTCCTTCCTTCCTTCCTCCCTTCCTTTCTCCCTCCTTCCCTCCCTCCCTCCATCCCTTCCTCTCTTCCTTCCTTCCTTCCTTCCTTCCTCCCTTCCTTTCTCCCTCCCTCCCTCCCTCCATCCCTTCCTCCCTTCCTTCCTTCCTTCTGTTAACATATAAGTAGGAACAGAAGAAGTAGATATGGCAAATCATGAGCGACAAATAGGACAAAGGTGCGATGGATTTGAGAGTAGAGGGCAATATAGGGTTAGAAAGTTTGATTGTGAAAGGAAGAAAGTGAGGTAAGAACAGAGGTCTTAGTAAATACTGAGGGATGGAGAAATCAATCAAAAATCAATCAATAAACATTTATTAAGCATCTACTATGTGTCAGGCACTGTGTTAAGTGCTAGGGATACAAATCCAAAAAAAAGATAATCTTTGCCCTCAAGGAACTTAAAATCTAATGATAGAAGACAACATATAAAAGGAGCCTAAAAAGTGTGTGTGTATGTGTTTGCTAGTGTTTCTGAATGTGTACATTGCCTGAGTGTGCATGTGTGTGTGTGCTTATATTGGGATATCTGGTGAGAATTAAGAATATGTTTGGAGGAGTAAGACACAATGAAAGGCTAAGCTCTATAATTAAGAGATTTCAGAGTTTTCGATTGTTGAAATAAAAAACTTGCTGGTGATGGTGAGATCAAGGTAGTGACTGTCCTCTTTTGTGACTGAGGTTGAAATCAAGGAAGATGGGCGGAGCCAAGATGGGGGAAAGGAAGCAGTAACCTCGCTGAGCTCCTTGGTCACTAAGTCTCAAAGGGTGAATCTGAGCGGATTCCGGAGTGACAGAGCCCACTGGAAGACAGAGCGTGGCGGAGTCCAGCCCAGGAGGTTGCCCAGTGTGTCCGCACAGGTCGAGTGCAGAGCGCATGGGGTCTGCACAGCTCAGACCTAAGAGCAGACAAGCAGACTATACCAGAGAGAGAAAAAGCCCCAGCCTGCAGTCTTACCAAAGAAGAATCGCAGTCATCTCGAAGAGGAAACAGATCATTGGAGCCAGGTAGGAGAGTCGGGCCCCCAGTGGAGAGAGTGGCTTCTCAGGCTGCATTCAGCCCCCAGCCTGGAAGTTTAGAAACTGCCTGCCTGTATAATGCAGGGGCTGGAATGGCAAAGTAAATTCTAGCTGCTCTGATCCTCCCATCCCTCCTTCATGAAGCAGAAAACCCAAAGATAAGTCTCCCACCCAGATTGAAATCCCAAGTTAATGGAAATAGCCTCAGTCAGGCTTGAGAATCTCCAAGAAGGGGTGTAACTGAGACAGCCAGGAATCTGAAGAAAAGATTGGGAGGGGTCCCAACAAGCCCCACCTCACCTCACCAACAAAAGCCTACTTATAGTCCAGGGGTATAGAGGCAGAAATCTGAAGTGGTCAGACTCACCCCCACCTACACATCTACATTCCTCACTGACTTCCCTGACTTAGCCATAAACTAGCCACCCAGAGGTATTCAAAGTCAAGGATCAGGCCCAAACTCATAGCCTGAGACACTAAGAAACAGGAAGTCACAATGGGAAGGAAGGAAGCTGAAAAGGAGAAGGGGAAGGCAAGAAAGTCTATTCGAGCATACTATGCAGGGCAAGAACAACAAAACACACAGGACAATATAGACTCTCTACCCACACCAGAGACCACAGAAGGAAACATGATCTGGTCTCAAGCCCAAAAAGCATTCCTGGAGGATCTTAAGAATAATTTCAAAGACCAAATCAGGGAGGCAGTGACCAACTTGGAAAAAAGAAAATACCTCCCTAAAAAAGGAACTTCAAAAACTAACTGAAGACCATAATTCACTAAAAATTAGATACAATCAAACTGAAACTCAGAACTCTATGATGCAGCAGGAGTCAATCAAAAAAAAAAAAAACAAAACGATCGAAAAATTGGAAGAAAATGTAAAATATCTCACTGGAAGATGAGAAGACTGAGCTGTTGTCAGAATATAGTGGTTGAGGGTATAGGAACAAAAATGCTAAAGATTTCTGCTATCTGGACAAGAGTTCAAGTGGAGAGGAAGCCTGTGAGACAGGTTCTACATTTTCCAAGTCTCCTTTGCTGGTCCAGCATTTTTTGCCTGGAGCCATAAGGATGGCCCAAGGCCTTCCTTTTTGCTTCCCTTCAAATGCATTAAAGGAAGAAAACTGGGACTTTTCCAGAGAAGATGGAGATTATCTCAAGTGTGAAGAGATATATTCTGAATACCTGAAGGTACCTCATTCCAGAAAACATCATCTTCCAGAGACTAAATAATTCAATGGATGCCAGAGATTAAATACAGCCCAAAGACTAAAGGCTATTGATGATCATAGGGTAACAAGTGAAGGAGGTAAGAAATAGCACTAAAGACTAGACATATATCTCCTTATCTCACAATTTTCTCTTCTCTAGACCAAAGGAGTATATGTATGGATGAACACAGAGATGAGTATGACCTACTCAATGGATAGTATGGAGACCATTCTGAGTAGAGTGAGGGATGCCTGCTAAGAAATGGAGAATAAGGTCAATTGATAGGGCAGAGCTGGATTGTAGTAGGCTTTAAAATATAGGAAGTCTAGACTTGGTTAGGCAATGGAAAGCTTTTGAAGGTTTCTGAGCAGAGAAATTACATGATAAAATCATGTTTTGGGGAGATTAATCTGTCAAGTTTTATTTGAGGATGGGGAAAGAGACCAGGGACGTGAAGACATGTAGGGTCCTATTATAGTAGCACAGATAAAATATTTATATCTTTCCCTGAAATGTATAAAATTAACTTACCTTTGACCTGTACATAAATAAACTAAGAAGCATTTTGGAGGCATCTGCTGGCCTCTATGGAGAGACAAAGATGAATAAAACTGCTTTCTTGCTCAGAACAAATTTACTTGGAGAGAAAAACACAGGAAAAATAATAACTAAAACATAACAGTAAATACTAAGTGAAAATTAGGAGTAAAAAATATAGCTAGCATTTATATAGTGCTTTCTGGTTTTCAAAGCTCATTTTATCCTCACAACAACCCTAGTTGGTAGATTTAATCTCCATTTTATAGGGGATGAAATTATCAAAGGTTAAATAACTTGTCTAGGTTGATACAAGTAGTAAATGTCTGAGATGGAATTTGAACTCAGATCTGTCTTCCAGGTTCAATGCTAAATCCACTGGGTCAACTATGTACTCAAGTAGAGAACATTTACTATAAAACTCCCAGTGTTCAGAGAAGGCAGAAAGATCAGGATTTACTGGTATGTTCAATAGAATAGAAAACTTTGTGAATGAGCTAAGACTGGGCTATAGACTATGGGAGTGAATGGCATTCACATATAGAGAAAGGCATTCCATGGAAGGGGAACAACATAAGTCATGGTGGTGGTCATAATTATGGTTAATTCAGGGAAGATGAACAGATCAGCCTCAGTGCAGGTCTGAATTTGTGTAGGATAAAAGGAAACTAAGTTGGATTGGGGCCCTGAATACCAAGGTGAGGTGATTTCTTTGGTCATATCTTGGTTTACTATATCTATTTGACTGCTTGCATTTATCATAATCATCTCTGTCTTAATGCGTTCTCATGGGGTAGAAGGTGGAGTCTATGTAGTTCTATTTATATACTGCCTAACACTCTGCTGGATATATGTAATTAGGCCCTTAATTAATAAACACCATTTGATGATTTTATTAATGACTTAGATAATGTTCTAATTACGTTTGTGGGTGAAGCTATATTGATTTGGATTGCTAAAACTTTAGAAAAGAGGGCTAAAATCAAGAGAACTCATAGAATGGAACAGAATGCACATGGAAGGAAATAACTGGTCTAGTCTCTGGATACTCTCTCCTATCTATTTTTATCACTGCCCTTTCTTGGTTCTCCTCCGACCTGGCTGACTATTCCTTCTCAGTCTCCTTTGCTGGATCTTCCTTTGGTTATGCCTTTTAACTATGGGTATCCCCTAAGGGCTCTCTTCTGGACTCTATTCTCTCTCTTCTCATTTGTTAATCTCACCAGCTCCCAGGAGTCTAATTTTCATCTCTATATAAATGATTATCAGATTTCAATCTCAAATATGTCTTCTCAGTTCTAGGTTCTCATTACCAGTTAGGAACTGGATATTCCATAGGTTATCTCAAACTCCACAATCCCCCAAATAGAACTCATTATCTTTTTTTCTGAATTCCCGTCTTCCAAACTTTCATATTACTCTTGGGGGTTGTCCTATCACTATTTCATTGTCCCAGGCACCCAGATGGAAACATTGATGTTATCTTCAACTCAGCTCACATTTGCACTTCACATATCCAGTCTGTTGTCAAATTTTCTCATTTTGCTTTCGTAACAACTTCCATATACTTTCCCCTTTCTTCACATAAACAGTCACATCAGTAAAGGCCCTCATTATCTCTTGCCTAAAATATTGAAATAGTCTTCTAATTAACCTCAATGCCTCAAAACTTTTCCCCCTCCAATTTATCCTCTACTTAGCTGCCAAAATGGTATTTCTAAAGCATAGGGCTGACCACCTCACCCTCTTATTCAATAAATTATAGGGGCTTCCTATTACCTCCAAGATCAAATATAATATCCACTCCTTAGCATTTCAAACCCTTCATAACCTGGTCCTTTCCTACTTTTTTTCAGTCTTCTTGCCCCTTGCTTCCCCTCACATACCCTTTGATTAATCTACACAGGACTACTTATATTTCTGAGCTTGTAATACTCCCATCTCTTAATTTTAATCTTTGAACTGACTTTGGACTTTGAACTCCATTCTTAGAATACTTTGCCCCCCCCAACCCCCACCCTTGCCTTCAAGTTGCCCTGGCTTCTTCTCAAAAGTCAGCTCATATTTATCATTTACCTTACATATATATGCATGTGTGCATATGATGTATATGCATATAAATATATATGTATATATATACATTATTTATCTTTTTAAAATGTGAAATAATGCAAGTATTTCCATAACAGTAGAATTTTTAAAAAGATGATTGCATATAAAATTGCAAATCTATTATGTATAATTTTCTATTCCTATTAAATATATAAAAAGATATCATCTATAATATAATTTTCTTCCCTCCCTTTTTTCCTTCCCTCTGCTCCTCCCTCCCTAGATTTGGCTACCATGAGACATAAATATGTGTATATGTGTGTGTACATATAAACATATGTATATGTGTATATATGTTATAGGTATATATAATCATTCTAGTTTACTTCTATTTATAGAATTACTTCTATTTATCAGTTCCTTCTCTGGATGCAGATAGCATCTTCCTTCATAGTCAAAATGACTTATTCATTCAAAGTTGTTCTTAAAACAATATTGCTCTTACTGTATGTAATATTCTCTTGATTCTTTTCATTTTGTTCTTCATTATTTTGCATAAGTCAAACCATGTTTTTCCACATGCTTTGTATATAGCTATTTACATATCATCTTTTCCATTAAAATGTGAGCTTCTTGAGGGCAGGGACTGTGTTTTTGTCTTTCTTTGTATCTCTAGCACATAGCAAAGCACCTGGTACATATTAAAGACTTAAAAAAGATTTAATAATGAAAATAAATGTGAAAATTAACAGAAAAAAATCTGTAGGTAGCTATACAAAAGCCTAGAAGCACAAGATATGGAAATAGTAGCTATACATAAATATAGCATAAATATAACCAAGATATGGATTGGTTTTATGGTCCTGGTTTGTCTGCCTTTTTATTTGTTTTTATGAATTATTATTGGATTTTATTAGTGATTATTTTTACCAGAAGCAATAAATCCAAGAGTCAGGAAATAGAGGTTCCAGCATGCTCAGTATAGTCAGTCCCTGATTTGAGTACAGTAACTTGATTTTAAGAAGGCTATAGAGAACTGCATTGAAAAGTTAGAGAAATGGAAACTAGGATTTATAGGACCAATCAATTAATGAACTTTTATTTCTTGTATTAAAATAATTTAACAATTAGTTTTCTTATATTTTCCCTTTAGAATGTGATGAGTAGGGTGGGAGAAAATGGGTGAGTCTGGCTCCAGGACATCTTCTCAGGCATGGACCCCAAAACCTATGCAAAAGATCACCTCTGATTGTTCATACTTAGTGGCAAAAATACCTACTAAATACCTGATGATAGCTTAAATGGCAGACAAGACTGTTCCATTCGGAGTAACCATGGATTGAGACCATTGATTGAGCCCAGAGGTCAAAACCATTTTAGGCAAACTTATCACCAGTAGAGTATAAACCAAGAAATGGTCAAATTATTTGTTATTACACCTACTGCCTCGATAACATGATAGGCTGGAGTGAGGGGGAACTGCAATTCAATTAATGAGGATGAAATTATATATTGTTACTCTCCAGAAAGATCAGAGAACTCAGTAAGGTCATACCCATTGGACTGTAAACTCCTCAAGGAAAGGGATTGATATTCACCTTTCATTTAATCCTTTGTGCTTATGACAGTGCCTAGCACATAGTAGTCATCACTTAATAAATGCTTGTTGACTGACTGTTGCAAGAGAACATCATTTCAAATAATGAAGTGAAACTAAACTTAGAGGCAACCCCATTTTACTCATCACATTCCAACTGGTTTACTATTTCTAGCAGTTCATCAAATTTCACAACTTCTTTCCATAACTAAGACCAATTAGGTAACTTCTTTTCATATCCAAGACTAATTAAATATACTTTCAACTATCAGAAGTATACTGTAATGGGAACCTGACGTTCTTCCCTGCCCTTTGGCCCCTTAATAGGCTTAAGTGACTCTGAGAACCTTCCCTGATTTGAAAATATACTCTGCCCCCTAATAGGCTGAATGTGGTCACATGAATGGGAAGCTTTTTTTTCATGAACACCCACACTTTGTTACTTTGTGATTGGGCATTGGGTCAAGAGGGTTGTGACATCCTCTGATCCAGGAGAAGGTTATATATATATATACACCCTGATGTGAGGTTTTGCTTTGAGGGCTCATTTTGGGAAGAGTTGTGTGATTTGGCCAGATGAAACTCTGGGTAGCTATTGAGCCCCCCGGCTTTGCACCAGCCCAAATGTTGGTGCTTCCTTCTCTGGTAACTAAGTAGGTATGGATGTAATGGTCAGATAGCTGGAAGCCCTGTCTGCTGGATTGTGTTATTTTCTGTTGTAACTTCTGTTTGTATTCTCTGAAGATCAGGGTGCTGACATTCACCTCAACAAGGTATATGATGTATGTTTGATTGATTAAAGTAAGAATGTTAACCCATCTTGAATTGCTTTCCTTTAGAAAATCAGATCTAGGACGGCTAGGTGGCACAGTGAGTAGAGCGCCGGCCCTGGAGTCAGAAGGACCTGAGTTCGGATCTGGCCTCAGACACTTAACCCACACAAAACAAAAAAAAACCTAGCCGTGTGACCTTGGGCAAGTTACTTAACCCCAATTGCCCTAAAAAAGGGGCGGCTAGGTGGCACAGTGAGTAAGAGCGCCGGCCTCAGAGTTGGGATGACCCGAGATCAAATCCGGCCTCAGAAAATGAGCACCCACACATAAATAATGACTAGCCATGTAACCTTGAGCAAGTTACTTAACCCCAATTGCTTAAAAAAAAAAGAAAATCAGATCTAAGAACCTGTGCTAGCAGCTCTCCTGGGTATGCTAGGGTCCTCACTGCTACATATACTATATCCCAGCATACTTCCTACAGTCTAATAACATCTTCCTCAGATTTTATTGCTCCTTTCTATCCTCTTCTAGAGTCCATTCAATTTGCAAACTCAGATGGTTTTCTCCAATTTCACTGAATGGTCCACTCATGGATTTAGCATATGTTGGATGCATTATCCCACCACCACCAAAAGATCTTTCCAGTTTCTGACAGCATCCTTGCTAGGCTCCTTTAAGATTTGTGTAGTTTCAAAAGCAAAGTTTCTAAGACTTTATAGAAGTCTACTTCTGTTCTCCACTTCAGGTACCAGCTCATGCTATATAGAATGTTATATTTCTGATAAAAATATTCCATGTTTTTCCCCTAGCATGGCATAGGTTCTTTCCTTCCTTCCTTCCTTCCTTCCTTCCTTCCTTCCTTCCTTCCTTCCTTCCTTCCTTCCTTCCTTCCTTCCTTTCTTCCTTCCTTCCTTCCTTCCTTCCTCTCTCCTTCCCCCCCCAGGTCCTTTCTCAAAAACAATCCTAATAGAAACTTTGGGACCTTCTAAGGTGTAATACCATCTGCTTTGGAGTGATGATACCTATTAGCACCTGTAGTTGTTTCTAGTACTTCAGATGATTTTTTTTACAATTTAGTTCTCATGTTTTATCTCTAGATACATATTAATCCACACACTTTGACCCTTATGCAATGTTTTCTCAGACTCTGTGAGAGACCTATTGATTAGGCTCCAAATTAATTCTAAAACTCTCATCTTACTGGGAAACAAATAAAGTTTTCTCTTTCTCTTCACATCATTTTGTGAGAACCTTACATATCTAATAAGTGTCTGAGGCTGGATTTGAACTCTGGTCTTTCTGACTACAGGACCACCTAACTGCCTCTACGAAAGTCAAGAAATGCATGTTGTATACAGAATAAATAGAAATAAAATAAATACAAAGCAGTTAAAAGTGTTTTATATTTGTCTCTTTATATTAATATTTGTGAATATTTAGTTTATATTTGTGAAGGAAGTCACTAGCTTTTGGAGGGACATGAAAAGCTTCATGCAGAAGACAATGCTTGAGTTTCATCTTGAAGAGAGGCATTCTTTGAGGCAGAAGTGAGGAGGGGGTGCTTTTCAGGCATTGCAGTTTGACTAGTGCAAAGACACAGAGACAATAGATGGAGTATCATATGTGAGGAATGGGGAAGATCAGCCTGACTGGATCATTGAATAGGAGAAGGGAATGATATATAATGAGGATGGTATGAAGTGCTTTAAAGTATTATATTGGCAAATATCTCAACATAACTGAAATTACGGCAGCAACTGCTTTTGGGAATTTGAGTGCTGAAAGGATCCACCCCTCATCTCACATTCTGGAGATTTCAAAACACTCTGTTAACAGCATATTAGCTCATGGAGAGCCTCTTGGTTCTGGGATGGGAAACAGACTAGGAGGCAGCAGTTGATTCAGATATGGATGCCTTCCTGGGTCAGGAGAGGCAAGAGTTAAAATTTGCTCTCTACCTCATTTAATAAACTCTGTTATAGTCAGTACCACAAATTGGATTTGAACAATTTCTGTTTCTCCCAGCAAAGATGTTATTACAGGTCAATCATTTCCATAAGTGAAAGCACATTTCTGGTGTACACTACACTGACAGATGGTTAGAAGACCTTTCTTTCATGATCCCAGTTGGGATAAAAAGGCAATTTACTATCTATAGAACTGTGGGTAATGGAACAGAATCATTCTCATACAAATAACTCAGTGTTTGAATCTGAACTATCAAATGAATCTGAGCTATAGCCAAATCAATTTGATAAACCATTGGAATAGGATTGTATTGGCTCCAACTCAGCAAGGCAATGTATTAAATATTCCCCACAGATATCAGTTTCCCAAGGAAACAACAATTGCTCCATTTGCTAAGAAAGACTTGAGAATGCAGAAGTCACAAAAACAAAAAAAGTCAAAGCTAGGGACAGAGACTGATCTTCAAGGTCAAGACTTATGGGACTAGCCAGTTGTCAGCCTAGTAGTGAATGAAATAGATTAAATCTGTTATCTGGGCCCCCTGCCCCACTTTTCTGAGACCTGTTCTTTTGGTGGCACTGCTTGTCTACTCTCTCCCCAGGTAGTGTGTTCTCTCTCTCAGATTCTCTTCCCTGCCCCCAAGAAAAACCTGCTTTCAGGAAAGTTTCCATTAAACCAATTTTAGCATATTTTCCCAGGCTGCTGGGAGTCAAATTGTTGTTATGTTGAATGGTTGTCAGAGATGCTAGATCTGAACCTAGCACCCTTTGAGGGTGGGAGATTAAAAGAACAGAAATCACCAGAGATTACTGCGACAGAATAGATGTAGAGAAGGGAAAGTTGAGTTTGGCCAAAGAATTTGGAAAAGGAAGTTTTGATTCTAAGAGGAGGGTGTGGGGAGAGGGCCTGCTGTCATTTCAATTCATCCTTTCCCTTTATCCCTAACTTGCTGTACCCCATCCACTTCCCAGGGCTTGCTCTTTCTCATTTTTCTTTTTAAGCAGAACAGCCTCTCTCCACAAGCTTTACCTAAAGTCTTAAGCCTGCTGAGGTGTTAATTAACTTGGGTCTATTTGAGGAAAAGCATATCAAAATAAGCCACCTGGGTCAGTGGAAACTCACTTCTGCAGGTGTTGGGTGAAAGAACAAGTGTGAAGAATGAGGAGAGATCTTGTGACAGTGAACTGATCTGGGCAGTTGTCAGAAATTCCTGGTTGCTTTTCCCTTTAGGTTTGTTTTCTCTGCTCTGCTGCTATGCTCTTTGATAGGAGGGGACATCCAGAGAGTTGTCACGGGTATGATCAAGAATCACAGAATTTAAAAAATTATTAAATTTTTTATTAATTTTAAAAAGAATTTCATTGTCTAAAGTGATGTGAAAGGGCATCTCATCCAACTTGTGCCTGACTAAGAAGTCCCCCTAAGACATGTCCACTTGGTCACAGCCTCTACTTGAATCATCTCCAGTTAGGGAGTACTCACTAGATCCGGATGTAGCTCATTTCACTTTGGGGCAGTTCTAACTAGAAGGAAGATTTTTTCCTGACATTGAGCCCACATCTGCTTCTCAACAGCTTCTACCCACTAATCATTCTGCCTCTGGTGCCCACCCAGAATAAGTGGGCAATTCTTCTAGATCTGATCTTGTCACCCATTGGCCCCACTCAATAAACTCCAGTGACTTCCTATTGCCTCTAACAGCAAATACAAAGTTCTTTTTGGCTTTCAAAGCACATCATAATGTAGCCCCCTACTATCTTTCCAGTCATCTTACATCTTCGTCTCTGACATGTACTCTTTGATCTAGTGACACTGGCCTCCTGGTTGTTCCATGAACAAGACATAACATCTCTCTTCTCTGGGCATTTTTTCAAACTTTCCTCCATGCCTGGAATGCTCTCCCTCCTCCACTCCAGTATTGACCTTTTCCACTTCCTTTAAGTACAGGAAGCCTTTCCCCAACCCTTCTTAATTCTAGTGCCTTCTCTGTTAATGATTTCCTGTTTATCCTGTATATAGCTTGCTTTGCATATATTTGGTTGCATGTTGTCTCCCCCATTTGATTGTAAGCTCCTTGAGGGCAAGGGCTGCCTTTTGCTTCTTTTTGTATCCCCAGGACTTAGCATAATGCCTGACAGATAGTAGGCATTTAATGTTTATTGATTGATTCTAGATGATACCCTTCAGATACTTAAAAGGCAACCCATCTAGTCTCTTAGTCTTCTCACAGTTAAACATGTCCAGTTTCTTCATTTAAACCTCTTATGGAGGAAATCTCTAGGATCATCATCATCCTGGAAGATTACATCAGTTTTGGTACTCATACTTCTGTCTTCTCTCTTTGTCCTGTTTTCTGTTAGTAAGACTAGAGGGTAGAGCAGAAAACTCCTCCCAAAGTGTCCTTTTACAATTTACAGTCCAACTATTTCCAAGAGCTCCACTTCTGGATTTGGCTCCACTGTAATTATCATTCCCCCTTCCCCTATCTCACTGAGAACTTCTTTGCACCCCCTCTTCTTCCCCCCCTCATCTTTTAAACTTTCTTTTGGGTATTACTTTTCTCCATTTGATTATAAGCTTCTCGAGCCCATGGACTGTCTTTTTCTTATTTGTATTCCCAGAGCTTAGCAGACTGCCTGGCACAAAATAAATGTTTATTGAATCGAGTTATATCATGAGAGCTAGTCCTTCCGCCATCTTAATTGCCTCTTTCTAGATGTGCTCTAGTTTAAGTGGCGCTAAAATGTGGTGCTGAGTATTCCTTCATGCTATGATGAAAATAAAATATGAAAGTAATTTGGATAATCATAATAATAGTAATCAGAGGCAGCTAGGTATCACAATGGATAGAGCACTGGCTCTGGAGTCAGACAGACCGGAGTTGACATTCAATCTCAGATAACTTACTAATTGCTAAATAATAATTATTAAATTACTAAATAATAACCACAGGTTAATGTGTGATCTTGAGCAAGTCACTTAACTTCTCACTGTACCAGTTTCCTTATCTGTAAAAGAGACAATAATAGGACCTACTTTCTATTGTTGTGAGAAGAAATTGAGATAATATTTGTAAGTCATTTTGCAAATCTTAAGGCACTATATCAGGGCTAGCTATTTTTTTATTGTATAGCATGTTGAATTTGATAAGCAAAGTGCTTTAAAAATATTATCTCATTTTACTCCTCACAATAACCATCTAGCTGTCTCTATCACTAATAACCGTATAATGTCCCTTATTTGGACACATGATTTTCAATGTAGCTTAGGAGAGTATTTGCCTTTTTAACTCTCTTATACTGTTGATTGCTATTAAGTATATGGTCAATTAAAAGATAAGGCCTTTTCCCTCCCAAATGAACTCTGATCTAGTGCTGCCTCCCTATCCTGCATTTGTGAAACTGATTTTTTTAAACTTGTGTTGAATTTTTTCATATTTGTCCCCATGAAACTTTATCATTGTTCTAAATTAGAGAGATCTATCTTGATACTGATTTTGTCACTAAGTATACAAACTGTCCCTCTCAGCTTTGTAATATCTTTAAACAGGTCCAAAATTTGGGCAGAACAAACACTGAAGGAAAATCATGCAATGCCAATATGAATGCCTACAGCTTATTCTAATTGCTGTTCACTTGGGGCTTCTTTCCCTCTACATTCTCTTTTTCAACTTAACAACCTGTTAATCCTAACCAAAAACCATATTTATTTCAGACACAAAGGAAGGCACTGACTGACATTGACCTTGGACTTTATGTTCTATCTGGCTTACTGACCCACAACTCTTTGTCTACTGACTAGGAATCTTATTGCTATTCCTGAGTTTGGGTCTATATAACCTTTTTTGTTTTAGGTGAAAGGAGATTTTGAACTTTCATCACCAGATTTTAATTTCAATGGTCCCATTTTTGTTGCCACAGGCAGATTCTGAGGGCCCTGGACTCACGCATGAATTTAAGACATCTAAGTAATAAATGACATATTTAATAAACTGCAATTTGTCTAGGCTTTAATCTCTGGGTTTGTTATTTCCATTTCCTGAATTATGTCTGGAGTTTTTCTTCTTTAAAATGCCCATGAATATTTCTGCCACTCTGACCTTTTCTGTTATGAAGTTAGATATTTTCTAACTCTTAATGGACAGAGGGTGTTTAAGGCAATCTTTGCACATTATTTCAAATGTACTCCAATCTATGATATTTATATTCTAAAACACTGAAGGAAGTTAAAACCCAACAGAAACTCAGAAACTCCAAACTTTTCTTTTTTTCAGTTGGTTGGTAGCCAGTAAGAATGAGTACTTCTTAGACCTGGCCACTTCTAGAGGATGGATGAATGGATTAATTAATGAATAGAAAAGTATTTATTAAGCCTGTGTACTATGTGTAAAGCACTATACTAATTATTGGGGATTCAAATGGAAAACAAAGTCCCTATTCCCAAGGAGCTCACATTCTAACAGGGGGTGATGCATATAAAGGAGGTTTCAGTGGAAGTCATATGGAAAAACCCTGTGATCCTAAGGGTAGAGTGAGTAGATCGTAATTCATCTTCTTAAGTATTATTTTCCTTGATAAAAACTATTTCAGCTGATGAGCCATATGACAGTGTTAAAGACATTGTGGAACTGAGAATATCCTTCACTGAATCTTCAGTAGCTATGGATGCTGAAGAGGTGGGGGCTATATCATTTGTCTCCATGAAGATTGCTTTCTTGGATGGTGATTGTGGGATCCAGTCAGGAAGCAGGGCTGGTGGCTTATGGGGTGCTGTTATTCATGGGACTCTTGGGCTCAGGATATTTGATGATCTCCAACTGGTTTTGAGGGCAAGTAGTAGTCACAGTTTAACATTCCTGGTCCACACTGCTTCCTGTTTCCCAATCAGGATACCTTGCTACTTTAGTTATGCTGGTTACCTGCCCTGTCAGTATTTGGTATTGATCATGGCAAAGATGTGAAGCTATAGGGGCGGCTAGGTGGCGCAGTGAGTAAAGTGTTGGCCCTGGAGTCAGAAGGACCTGAGTTCTGATCCAACCTTAGACACTTAATGCACACACAAACAAAAACCTAGCCGTGTGACCTTGGGCAAGTTACTTAATCCCAATTGCCCTCAAAAAAAAAAAAACAAACCAAGAATAAAAAAAAGATGTGAAGCTACTTCTTCAGAGGGACTGTTGCCCCTGAATGATGACTGTGAGGGTTAGCCTAGAAGGAGAGCTGATAGTCCTAGGAGAGCTCCTATTTCGGTGGCTCTTAGGCTTGGGGTACTGGACTATCTCTACCAAAGTTTGAGGGTAGGTAGTGGTCAATGTGGTAGCAGGGCTTGGTACCACCTGGCATATGAAACCTTTGATCTTTCCTCAGAGTGCCTTATTGCTTCAGCTAGGCTGACTTTACCCCATTGTTGGAAGGTAAACTGGGTTGGCAGCCCAAGAAGCTATTGTCCTAGGATCCATTGATAGGTGGTAACTGTAGTAACAGGTGGTAACTTGAATGCCCAGTACCACGAATCATCTGAGAAAACAATATTTTAACTTTCCATTAGCTTACCAAATTACTACTACTAGATAGGTGAGAATTGTCCCTGCCCTTTTATCTATGTCTTCTTTTATCATTACTGGACCTGAAAAAGTAGGGTCCCCATGATGGCCTCCTCTGGGAGGGAGTTTGGAGGTCATTCAATCTGGAATCTACTGCAACATTTGAAAGCAGCTCCTCCTGTGCTCTGGGGCACAGAGTTATCTGAGACAAATGTGAACACCTCAAAACCATCAATCATGTAGATGCCAGTTTTCTTGCCCATAGGATGTCATACACAACTAGGGGTTTCATATAGCAGATTGCTTATGACCAGGCACCCATCCAGGACCAAGGCCTTAGAGCTCTTCATCTCACTCTTCATTTCCTGGTGAAGGCTCATGGAAACAGTCCATCTCTGGCTGTTCTTTCTGGCTCTGCTTGCTCCCTCTCTTACGTCTCTTTAATCAGTGGGGCCAGTGGGGTAGTTGGCATACTCTTGACTCCCTGTCTCTACTTCTAAACCTTCTTTCTTCCTTCATCATCACCCAGCAGCCCCTTCTCCATTGGGGTTCATTAAACCAGTTCATATCACTCAGCCCAGATCTTTGTTGCTAGTGTCTACTGAGTTAAAAGTCATTTGCCCTCTTCAGTAATTTCAGTGCTATGTTCATAGCCTTTCTATCTCAATCACTGACTCTCATACCTGGATCAAGCTATATGTTAATGTTCCCTTGAACATCTTATTTTCTCATCAACTCCCTCAACTCTTATAACCTAGAGCTTCACTCCATCTGTCTCTGCCACCCAAAGGGAGTTTAAATCTTAGCACTGTACATCATAGTGCTACCTCCATGGCATTGAACTCAGAAATTCTGTCTGATTACAATCTCCCTTCAGGTGTGGTATAGTCAAAGGAGTGTTGGATTTAGAGGCTGAAAACCTGGGTTTCAATACCAGCCTCTCTAGTTGATAGCTTTGTGATATTGGGCAAGTCCCATAGCCTCTCTAGCCCTCGATTTACTTCAATGTGAAATTTTGGGTTTAGACTAGATGGTACCCAAGGTACCTTTCAGATCTGAGTTTATGATCCTATCTATTTAATCCTATGATCTATCTACATTTCCCTCTCTTTCTACCTAAGCTTATTCTTTGTTCCCACTACAATTTCCAGTTATAGTATCATAGATCTAGGATTGGAAGGAAACTTAGATAACATCTAATATATTTTGCAGATGAGAAAATTGCTAAATTACTTATTTGCCCAAGGTAATATAGGTAGTAAATGGAAGAGCCAGGATTTGGACTCAGTCATAGTACTCCATGTTCAGCATTCTCTGTTGAACCATGCTGCCTCTTTACTCTGTATTCTCTCAGACTCTTACCACTGCTCTGGATTCACTTTCTTCCCTTTATGGTCTTAACTCTGTATTAGGCCAGTTCTACTGTAATACATTTTTCTTCCACCCTTGATCCCCTTACTCTTTTGTCCAACTGCCTGGTGTTCACAACCTGCCAATCTTCAAGTCTAGTTTACTGCTACTGTCTGTCTTCTCTATTCATACTCCTAAGCTGCTAAAACACTTACGTAGGGTCCCATCATGCTGGCTGAACTCCTGACTACTGCATAAAAAACTTTTATTCCTCTTTGATTGACTTCCTATCCCATTGTCCTCTGTGACTTTTCCAAACATTCCTTTCTCTCTTCAAAGTCCTCTGATGCCTTTCTGCCCATTCTATTCATTAGATACAGTTGTCTCCTACTCTATATAGAAAACAAGACTGTCAATGGTGAACTCTCTCCTTTCCTCCTTTCCATAACTCAAAATGTCTCTATAGCTTGTCTTTCCCTCCTATTTTACTCTTGTTGGTGAAGAATGTGTCCCTTCTACTTACTAATGCCAACACTTACACTCATGCCCTCAATCTCCTCTTCTCCCATCTTTCTAGTTGCTTGATCTATTGATTAGTCCATCTGTCCCCCACTTTCAGTCTGTCCATACTGACTGGCTCTTTCCTTCCTGCATACAGACTTGTTTAGATCTATCTCATTCTTAAAAAAAACATCCTCACTTGACCTTGACATTCCTTTAAGTGATTGTATTATATCTCTCTTTCCTTTCATTTTTATGTATTTGCATATATTCACTTAATATTTATGCTATTGTTGATAATATGTATTGTTCAGTTATTTAGCCATGTCCAACCCTTCATGACCCCATGGACCAAAAACCATGGGGTTTTCTTGGCAATATGGAGCAGTTTGCTATTTCCTTCTCCAGTTTTATGCAGGTGGCAGTTAAGTGCCCAGGGTCACACAGTGGGTAAGGATCTGAGATAAGATTTGAACTCTGGTGTTTCTACCTCCAGGCCCAATGCTTTATCCACTGTGCCACCTAGTTGCCTCAGTTTATGCTCTATCTACTTATGTATGTACCTGATCTCTCTCCTCATTAGATACAGACTCCTTGTTATTAGGGATTGTCTCACTACTTGTACTTTTCTTTTTTTAATAAAGCAATTGGGGTTAAATAACTTGCTCAGGGTTACACGGCTAGTCATTATTTATGCATGCGTGGGTGCTCATTTTCTGAGGCCGGATCTGATCTCGGGTCATCGCAACTTCGAGGCCGGTGCTCTTACTCACTGCGCCACCTAGCCGCCCCTTCTACTTGTACTTTTAACAGTAGCATTGAGCATAGTGTCTGGCATAAAGTAGGCATTTAATGATGGTATTAATAATGATAGCTAAAATTCATATAGCACTTGCTATGTGTGGCACTGGCATTTTAAAATTATTATCTCCTTTGATCCTTATAGCAACCCTCAGAGGTAGGTGCTATTATTATCCCCATAGGGTCATACAAGCTAGTAAGTGTCTGAGATCAGATCTGAACTCAGGTCTTCCTGACTCTAGGCCTGATGCTTTATCCACTACGCCACCTAGCTATCCCCCCAACATAAAAATATAATAACAATATAGTCACAATAACAATAATATAGCAATGAGTTCAAAACCAGACTCAGACATTTAACTAGGAGTGTGACTCTCGATAAATTACTTAATCGCTAAATTTCTCAGTTTCCTCAATTGTAAAATGCACTAGTAATAGTAACTATCTCATAGGGTTGTCGTGAGAATCAAATGAAATCAAAGAAGATCATATTTGTAAAGTGTTTAACACAGTGCTTGGCACACTACCCCCTTCCCTCATCTTTCTAAGGCTCCGATCTGACCATGACCATATTGCTTCCCTGTGCAATTGCCTGCAGGACAAAATGGATACTGGCTGGCTTGGAATTTTTATATCACCCTCTCCCCAAGCCCCAACCAGCCTTCTACCTATTCCTTTTTGACCTTCATAGTCTTGACCCTAACCTAACTTTATGTTCCAACCATCTTCACCTCTGCATTCATACAAGCTATCCTCTGAGCCTAGCAAATCACTTAAAATCAAATCACTCTGTTTGCCTTGGTTTGCTCATCCATAAAATGGGGTTAATAATAGCACCTACCTCTCCAGGTTGACATAAGGATCAAATGAGATAGTCATATTAAAGTGCTTAAGTCTAGTGTCTGGCACATAGCAAGTAGTTCTCACCTCTGCCTTTCAGAAATCCTTATCTTCTTTCAAGTTTCAACTCAAATGCCACCTCCCCTATAAGGTCTTCCCTGATCCTTGCAGTTAGTATTTTCTTCCTCTTTAATTTTCTTTGTATTATACATGCTTGTTCACATGTCGTGTTTCCCCAGATGAATGTAAGTTCTTTGAGGGCAGGGACTGGTTTTTTCCCTTTATATTTCTATATTTCTTGCTCAAATTATTCCCAGGTACTTAAGAAGTGATTGTTGAATTGAATTAATTGTCTCATTCACATTAAGGTATATATAGATAGCTGATGAGGTTTAATGAAATATCTTTCTGGGGAATGAGCATTTTATCTTCTTTCTAAAAGGCTGACTCTTTATTATTATCCTGAGAGACTTTGTTGTATTTAATGTAGCCTCTTGAAGACCCATTGGGGACTTTCTCCTCTTCTGGACATGACTTGATGACTATCATGCCAAAAGCTCTAGTTACAATTCTTTCTCTAACTCTCTATTACTTTTCTTTGTCTCACTTCCCACCTTGGAAATGTCAGGAGGGACGGTTTATAGCCTAGTGTCCTTGTCTTTCTGTCCCCATCTAACAAGCCACATTCCCTTTTGTAAATTAAATTGCAGTTGAATGTCTGGTTGAATTCTTCTAGCCCTCTAGCGTCTTCCCCTCCCTAATACCTGTAGCTGCTTCTTATTGGGAAAGAAGGCTATTCAAAGCCATTAGGACCGTCATCAACTTTGATCTGAGCTACACAGAATTAACAGGCTGCTCCTTTAATAGGGACAAAATAACCTGCTTTTTTCTGTCTTTAAAAGTCATGAAGGATAAGCTCTTGAAGTCTGACTGCCTTGTAAGTGATTTCTAATGAATTGATTGTGTTGTTTATTCTTCCTAGTTCAAGGCCGACTCCATGTCAAATACATTCTACACTAAGGCACTCAACTTTTGTTAAATGCTTTCAAATTGACGAACATAGATATACTTATCAGAGCAGTTCAGCAGAGAAAGTGATCACTGAGGTCTAGATAAATCAATCAATCAATTAACAAGAATTTATTAAGTATTAACCTAGCTAAGTGGCACAGTAGGTAGAGTGTTGGTCTTGAAATCAAGAAGACCTGAGTTCAAGTCCCACCTTAGACAACTTCTTTCAGCCTCAATTTCCTACTCTGTAAAGTGGGGATAATAATAGCACCTACCCCAAAGTGTTGTTGTGAAGTTTAAACAGCTCCTTCCTGCTTCCTGAGCATTTCTGACAACTCTCCTCCTTGCCTGGAATGCTCTCCCTCTTCATCCATGCCTCCTAACTTCCCTGGCTTCCCTGAAATCTCATTCTGTAAGAAGTCATTCCTAGTTGCTCCTTAATCAAAGTGCCTTGCCTCTAAGACTACTCTTAGCAGCATTTTTCTATATATATATCATATTTGTATATAGTAGTTGGCATGTTGTTTCCTTGAGAATAGTGATTGGTTTTGCTTTTTGTTCTTACATTTCTATGTATCCATAGCGCTTAGCTCAGTGCCTGGTAGATAGTAAGTGTACATACAATATTATGCTTAATAAATGCTAGCCAACTGACTGAAAGTGTTTGTAAACCTTAAGATGTAAATAAATGCTCTATATCAACATCATCATCATCATCATCATCATCATCACCATCCTCATCACTGTTATTATTATTGTTAACTGCTATGTGCCAGGCACTCATCTTCCTGAATTCAAATCTGACCTTGGACATTTACTAACTGTGTGACCCTGGGCAAGTCACTTAACCTTGTTTGCCTTGGTTTCCTCATCTGTGAAATGAACTGGAGAAGGAAATGGGAAACTACTCTAGTATCTTTGCCAAAAATCCCAAATGGGGTCACAAAGGGTTGGACACAACTGAAAAACAACTGATGATCACCAACAATATATGTGTATTTGTGTGTCTCTATCGATCACATATCTACCACACATATGTATGTGTGTGTAATATGCACACATACACATACTATATACACATACATAATTCTTCAGGACTTGCCTAAGATTTGGGACAGAGTCAACTTATTCCCAGAAGCCTTTGTAGAGGCCTTGTGCTGTGCAGCAAACATTGAGGGTGTTCTCCATCTCAGAACTAATGAACAGGGGTGAAATGGTAATGACTTACAGAATGACTGGTCCACTGGCTCCTTGGAAAATGTCATTAGGTAAGTCTTCCAGGTTAATATTGTCACTAAGGTCCCTGCAGAGGGTTGAGCAGAGAAAAAGGGGACCAGATAAATAACAAGAACCATTTCCCTCTAAGTGATCTGTAAGGCCAGGTAAGCCTACTCACAGCTCATCGAGTTGGGTTCCATTGAATGCCTGGTTCTGTATCTCTTGAATCCCATTTTTATTCAGCCATCTGCAAGAAAGCAAGCATTTAAAAACCAATAATGAGATTCGTCCTATTCACAGGCCTTTCAAGTGAGACAGAGGCTTCAGATTTGGAAGCATCAGGGGCAAGATCAGAGGGCTGCAATTAGAGGCATAAATAAAAAGATACCCTCAGGTGCAGCAGCTTTGGAAGAGCAGATGGCAATTGTAAGGTGGTGGGCACTGTTGTTCTGGCTCTATTGTATTATACATGCAGAGGGTGTGCCTGCCATATGAGGTGCTGAGAGACATCCTTGTCAGTCCTGTGGTGCTTACATCACATAGCCATTGACTTAGAGCATTGAGGAGATGATGAAAAATTATTTTTCTTCTATTTTCCCTCACTGCCTCTTTCCTTTCACCCATGATAAAGCCAGTCAATGGGACTGTCAGGGAAAAGGGGGAATAATTTAATTAAACTGTCAGACAAGCTGCAAGTTCCCCCTCTTCCTCCTTACCCTCCCCATTCCTCAGCTAAAAGCCCCTTCCAAGTGACCTGCTTAGTGGGGGTCTGAAGGAGAGACTCTGGGTTAAGTCAAGAGAAGAAATGAAATTAATTTACAGAAGAGGGGAAAGTGAGGGGTGGGTGGTTTGGGGGGAAGATAAGGAGAGGGAAGAGCCTGAGCTTTGGAGGCAAGAGTGACTCAGGGTGTCTGGGCCACCATTACCATACCTCTCTGCATCTAGGCTGATCTGAAAATGAGCTGGAAATATCAGGACTTCGACTATTCTAAATATCCTCTTGTCCCAATCCTGTTCCCCTTGTTCAATAATCAGTTCCTTCTTACAATCATGCTGTATTGATCAATAAAATCAAATGTTTAAAGGATGACCCTCAAGAAACACATTTGTTTTCAAGGAAAACAATGTGTTTTCTGAGCTACTGTAAGCAGTCAGAAATGCAGAAAACCAGTGTGACCCTGGGCAAGTCACCTAACCCCAATCCCCCCCCTCAAAAAAGAAAAATAAATGCTGATAATCAAGGGAATCCCTCTTGTGGGCCAATTAAGAGAGTAGAACACTGTGGTAGAAACAATTATAGATTCAATGTTGAATGGTACAGCCCCCACTAGCTTCCTAAAATGATCTTCAAATGGAGGACTTCAGGGAGCTGTTTCCAAGAAAACTGTGTTGACTGGAGCATTCTTGGACATTCTGCAACTGGTTCCATTTAGTCTACCATGTTGGGAGGAGTCTTGTTCCATTGGATGCATATCTGGAACTGTGGTATTCAAAAGGACCTGAGGTAGCACTGGCCATGCTTCTCTTCGCTGTTTTCACCTCTGGGGAAGGAGATTTCACCTTCATTCACAAGGTCTGGTAAGACCATCAATTAAGAGGAAGAATCATGGGGCACCTAGGTGGCTCAGTGAATAGAGTAAGAGCCCTGGAGTCAGGAGGACCTGAGTTCAAATCTGGCCTAGACATTTAACACAGTTCCTAGCTGTGTGACCTTGGGCAAGTCACTCAACCCCAATTGTCTTGCTTCACCCCCCCCAAAAAAAGGAAGAGCCATGATCTCTTCCTTTCTTCAAATTATATTGCTCCCCCCCCCCGAAAAAAACCCACAACAAAAAATGAAAAACAAAAGACTAGATGACTTTGGATTTTTCTCAATTCTTTTCTATTCTAGTTTCAGAAAGTAGAATTTCAAAGACTGGGAAGACACAAGACACAAGACACAAGAATCCAGAAATTCAGTAATCTAGATTGAGTGTTTTAGTCAGCCCTTCACCAATGCCCTGAGAAACAAGTAGCAATCTTCTGAAATGAAATTTGGGAATCCAACCCAGGAGAAGATGGTATCCTACCTTTGGCCATGAACTTGGCAGAATCAGTGCTTTGCAGGATCTGAGCTAGGTTTCAAAAGGGATCCATTCCCCCTTCTAGAGAATGAGGACACGTAGGGGAAGATTATGCTCCTGAGGTATTGGAGAACATTTATATATGTCTATTATCAATATATCTTTGAAGTAAATATTTCTTTGTAAAAATTATCTGGAGTTAAGCATACAAATGGAATTGGGGTACTAGTCCCTAGTGGGGAAACATGGCTGATGATGACTCAAGCTATTGAAAAAAAATCCCCCAATCCCTTTAGGGTATAGAGGGTGATCTAATGGGTGGCACGGTGAATAGAGCACTGGCTCTGGAGTCAGGAGGACCTGAATTAAAATCCGGCCTCAGACATTTAACATACACACACACACACACACACACACAAACCTAGCCATGTGACCTTGGACAAGTCACTTAACCTCAATTGCCCTACCTTTCCCTCTCAAAAGAAAAAAAAAGGAAAAAATAGAAGGAGATATAATAGGCCAGACCCTGAGAGAGTAGAGCCAGAGTATAACATGTCACATACAGATGAGGAAACTGAGACCTAGGTCATGACAAAGAGAGAACTTCTACCCAAGTTCTTACATCTTAAACTCAGGGCATTTTCCATTGTCTCATGGTACTTCTAACTGAATTGGAATGGAAGCTGCTTATTACTCATTACATATCATTTCCTTTCCCTAGGTTTCAGTTCTCTCCTCTGTAAAATGTGGGGATTGGGCTAGATTTCTAAAGACTATTCCTAATCCAAATTATACTATAGCTATTAGAGTCCTTGGGGATGGTGGGGAGCAATGGAAAGAATATTATATTTGGAACCAGTGGACTGAGTTCAAATTCTGACCCTACCACTTACTGCCTATGTGACCTTGAGTTCACCTTCTTTGGCCTCAGTTTCTTCTTCAGTAAAATAAAAGAGTTTGATTAGATGACCTATTAAAGCCCTTTCCAATTCTAAATTGATTATCCTTTGGTCCTGAAGAGTAAGGTGAAGGTAAGTGGAACCTAAACAGAACTCGTTAACCAAGATTTTTAAAGAATCTTTGAACATTTTGAAAGTAAATTGAGTTCCTATTCGATCCTAAAAGATGGTAAAACCAGAAACAGGGTGCAACTTACCTTCTGAGACTTTCTGGCAAATCAGCTAGTTTGCCCCTCCAAAGGGAATCAGATATTCCCTGGAGTGTAAATTAGTCATTAGCTCTTTCAAACCACTAGAGCAGAAAAGCAGTAACTTGCTAAAATATACCTCCATGACCTAAGAATGTTACAACCAGAGAGCACTTTATGGCTCAGGAGATTGAATTAGTGGCCTACACCAAGTCTCTGTGCCGCATGGCTGTCATTGACTCAACAGTATACCAGTATTTTTTTTAATGAGATATAGGTCTCTAAATATGCCTACTTTACCCAAGATGAGATTGCTTTGCTGTAAAACCTGCCTTATGATATCTTTTAGGGATGGAGGTGATCTGGAAAGTAGACTGAAAGTGAGACCATTCTGCTAGGATACTTTTTCCAAACCCTAGAGACTGTTCCTAGGAGTATTTAAGTCACTTAGCTCAGCATTCCTTGGGATTCTGTGGGCTAATCTTCACCTTTCCCCATATAAGATCTCCCACTGTAAGGGAGGAAAGAAATCCCCCTTCCTTCTAGTTTTTATATTCCATTAATTTCTCCTCTTCCTAAACTGGGATCATAAACACCTGTAATTGTTTTTGTGACCTGATTGACCTTGTAAAAGGGCTATAACACAACAAATACCATTAATGAAAAGGAAGAAATTTTAGGGATGCAGGGATAGAAACTTATTCAGGTCCTTTCAAGGAAATTGTAATCCAATAGGAGGGACAGGATAGATGCAAAAATAAATTATATCTAAAAGTCAAATGTGACAAGAGTAAATTAGAGGTCTTGTCAAAGTGCTATGAAGATTTTGAGGATGGAGAGATTACTTTCAATAGAATTGGGGGGAGAGATTCAGAAAGGTTCCATAGAAAAGGTGGCACCTGAGCTTGGCACTGAAGATGGAAAAGGATTTGAATGGGAAGTTGAGGAAACTGAGGCAGACAGAATTTAAGTGATTTGCCCAGGGTTACACAGTTAGTGAGTATCTGAGGATGAATTTGAACTCAGGATTTCACTCTCTGCTCAGAGGAATGATTATATGATGAGATGTGGAGTTTAAGGAACTGTAAGTAGATAATTTTGTTTGAAACACAGTGTGAGAAAGGACTGAGGGGATAATATGAAGGTTTAACAAGCTGGATGAAAGATATTGTGGAAGGATTTAAATGCCAGGCTGACAGGGTAGTATTCATTTTATCCTAAAAGTAATAGAGAGCCATTGAAGATTTTAGAAGATATATTTAGTTCTGTGTCTTTTGAATAATAATTTGTCAATCTGGAAAATGGATTAGACAGGGAAGCAATTAGGAAACAGAGAGACCCATTAGGCTACTGCAACAGTCCAGGATAAAGTCTGCTACCTACACCCTAGTTCTATTTTATTGTTATTTTCCTAAAAGTCATTAGAACCTTGGGTTTTAAAACAGAGATACAAAATAGCTTCCTCACTGGTATAATTACAAAGTCCAGGCTCTGATCATACATTTTTAGACAACCTTATCAGTCTCCCAAATATCCTCCCTGAGCTCCTAAGTGAGCCTCTTCCTTTCAAGGACTCCAGAGACTGTTTAGGCTGCAGCTGCTCCATGGCCCCAGGGATCCATAAGGAGCAGGTTATTTACAAATCTGGTCCCTGGCATAGTGGATTAGAAGGTGCCTTGTTATTAACACCATAGGAAAGACAATGCATTTTTAAAACTAAACCAAAAAAAAAAAGATTCAGAAAACAGAGCCAGCTCATTCAAAAACATGATTGTTCCATGAAAAGAAGTCGCTTTTGTTCTCAGCAAGAGGGCCCAACAGTAGCTGGCTTGCATTATTGTGAGAACACATTGCCGTATCTTTCCAGACCAGCCTTTTACCCAATTTTCCTATCTAGACCATGAACATCTTTTCCTGCAATGGCTGGCTTTATGGATGTGTGAGTTATTCTGTCTTTGCAACAGATGTTGCATCACAGGAGACCATCATTCAAAGAGCAATTTTAAATACCTGAATTATGCCACAGAAATATAAATTATTAACATGAATCCATGTTGTGATTCTGATATGTAAAGATGGGAAATGGGGGAGATTCATGGAGCAGGAAAATAATTTCAATGACCAGATGCCAAAGTTACAAGTCAGAAATATGCATTTATTACTGAGGAGAGACTATGGTATTAAAATACATTGATATATTTGATTTTTTAAAAACTTACAGGATCACACTTTCAGAACTTAGTCCTGCAAAAGAATTTCTTTCAATTGTTCGGATATTGATGTTGTCTTGAATGTCTCTAAAAAAGAAAAAGGAAAAATTTCAGATGTTTTTGACTATAGAGTTTATTTATCCTTCCCACAGTGATCTGGGTATTTTGGTTCTGAGGTCAAGCTCATTTTTTAATCATGTGGCTGCAGTAAAGGAGGATGAATTGAACATTTGGAAATGACAGCTTGCAATTTATCTGCAGAGTCGCTTCTTCCTATCCATGGACTTGCAGAGATCTCCTATCACTGCCAATTGAGGATTTTCTCAGCTGATTTCCCCATGTAAAGTTTTTTCTAGCAAACAAGGGTTTATCATTGCCATCTCCACAGCTGGTCTCTGTGCAGTTTGGCAAATGTGCTTGTGCATCCTGCCATCTGGCAGCATTGGCCCTTTAAGAAGCTAGAAAAGGAGGCCGCTGAAAAAGAAAGCCTCTCTTCCAGGGAATAGGCCAAGCCATAGACCATTTAGCTGCTAGTTCCTGGCTTTCTTTTGGCTTCTCGTGACACAGTGATACTGTACTAACTGCCTTGGTCTGGTCTCTGACACAGACCTTGAGTCAACACTCACCCACTTACTCTCATTTAGGGCCTTCACTACTTACAACTCCACATTTTAACTTTTAGTCTAGATTTTGACCACTAACCACACTGATTTCTTTCTCTGCCTTTAATATTCATCTTCTGCTTTTCCTCTATTCTTCAACTATCTTCCAGTTGATTTCTTTCCAATTCTCAGAACCATTTCTCCCTCTATTTTTCTATTGCTGGATGTGAGGCTGACGAATTTCTCCTTAATATCTTTTTTGTTTGTCTTTCAAATTTATTTTTTTTATTTGTCTTCTGAGTTCTCTCCCTCCCTCCCAATAGAGATAAAGAAATGTAATATCAACTATACATGTGAAATCATGTAAAACATATTTCTATATTAGCCATGTTGCAAAAAAAGCAAGAAAAAACAATGAAAAATCATGCTTTAATGTGCATTCAGACTCCATCAGTTCTTTCTCTGGATAACGTTTTTCATCATGGGTTTTTCAGAATTGTCTTGTATCATTGTATGTATCAGAGTAGCTAAGTCATTCACAGCTGATCATAGTACAATATTGATGTTACTATGTACATTGTTCTCCTGGTTCTGCTCACTTCACTTTGTCTCAGTTCATGTACGTCTTCTCAAGTTTTTCTGAAATCACCCAGTTTACTATATCTTATAGCATATAATAGTACTTCATCACAACTTGTTCAGCCATTCCTCAGTTGATGGGCATCTCCTCAATTTCCAATGCTTTGCCACCACAAAAGGAGTTGCTATAAATATTTTGTACATATAGGTCCCTTTCCTTTTTCTTTGATCTCTTTGGGATACAGACTTAATGGTGGCATTGCTGATTCAAAAGGTATGGACAGTTTTTATAGCTTTTGGGGTCTAGTTCTACATTGCTTTCCAGAGTTGGATCAAATCACAAATCTACCAGAAGTGAATTAGTATCCCAACTTATCCACCTCCCTTCCAACATTTGGCATTTCCCTTTCTGTCATATTAGTCAATCTGGTAGGTGTGTTGATAGGTGTTGTGAATTGTTTAGAATATATTTTTTTTAATCTGACTACAGGTAGCTTTGATTTCTTCTTCTGAGAACTGCCTGTTCCTCTCCTTTGATCATTTATCACTGGGAAAATGACTCAGTTCTTTATATATTTGAGAAATAAGGCTTTTGTCAGAGAAACTTACTGTAAACTCCACCCCCACCCCCACCCAAATTCCTGCTTTTCTTCTAATCTTGACTGCAATGTTGTTGTTTGTACAAAACTTTAATGTAATGAAAGTTTTCCATTTTTCTTCCCATGATCCTTGCTATCTCTTGTTTGGTTGTAAATTTTTCCCTTATCCATAGATAAAAATTTTTATACTCCTTTAATTTGTTATGATATCCTTTATGTCTAAATCATGTACCTATTTTGACATTACTTCAGTATATGGTCTGAGATATTGGTTTGTACCTAGTTTCTGCCAAACTGTTTTCCAGTTTTCCCATTAGTTTTTGTCAAGTAGTGAGTACTTGTTCCAAAAGACTGAATTTTTGCATTTATCAAACACTAGATTACTATGGTCATTTACTACTGTGCATTGTGCACCCAATCTATTCCACTGATCCACTACTCTGTTTCTTAGCCACTACCAGATTGCTTTCATTATTACTGTTTTGTAATATAGTTTGAAATCTGGTATTGCTAGCCTGCTTTCCTTTCCATTTTTCTTTCATTAATTCCCTTTATATTCTTAACCTTTTAAAGTTCTTCCAAATGAATTTTGTTATTATCTTTTCTAGCTTTATAAAATACTTTTCTGATAGTTTGATTGGAATGGCATTAAATAAGTAACTTAATTTAGGTAGAATTGTAATTTTTATTATATCATTTCAGACTACCTATGAGTAATTAATATTTCTCCAAATCATATAGATCAACATTTGTATGATAAGTGTTTTGCAATTGTGTCCATATAGCTCCTGGGCTTGTCTTGGCAAGTGGACTTCCAATTATTTCATATTATCTACAATTATTTTAAACAGAATTTCTCTTTCTATCTCTTGCTGATTTTTATGTGTGTATTACATATTGCTTAGTTATATATATATACACATATATACACACATACATCTATATATATTACAGATGTATATGTTATATATATGTATGAATGCTGATGATTTGTGTGGGTTTATTAACAACTTTACTAAAGTTGTTTACTAAAGTCTAAATGTACCATCATATCTTGTGAAAAGAGTAATAGTTTTGTTTCTTCATTGCTTATTTTTATTCCTCCAATTTCTTTTTTCTTTCTTATTGCCATAGCTAGCATTTCTAGGACAATATTGAACAATAGTCATGATAATAAACTTCCTTGCTTCACCTTGGTCTTATTTTGAAGGTTTCTAATTTGTCCTCATTACAGATAATGCTTGTTCTTGGTTTTAGATAGATACTACTTGTCATTTTAAGAAAAGCTCCATTTATTCCTGTGTTTTCTAGTATTTTTTTTAAATATAGGAGTTAGTGTTGTGTTTTGTCAAAAGCTTTTTCTCCTATTGATGCAATCATGTGATTTATTTATTTTTTTATTGATCTGGTTAGTTATACTGATAGTCTTCCTAATATTGAACAAGCCCTGCATTCCTGGTATAATTCCTTTCTGGTCGTAGTGTATAATTTCTGTGACATATTACTGTAATCTCTATGCTAGTATTTTATTTTTAAAAATTTGCATCAAAATTAATTAGGAAAATTTATTAGATCTATTCCTCTATTTTTGTTCTTCCTGACTTAGATATGAGGACCGTATTTGTGTCAAAAAAAGGAATCTGTAGGACTCCTTTTTTATTTCTCCAAATAGTTTATATAGTATTGGAATTAATTGGTCTTTAAATATATGGTAGAATTCACTTGTTAATCCATTTGACCCTGGGGATTTTTCTTAAGAGCTCCTTTGTGGCTTGTTCAATTTCTTTTTTTATTTTTTATTATTTTTTTTTTTAAAGCAATTGGGGTTAAGTAACTTGCTCAAGGTTACACAGCTAGTCATTATTTGTGTGTGTGTGCTCATTTTCTGAGGCCAGATTCGATCTCGGGTCATCCCAACTCCAAGGCTGGCGCTCTTACTCACTGCGACACCCAGCCGCCCCCAATTTCTTTTTTATAAGATAGGCTTATTTAGATTTTCTATTTCCTCTTCTGTTAATCTAGGCAATTTATATTTTTTATATTCATACATTTACTTAGATTGTCAGATTTATTGGCATGTAATTTAGCAAAATAATTCCTAATAATTGCTTTAATTTTTTTCATTGTTGATATATTCACGTTTTTTCATTTTGATACCAGTAATTTGGTTTTCTTCTTCTTTTAATCAAATTGCTAAATGGTTTATCTATTTTATTGGATTTTTTTTTCATAAAACCAGCTTCTAGTTTTATTTATTAGATAAATGATTTTCTTACTCTTAATTTTATTCTCTCCTTTGATTGTCAGAATTTTCAATTTGATTTTCAATTTGAGATTTAAAATTTTTCTTTTAAATGCCCAATTAATTGATTGGCTCTTTCTCTATTTTATTGATGTGAGCCTTTTGAGATGTATATTTCCAGCCAACTACTGCTTTGACTGCATCCCACAAATTTTGGTATGTTGTGTCATTGTTGCCATTTTAAAAATGAAATTATTGATTGTTTATATGATTTGTTCTTTAACCCACTCATTCTTTAGGATTAAATGGTTCAATTTCCAAATAATCTTTAATTTTTTTGCCATGGACTTTTATTGAATATCATTTTTATTGTGGTATGTATTTAATATTTCTGCTTTTCTGTATTTGACTGTTAGGTATTTGTGCCATAATACATTTGCAAATTTTGAAAATGCCATATACAGGTGAGAATTCTGTTCCCATTTAAATTTCTCCAGAGCTCTAGCATATCTAACGTTTCTAAAATTCTATTTATCTCTTTAAATTCTTTTTTAATTTTATGGTTAGATGTATCTAGTTCTGAGAGGGGAAAATTGGGGTGCCCCACTAGTGTAGTGTTATTGTCTTATTCCTCCTGTTACCCATTTAACATTTCTTTTAAGAATTTGGATAGGGTTGGCTAGGTGATGCAGTGAATAGAGCACCCACCCTGGAGTCAGGAGGACCTGAGTTTAGATCTGGCCTCAAATACTTAACACTTACTAGCCATGTGACCTTGGGCAAGTCACTTAACCCCAATTACCCCTCCAAAAGAAGCAAAAAAAAAAAAAGAATTTGGATGCTATGCCATTTGGGGTATTTATGTTTAATACTGACATTACTTCATTGTCTATGTTACCTTTCAGCAAAATGTACTTTCCCTGATTGTCTTTTAATTGAGTCTATTTTGGCTTTTGCTTTGTCTGAGATAATGTTTACTACCCTTGCCTTTTATTTTTTATCTCAGTCTGAAGCAAAATAGGTTCTGTTACAGCCCGTTATTTTCCCTCTGCATGTGTCCCTCTGTTTCACGTGTATTTCTTGTAAACAACATGTTGTTGGGTTCTGGTTTCTAATCCATTCTGTTATCCAATTCTGTCTTATGGGTGAGTTCATCCTATTCACATTCCCAGATATGACTGTGCATTTTTCTCCCTCCTAGCCCTCTTTATCCTTTTCTTTTTACCCTGTCTCTCTTCAAAAGTCTATTTTGCTTCTGACCCCTTAATCCATCTCCCTTAATTTGCTTTCTATTAATTGCCTCCTTTAATCCACTTTCTCTTCTATCAGACCACCCCTCCACCCTCATATGTCCTTCTCCTACTTCCCTGCTGGGTAAGATAGTTTTTATACTCTATACTTTTCTATACTCAACTCAGTGTGAATGATATTCCCTCTTTGAACCAATTCTGAAGAGAGGGAGATTTAAGCATTGCTCACAGTTCCCCCTCCACTGGAAAAGCTCTTCCTTGCTTACCTCTTTTATGTGAGATGATTTTCCTATAATTCTTCTTCTACCTCCTTCCTTCTCCCAGTGTTTCCCTCTTCCTCACCCCTTAATTTTATCATAGTCAACTCACACCCATACCCTCTGTCTATGTAGACTCCTTTTAACTGCCATAATAAAGTTCTTAGGTGTTATAAGTATCATCTTCCCATATAGGCATTTTAACAGTTTAACAATATTAAGTCCCCTATGATTTCTCTATGTTTATCTTTTCAAGTTTCTCTTGAGTCTTGTGTTTGAATATCAAATTTTCTATTCAGCTCTGGTCTTTTCATCAGGAATGTCTGAAAGTCTCTATTTCATTAAATAACCATTTTTACCCCTGAAGGATTATATATATCAGTTTTGCTGGATAGGTTTTTTTTTTTTTTTGCTATAATCCTAGCTCCTTTGCCTTTATATTTTCCATATGCAGTTCTAGGTTGCAGTCCAGGTATCTCAGGGACTGCAACCTAGAACTGCATATGGGAAATATAAAGGATCCTGCACCCAGTGCCAGCAAAGGGTTTCCTATATCTCTTTCTAATCAGTTGTTCAACCCTTTACCATCTCTAGGCAGAGAGCTCCTGCTGCTGCGGTAGCCACTGTCACAGTTCTCTCTGAGACCTGCTGTTGGTATTGCAGGCAATTGCTGACCCTGGTATCCCAGATCTCTCCTGCAGACCCTCTAAGTTGTCTTGGGTTAGAAAAAAATGTCTCACCCCAACCTTTGGTTGGACATGCTACTCTAAAATTTGATTTGAGGTATTATTTTAAATTATTTTATTATTTTAAAGTTGTTTGGAGAGTTCAACTGAGTTGCTGTCTATACCTCATCATAATGGACTCCTTACCATTAATTAATTTACCCTCCTTCCTACATCAAGGCAACAACCAGAGTTGTTGTTATGCAAAAATAGATGAAATAGCTTCTTATATGATATGACATAAGCAGCACAAGAAAAATATCTTCATCCCAAGCATCTTCCTAAACCTCCATTTCTTCTCTCCCAACCTGCCAAGGTGCTCCATGGATTGGAAATTTGTAGAATCAGAATTTGCTCAGTGGCTATCTCTATAACAGAACAAAATGACCTTGACACTCTACTCAAAAATTATCCTTTGCTTAAAGATCTCCAGTGAAGGAATACCACTTTCCCCTGAAGCAACCCATTCCAATTAGGGTCATTTCTAATTGCTAGGAAGGCTCTCCTGATATCAAATCACAATTTACTTCTTTGCAACTTCTACTTCTGTCTCCTAGTTCTGCTTTCTGGGGCCAAGGGATCAAGTTTAATCTCTTATTTCCTAGGATAACCCTTCAAACATTCAACCACAACTAGCATGTCTACCCTCCCCACCCCCCATCTTCTATTCTCCAGGTTAAACTTGTCCAGTTCTTTCAACCATTATACCTCTGGACCCTTTCCAATGTATCAATGAACTTCTTAAAATATGGTGCCCAGAGTTGAATCTAATACTCCTAATGTGGTCTACCAGGTCAGAGAGCGACAGGATTATTGTGACTTTATTCCTGGAAGCTATGCTTCTCTTCATGAATCCTAAAAATGAACTGTCAGTTTTTCTTATCCCATATTGCCTTATTGTAATTTACTAAAATCCTTAGATTTGGGGTCCTGGTGATAAGGTAGTAAGCATGACCCTATTCAGGTTCCTCTTTTCAAATGTAAATTCATTATCCTGTCCAGACTCCTTTTTTAGAATGTAAATTCATTTCAGAAGGTAAACTCACTAAATACTTAATATCCTTTCCTGATAGAATTTATCAGTTCCTGCAACCCTAGACTAGAGAGTCAGAAAGAGTTAAAAGATTAAAAGGTTGTCAACTTCCTGATCCTCTTTTCATATGGAAAGATATGTTGTGGGAAAAACATAGGAAATTCCCAGCACCTTAAAGTTAAAAAAAAAAAGTTTCTTTTAGCTCAGGCCAACTAGCCAAAACCAACCTAGTTGACTGGGGAAAATTTTTTAGGTGGAAGGGAATGGAAGGCTCAGAAAAGGAAAAAGGAATGTTGGGCTCGATGGCTTTGAAGGCCCCTTCCAGCTCTAAATCTCCAATCTTAGGAATACAAACTTTAACCACTTTCCTCTCTTATTGGAGGCTAGTCTTTATTACAATATCCTACTGAAAAACAGACTGAACAATACCAATGGGAATAACTGGGCTTCCTCTAAAGCACAAGCGTATTGCTCTCTTCCTTTATTTCTGCACACCAACACATTGCAGGGTTATGTGAAACAGTGAATAGAGCATCAACCCTGAAGTCAGTAGGGCCTGAGTTCAAATTCAGCCTCAGACACTTACTACTTACTAGCCCTGTGACCTTGGGCAAGTCACTTAACACCAATAGCCCCACCTTCCCCCCTGCAAAAAGCAAAAAAAAAAAAAAAAGTGGCCCAGACTAACTATGTAAATTACCAGGCCCAGTGACTACTAGATAAAAACAGTTATGGAGTAAACTATTGGAAACAATTTAATTAAAAAAAAAACAAAAAACTTACAGTAAAACCTTTTGGAGAGATTGAATCTTATAGACAGCAGGCAAATGCTTAATACCAGTATTTGATATTAACCTAGAGTGGGAGAGAAAAGAAAAAGAACAAATGAGACAGGCTAGCCAAGCCATTGGCAGCTAATAATTGCTTTTTTTTAGTTTTAGAATATTGGTCTTGATAATCAGGAATACCAGCCAGAAAAATGGTAAATATTAGGAATTGAGGTATGCCAAATTTAGGTTTTCCATTTTAAATCCATAGCCAAGAGTTCAGAAGAAATAGGAAAATCCATAGAATAAAATGTTGGTTTTTTAATTTGAGTGGAGTGGGGCATGTTCCTGAAATACAAGAGAACCAATAAGTGGCTGTATGCATTTAAAAGGATCTATTGATTACAATGGACCACGAGATGGAAATACATTAGCAAGGGGTATACTCTTTGCCAAATGGTCTCTAATGTTCAACTTTCTCATTATTAGTGGTAACCCTATCCTTCAGGGCCTGCAAATATTAGGGTTGGGGTGGGGAATCCTGCCAATGTGGCCTTTATTACCACTATTTTGCTTATTTTCACATATATTAGGCATTCAATTTCATATTGAAAAGATATAGGGGACAATTGTGGACATTTCTTTGCCAAAAAATATTCTTGCCTAAAATATAGTTTATATATGTAATCCCAGTTGACATAGAAAAACAATAACTTGGATATTGTCATTATGTGTTTAAGAGAAATAGGATAGAATCTTATGGGAAAGTAGTTCATTTTTTATCTGGACAGAGTTAACTGTTGTGGCTAAGCCTCTGTGATGCAGAGAGAAAGGATCAGGAACATTTTCCTGAAAAGACTTTGGACAGTTAAATAGTTGTCACCTTGTGAGACATTAGTTGAGTGAGATAACTGTTATGTTTGGAAGGGTCTTTGTCTTCTTATACCTTACCTACCCCCACCCCACCCCAATACTCTCTAATACAGTGACACTGATTTCTATGCTGCTCTTTGAACAAGATAGTCCATCTAATGACTTCGGGCTCTCACTGACTGTCTCTCATGCCTGGCATACTCTCCCTTCTCACTCAGTTTTCTGACTTAGCAGGCATCCTTCAAGTCTCAGCTAAAATCTTACCTTTTGCAGGAAACCTTTCCTTATTCCCATTAATTCTAGTGCCTTCTCATTGCTGATTAATTTGAATTTATTCTGACTATATCTTTTTGTACATAGTTGACTGCATGTTGTCTCCTACAACACTGTGAGCTTCTCGAGGAAGCAAGAACTTCTTTATATCCCCAGAGCATAGAAAAATACCAACCACATAGTAATTACTTAACAAATATTAGTTGCTGATTGAGTTTAACTCTCATTATATCAAGAAAGCCTTCTACATAGAAGAATTTTTGTGAAAAATTTTAACTGCTGCCCTGAGAAAGCTGAAATGTTATTGGCCTGTGATTCTTTATGGAGAAATCAACATTTGTAGCTGATGTTTTGGAGTGTGACATAAAAAAGGTTTCAGAGACATAGTTTCTGGGTGACTAATCCTTTTATTAATCAAGCTAACATATGATAATATGTTAATTAATAAGAGATCAGTGATACTCTCAAATGCTAAAGACCCCTCATGGAACCCACCCAACACTTACATACCCTTGGAAGAGTGGGTGTTCCTTAGGGTAGTGATTGACTCTGATTGGTTAACAATTAATGAGAAGAATGATTATTATCATAAGAGGGAGACCTATTCTAATGAGGGGCTGGGAGACCTGACTGATCACTCAGTATAGGACAAGGAGACTTATCTCTTATTCAAATTGCTCCTGCCTAGGGCAATCTAGACAAAAGGGGGTCTACCTCAGACCTGGATGAGTGGAATATATGGGCTGGGATTCATCTTAGATAAAATTCTTTGTAAGGTTTTCTAGTTGGGTGGGATACCCCACCCAGGATCAAAAGGCTTGTACCTGGGGATTTGGGTACTCTTATCCATCAACAATTCCCTTCAGTTCAATGTAATTCAGTACTTGATTATTAATATATAAGAGAGAAATAATAATGTCTCTCAGAGGTGACTCTCATTATTAACTTTCTCAGAGTCTATACATTATTGAAATATTAATTAATTTCTTTCCATAATTAATGTCAATAAATGACAGCTCATATAATAGGATTTTAAGCTTGACCACTGGCCTACATAGAAGGTACCCCTTAGTCTTCTACTTGACTCTATCACCATTCCAAATTCTAAGGTAGTTCAGAAGTATATTTAAATATTTCCTTATTGGTTACTGAAGCTAACACTCCTTTTTCTCATTAGTCAATCAGCTGAGTCACCACCCCAAGCTTACTTTTGTGCTTTTACTTAATAAACTGGAGAAACCTCTTTTCCCAAAGGTCATTGCCTATTTCTCTGTCCCTCTTTATCACCTAATCTCCTAGACTTAAATAAACTTCAAAGTTACTGGCTGCATAATTGATTAGCACTATAACAAATAATAAAAAAGACAATTATTTACAACGTTTCATCTGTGAAAAAAGGTTACAACCTGAGTTATCTTTAACCATCACTGCTATTTTCAAATTGTCATTACTTTTAGAACACAGTTATTCCATTCAGCTCACAGGATAGATGCCAAAGTCTTTCAAAGATTCTCTTTATAAAACTATTTTGCAAAATAAACATTAGAAGTATTCTCTCAGGGAAGAGTTCTATTCATCCTCTTTCTTTTTATACCTCTCTCAGTTTCTCTTTAGTCACAACAATCTCTAGAATTTCAGTTAAATTTCGAATCTCTTCACAGATTTTTTCATGGAGTCACAATCTTTCAACCTGTTTTTAGATGAAAGTTAAAACTAAATCTCTTAACAGATGATTTTTAAAATTCTCAGTCTTCTCACAGATTTCTCATAGGTCAGAGTTAAAATTCATGCATTCCCAATTACTTCCTGAGGAATAGTCATTAAAATTGTCACTTCACAAGAGTCCAGGGGTTTTTAAAGATATAATAAGAATGAGAGGGACTATTGAATACTGTTACACTAATAGCGTTGATGTTTATGCTTAAGAATCCAGTGTTTGGGATTGAGAGAGTATAGCAACTTTATGGGTTTTTATAAACCAGGGATAAGGTTTGGAGCTAATCAGTTGATGTTTTATATTTGTGGTTACTTACGAGCAAATATGAGAATATGCTTCTTAATTGCTTTTGAACCATATTTGAGAGAACTAATATGGAAATGAGTCAAGTAGAAGCCCGAGGAGTGGGGGTTTGTTGTGTTTGTCCCAGAGCAGTTAAGAGCAAATAAAATACCACTGCCTTAAGGTAGTAGTGTCAAACTCAAATAGAATCTAAGGACACTAACCCTTATATAAGGATCCCTGTGGGCTTCATATTGATTTAGATAACTCCATATTAATATTATATCTTTTTATTGTATTTTTTGTTTCATCAAATATTTCCCATTTGCATTTTAATCTGGTCCAGGCCTCCCTTGGGAATGTTGTGGGCCTCATTTTCATCTTTGCTATAATTCATCATTTTACATTCTTCTCCCATGGGACTGTTACATGTGAATTTGGAAAAAAGAAACAAAACTATGTTACATGTAGGATATAGCAAAACAAACAAACAAACAAACAACATTTCATGGACATAACAAAAGTTAGACTAGCTAAATCCCATGAATCTTTTTCTGACAGGTTTCATGGGATATGCCCATTCTACTCTATTGACCCTCAGACAACTTAAAACTACTCTCCCTACCTGGTTAACACATATAAGAACTAACTGTGTTACCACCTATTTGGCATGGTAATAATGAGTGGTATCTAACTTTTTGCAAGTATCTTTGTGTGCTGTCTTGCTAAATTTTATTTCCTAGCTGAACTTGGATAATTGATTTCCTCATGTATAAAGTGGGGGTATAGACTAGATGGCCCCCGAGGCCCCTTCCAGCACTTGATCTCTGATCCTATTAAACACTACAAAGTCCAGGAGCATGTTGTTTACTTCTCTGTACCCCCTGTAGCACTTAGCATAATGCTAGAATATACTATGTGGTTGATAAATCTCTTCTTGATCAGTTGAAGTGCCCCAAACAATCTCTATTGCCCCTCATGAATTGTTAGAACTCTGTCTAATGTTAATGAGATAATAAGATCTTCCCTGTCCATTAATAGGCCTATATACCCAGCTGTGATACATCCTGAATCACCTAGAGCCCACTGAGGGAGGAACTTGCTTAAAGAGAAGCTTGCTTAGGGGAGGCTTCCTTGTAGGAAGGCTTCCACACCTTTTGGTACTAAGTTGACTAGGTACTGAGTCACTAGGGTTGTGATGCCTTCTGGCTCTGAGAAGTGTATATATACTCTGAGTTGGTATTTTGCTTTGGGGGTTCGCTTATGATAAGGATCTTATGATTCTCTGGTCTAGATCTGAGTAGCCTCATGTTCAGACCTCCTGATTGCTCAGATGTAAAGGCTCTCTTGATCCAGTGGTGTATGTAAAGCATATAGCAATATTGCTTTGATTCAGGCAGTCAAAGCCCTGTCTATTAGTCTTTATGGTAACTTCTCTGCTTGTATTTTCTCTGATATTCAGGGGGCTTTTTCCCCTGAACTAGTGAATGTAATCAAAGACATTATTGACCCTTAAACAGCTACCTTTCCTAGTAAAGCAGATCAGAGAACCTGTGCTAGCAGGTCATCCTGGGTGTGCTAGGGTGCTTGCTGTTACAGTCTGTCATGACTAAGCTATGTAAACCAACATTCTTCACAGAGGTTATTACATAATTGGAAGAGAACTGTAAGAGTAGATATAATGGAATCTTGTTTTGCTCCTACAAACAATATTGGAAGATAAATTAATAGCTGTGGGGAAACTCTCACTTATTTTACTTTACTAAAACCCTGGCTTTCTTGGAACTATGTCAATGGCCAAAGGCAACTAAAAAGGTGGAGGTATGGCACAGAGCTCTGACCTTGGAAGAGGTCAGGTCCCCATCAGGTCTAAAGTATTCTTACTACCATGCCTCTAATCTATCTATAAGCTGCATATATTAAGGGAATGTAGAACATATAGAGGGAGAGAGAGAGAGAGAGAGAGAGAGAGAGAGGAATTTGAGAAATTTGACTAACCCTAAGTCTACCAGGAAGGACAGAACTTGTAGACCTTCACTCCTGCTACTGTATTGGTGTGGGTGTATCCCTAATGAGTAGCACTCCAGCTTCCTTGCTGGAAGTGTAATAAACACCTTCCTTTGCATACTCTGTTTCTAAGTCCTTTCAATGAGAAGGGGTTTGTTGTTTCAAGGAGTAGATCATGTGGATATTCCTAAGGGTCCCCAGAAAGGGAAGCAGTGGGCAGCAGAAGCTCATGCCAGGCTAACTCCCTGACCCTACCTGAAAGTCCTGTGATCCCCACATCTGTGTTGAGGGGCATCCCACATATTGCTAAGGCCCCCAAGGAAGCAGCAGACATGGAAGCTTGGCCAGGCTACCTCCCTGACCCTGCCTGGGAAGTCCTGTGAACCCCAAAAGCATGTTTCTCACAGACCTCAGAAGTTAATTCAAACCACAGATAAATAAAGTTAGTCAATAAACATTTTAATAGTCAATAAACATTTGTTAAACACCTACTATGTTCCAGACATTCTACATACACTGAGAATACAAATACAAAAAGAGACAGTCCCTGCTCTCAAGGAAATCATGATGCAATTAAGGAAGACAAAACAAATGGAAGCTGAAAAGTAGGAGTGTGGGGGAGAAGGTACCCAATTTATGAGTGTGGTGAAATCAAAGAAGTTCCAAAGTAGTGCTCCCAGATGAGGAATGAGAAGTATTTGAGCTTCTCTCTCTCCTTAAACTGCATTAACTCAATTTGTGATCCCACTCTCAACTCAGAGAGACAGAACGTAGTGATGAGATAGAATCCCAAGGCAGGCTGATGAGGTGATCCCAGCAATGAGCTTCCTGTGGCATGATGGAAAAGTCAGAGAGGTCCAAAGAAGAATCCCCTACATGGGGAAAAAGGAGGAGCTCCTCTAATGAATGGTCAGATTTTGCTTAAAGGCCTCTAATGAGGAAGAACTCATAGCCCATAAAGCAGTTCATTCCATTTACTGATAGCTTTGATAGGAAGTTCTGCTTTCTATCAAGTCAAAAATCTGTCCTTTGCAATTTGCACTCATTGATTCTAGGTCTTCTTACTAGATCTAATCACAAAAAAAAATCTAATCATCCTTCTGTGGTAGAACCTATCTCAAATTTTGTTCTATGGAAAAATTATATCTATCTGTCTGTCTATTTACCTAGCTAAATACATGTAATATTTTCCCCACTAAATCTCTCTCCCTCCCTCTCTCTCTCTCTCTCTCTCTCTCTCTCTCTCTCTCTCTCTCTCTCTCTCTCTATATATATATATATATATATATGTTACCAACTAGCACATATACCAAAAAATGTAATACATGTAACATTTTATAGTATAAAAACCAGTTTATTTCCCTTCATTTGTTTTGAAATTTCTCTCAAACTCTTTTTTAATAACTCCCAGGGGTTATTTCATATCTTCAGAATTCATGGATCAAGATTTATGGGGTCACTCATAGCTATATTTCAAAGCTAAAAGTGTGCAATAGTTGAATTTGGGAATTATTGATCTCACTCTTTCCTGAAGCTATTTACATTTTCACTCAGCATGTAGGGGGGGGGAAACCCAAGTCCTACACATTCTTCTTTCTGTTATGTGGAGGCAGTATGGTCTATTATGTAGAGGGATAAAGCAATAACTTGAGAGTCAGCCTACCTTTGGTATTAAAGAGCTATGTGACCTGGGGCAAGCTTTTTAATGTCTTTGTCCCCTTTATTTTACTTTTTGAAGATCAGAAGAGATAGCCACTCAAATCCAATTGCTATCTTTTCACAATGGCTTATTTGTGTTTACTGTTTTGAATACTAGTGTCTTCTAACTCTCATTACTATAGGTTCCTGATATAAGGATAGCAAATATTTTACAAATGAGGAAACTGAGATTTTTGAGAGGTTAAGTGATCTCTCCATAATCACCCAAGTCTTCTAACCAAACATGCTATTCTCACTTCTTCTATAAGGCAACAGCAGCTCCTGTTCTTCCTCTATAATGGACATATACCAGTACATTTACATTCTTTCCCAAATGTCCAGGATTCATTATACTCGAAGGGGTAGCAGACAGAAGGATGGTGGTGTCAGTGATAGAATAACATGGGGAGTTTTAAAAGTGAAGGGGAGAGGACATAATGGCACCCAAGACATGTTAGTTCTTAGAGCTATGAACATTTGATTCATTCCTGTTAGTTTGAACTCTGACACTTGGGGTTCAAGTCTTGAACCTCTTTTACTTACATCTAGGAGATGGCTCAGGGACTGATGAAAGACTAATTGAAATTCAGATCCCTCAGGGGGGTCCTTGTACAGTGTTTCTACCAATCCCAGGGGAGATAGTAGCAGTAAAAGGTAGTAATGAATGAAGCAGGGTGTATGTGGAGTAAAGAGTAGGATGGGGTAATTTCAGTGAGCTAATTTCCTGTGACAAGGTAAAATGACTCCCAGATCAGGCATAAGTTGCATATATTATGGTGAGAGGATAATACCAGTTGTATTTGGGGTATTGGAACAAGACAGTTTGGGAAATTTAAGCTTCCAATTGAGGAGACAGGTGAATTAGAGTTAATACTAACCGTTATTCATCCTTGTGTTTAACTATGCTTTAATGTTACTTAAAAACAAAACAAAACAAAACAAACCCATTTCTTCTAGCTCTGCATGTAGTGTTGTGTTATTAGGAAAGGGGAGAGATCCTAGAGTAGGATGAGGCTGTAACAAGCCATGAGATTTGGTTAAATGATCTATGCATAGTAACCCTAGACCAAGGCAAAGAGGAGACTACCCAAAGGGGACAGGGCAAAGGATAGAAAGGCAGTTAGCTCTCTGAGAGCTCAGCAGTTGCCCAAGAGTGCCCTCTAGTATTGAGTGGTTTACAAAGGATATAGTAGATGATACTTGGCTAATAGCTCCTGATAGCTATTGCTAAATAAAGCCATGTGTTCTTCCTGATTTCAGTCTCCCAGCTTTTGTCATCAAATCTGATTTCAGAAACCCAGTTATTAGATATGGGATCCTGCACAAATCATTTAATACCTGTTTGCTTTAGTTTCCTCCACTGTAAAATGGGGATGATAGCAGCACCTCTCTCCCAGGGTTATTGTGAGGCACAAATGAGATAATATTTATAAAAAGCACTTAGCAAATTGCCTGGCACATAGTAGGTGCTTCCCCTTTTGTTAATTTACATTAGCAGACTGTGTCTGAATTTGATGACCTCCACAAGGAATTACAAAGCAAATTCCGAATAAATTCTCTGTTACTGCTGTCTAGGGCTAAGAACTGGATGATTTCTTTGATATTAAGAACTCTACGATTAGGAAACTCACCAATGGGGGTTAACACCTTCTCTGCAATTGAAGTCTTGAAGGATTTCCTGGAGCACTGAGAGGTGCCCATGGTCATGCAGTTATCTGTGTCAGAAAAGAGACTTGAACACAGGTCTACCTGACTCCAAAGTCAGATCTCTATATCCACTATGTCAAGCTGCTCCTGCTGCTGTCTGAGGGAAGCGAATTTTGTCTTTTAATTAATATCTAATAATAATAATATTTAAATAGCATTCTAAAAAAACCTAATTTGGTTGATTAAATTGATCTCATTTGATCCTCCCAATAACCCTGTAAGGTAGAAGCTCTTATTATCTCCAATTTACTGATGAGGAAACTGAAAGAACCTGAAAAAGGTTAAGTTATTTGTCTAGGATCACACACCTAGTAACTGACAGAGGCAGGATTTGAAGTCAGGTCTGTCCTGATTCTAAATTCAGCTCCCTATCCACTGTACTTTGAGTAATAGCAACCTTGGCATGTTTATTTACTGAGATGGAAAGAGTTTAATGAAGATGATGGAGGGAAAGATGCAGGGTTTCCCAATGAAATCTGTAGGAGTACTACATTATTTAATACCAATAGCTGAAACTTCCAAAGCCCTGTGCTTGAGAGATTAGATGTACACTTAAGCCTTTGATCTTTATGGGGGAATGAGAACAAAAATGAGTGAGAAATACAGGTATGCTGAGTTTAAGACACTTAAAAAGATCTAGTGACTATTTTGGTGAGATGGATTATTGGTGATTACTCTATAGCTGAGATTTCATATAACCCCAAGATAACTCAAGTAATGGAGTTCAGAGGAATACTCAGTCTTCAATTCATTTCCCCTTTTTGATCAATAAATTCAAGTCTGATGGAAGCTGGAAGTGGGTAATCAACTAGAAGGCCTATGTCTCCATAGGTTTGCTTTGGTCAAATGATTGTTTGCTACAAAATTATTTTGATTCACTCAACCAGAATTCATCTTCAAAAACAGGAAAAAGCCTGAGGGTAAAATGTTAGTAAATTCAAGTTCTATAAATGAATCCTTTAAAGAAAGTAAACTGCCTCAGAAATCTCCCTTTTTGACAGCTAAGATGTCACTTTGAGCTGGTGTTAACACCTTTCCTTCCAGAATCTCCCCTGTTATAGGATGCAGTTATTAAAGTCCTACAACACATTTGCCAGGGAAGATATATGTACATGGGAACTGTCATCCTTCCCCATTTATTTCTTTAATGACTTAAAGTTTTATAAGCCTTTCATTGACAGGTTATCTCTACATGGACTTGTTATTAATATCATCATTGCATTTCTACTGCCTTTATTGTGTCAATGTGTTTCATTTTCCTTTCTCAAGTTGACTGTGTGTTTTTGTTGGTATGTGTGTACTTGTTTGTCACATATGTAAACATTTTGCCAAAATACCCTCCAACAGAATTTAACTAGATCAGGACAATTAGGGCTTTTCCCCAGGGAACCACATTTAGTAGGTGTTGACAGGACTTGCATTATTTGTGTAGGTAGAAATAACAAAATTTAGTTCTTGGCTAGTGAGGATAATTAGTTTTAAAAAGAAGCTACAAAATGGTGGCTAGAGTGAGCCTCTTCCTTCTCCCTCCCTTTGAATTGACTTCTAACCTCCACCACCTAGTCAAGAATGAAGGATAAACAACAATCTAGTAGACTGTTACCTCCCTTCAGACCCCAGTAGGCACCTCTCAAGACCCTCTGCCCAAAAGCCTGATGAAAAGCAATGCTTTCTAGATGACTGACTCTGTTTCTTGCTTAGCCATTTCTCTGCCCTGAAGCCATCATCCAGGGATAAAATCTTACATGGAGAAGCAGTTATTATTTCAGCTAGCATCAAAGCCAATTACTATCCAACTCCAACCAACAAGTGGATAAGCCCAAGAGCTCCAGGAAAAGCAGTATCTTTCAGACCATGGGACTGAATTCAACCTGCTTCTCTTTATCCAAAGTCTGGTGCAGCAGTTTTTAAAGTGTAGTCCAAGGAGTCTGGAGGTCCCTAAGACCCTCTCAGGGGACCCATGAGGTCAAAATTATTTTCAGAAGAATATTAAGATATTTTGATTTCTAATTAATTTCAATAGTTATGACCCGTATAAACAAAAGTTCTTTAGTGTCCTCAATAATTTTTAAAACTATAAAGGAGCTTTGAGGTAAAAAAAAAAGTTTTGAAACCACTGGTCTAGGAGAACAAACTTTGTGGAGATGAAATCAGGCAATGTCGTCTAAAAGTTCTAAAGGCCCCAACTCCACAGAAGCACAATTACTGAAGAGCCAGAAAAGAAAGTTCTCACTACCAAATCCTGGTCACTGTCTAATGACTTAATTTATATGGTTTTATCAATGGAAATGACACTAAATAAGATGCATTACTGTATATTTTGCCATTGCATCCTAAGGACCATGAGGCCTTTCCATCTGACTTGCAGCTGAATCCTCCTGTAATGTGTTATCTCTCCCTATTAAAATATGAGATCCTTGAGAGAAGGGATTGTTTTTTTTTCTAGTTCTACCTCTGGCACTTAGCAGAATGCTTTGCACATAGTAAGTGATGGATACATATTTTCATTCATTCATTCATTCATTCATTCATTCATTCGTTTTTTCATTCATTCAGGTTGTTTGCAATGTCTGAAACTACTTCTTGAAGATTTACTTTTTGTAACTATCATACACTCATATTTTAATCTACTTTATTCACATTTATCTTCCTTACTAGACAGAAAACTCCTTATGGAGGGGGTCCAGCACCCCTAGATCAAGTTCTGCCTTCTTCAAGAATCCTTTTCTGATTTCCCAAGTTGCTAGACAATCTGTATATTTGTACGAGGTAGGGAAACAGCCAGTAGATAGAGAATGATTGAAGGTAAGTGAAAAGGGGAGTCATGGAGGGAGCAACATGCTGGAGAAGATTGGCTCACGCTAACACAGTTGTAATAGAGAGTCATTAGGTACTACACTGTATGATACTCTAAGTAAAAGACAACGTTGTAAAAAAGAATGTGTTTTAGATCTGGAGTCAACAGCAAACTTGAGTTTGAATTCTGATTCTTATACTACCTGTGTGACTGTGAGAAAATTGCTTAATCATAACAATATTACCTATTTTAAAGGAATATTTTGAGCATCAAATATATGTAAAGCATGGTGTAAAACTTAAGGCTCTTTGTTAATGTCAGTTATTGTGTTCTATAGGGATTCAGAGGAGGGAGAGTTGCCCTTGGGCAAAAAAAAATGATGGATTCCAAAACTGAGATTGTACCCTCACAGGATTCCAGAATCTCAGAATCCCGCAGGCCCAGAAGCTTAGAGCTAGAAGGGACTTAGTGATCAGCTTGTCTGTTCTGTACCTGAACAGGAATCCATCTTACAGAAGTCCCTGACCAGTTGTCCTTCATCCTTTCCTTGAAGACCTTCAATGAGGCTGTCTTCTGGCATGATATTGACTTTTCCAGTATTATTTGTACTCATTGCTTGTCCTGTCTAGAGGGACTTGGAGGGATTTGGAAGGAAGGAACTAGCAGTGATATGCTACAAACTAAGAAGTCTTTGATTTTTTCAGGGTGGGGTATGGATAGAGTGGGAAGACTACATCAGTTTTTCTAATTCTAGTAAACTGTTATCTGAAATTCTATGTGATAGAAATATCTAATAGCTACTACTTATATTTTTACATAATATGAATTATATTTTATAATATAAATAAAATATACATCTCTCATATATGTGACTATTTATTTAAGCTTATTTATAAACACATTTATGTAGTCATTCATATGGTTATGGGCAGAATTATAATTATTTTCATATTTACTTTTACTTCCTATAGTGCTCCTCAAGTCACTCAGTTAATGTAAATTTGGTTATTCCTGATCCATTTGATTCTAGGATTTCCCATTTGCATTCCTGAAACCTCCTGTGGTGAACATTTCCCTTTTTGCTTCTGACTCTTCTTTGGGAAGGTAAACCAGTGGTAAATAGGGGGGGAAGGTTATGTTTATTTTTTATTAGAGTGTAGTCTTTGTTATCAGCATTCTATGAACTAGACATCTCTGATAGTTTCTACTTCTATAAATATATAGAAAATAATGATGCCTACTAGCTGTGTAACCATAGACAAGTTATGTAATATTACTTAATGAACGCCAGTGGCTCCCTATTGATTCTAGGTTCAAATGTTATTTAATCTTTCTCTCATCTTAAACAATTTCTATTTTGGTATAATTTTATTATGCAAATTATTATTTTATAGTACTATGTGTATATAACAAACTTTTTTCAGATGAGTTGCTGTCTAGCTGTGCCTATTCATTGTGTACTTTTAAAGTCAATTTATTGAGCCTAAATGTAACACTTCACATTGATTTCTATAAATTTAACCATTCCAGATTCAGCACAGTTTTCTAGTCTGTAAAAAGCTTTTTGGATTGTGATTCTACCATCTAGTATGTTAGCTTTCCTTCACAACTTTGTATCATCTGCAAATTTGTTAATTTTGCCATTTATCCCTTTATGAAAGTCATTGGTAAAAAGGCTATACACACTGGAGCAAGTCAGCTCTTTGGCATATTTCTTTGGATACCTCCTTACAAATTGTCATGGAACCATCAATGACTAATCTTTGATCCCAGTGATATAACAGTTATGAATATAATTATACTATCATTTAACCACAGCTATATGCCTTTCCATCCAAACAACATAATTTATCCAATGTTTTCCTAAAATCTTAGTAAAGTACATCTACCATACCTCCCTGATTTACCAATTTAGTAACTATATCCAAAAAGGACATAAGTTTACTCTCTCAGGACTTGTTCTTGAGCTAATGGTGGTTCTTGGTGGTTGATTTCCTTTTCTAGATGTTCATTAACTCTCTCTTTAATTATATATCCTAAAATTTTGTCTGGAATTCAAGTCAAGATCACTCACTATCCTTCCAGAAATTTTTGCAAAACAGACTATTTCCTCTGGCCTAGTACTAAGGTATTCCTGTTCTCCGTGGTCTTTCAAATATCATTTGTGGTTCATGAGTCATATCCACCAATTCCCTCACTACCTGACTTTGTGATTCACCTGGGTGATTTGGATTCACCCAGAGCAGTTGAGAACCTTTTTCCTCTATCTGTTCTTATCTTTGGCATCAACTGCATATGTAATCTATGGCAAAGAATACATTAGCAAAGTAATAATTAAGGTTTTCTCTGTTGTCAACAATCATCATTCTATCTACCCAGAACAGCTGCCCTGTCCTTTATTTAATCCCTCTTTCCCCCTAATTCAGGATGTCCTAAAATCTTTAACTTTTAATTCCTTGAAACTTCAGTGAGACTTTTAGGATACCCTGTATAGCTACCTCTACCATTTTCGATGTATTTTGGTTCCCTCATCATCCCCACTTCATTTTGAGTTTTAGCTCTCAGCCATTCTCCATTTGATGGGTGTCCTCCCAATTACCAGTTCTTTGCTTCCACAAAGAGAGCCACAATAAATATTTTAGGACATATAGGTTCTTTTTCTCTTTCCCTAATCATTTTTAGAAATAGGCTTAGTAGTGGTATTGCTGGGTCAAAAGACTTGCTCTCTAAAATGGCTCAATCAATTCACAGTTCCACCAACAGTGAATTTGTGTCCCAATTTTTCCTCATCCCCTCTTACATTTGCATCCTGACATCATTCTTATACACATTTGTATTCATCATTTGTTCCCTTTCTTTGCTTCCATCTACTGCACGTGTTTAAAAAAAAGTCTGTGTTGATTGATGGGGCCCCTGAGCAACCACATTGGTCTTTTTAGACAACTTCCATTTTCCCCTCTTTTAAGAATTGTCTCCCTTTGCATCTTTAGAATTTCATTATTGAGAGTTTCCCAGTCCTCATAAGCTGACTTATGAAGAATTTGAGACTTTATATATTCTTCCTCTGAACTTAATATGCTCTCCTAAAATATAGGGTACATTTCAGACTATGCTTAGCTTTTCTCTCTTGTTCTATTGGGAACTCTTGGAAGGGGAGGTTACTTCTCTGAAAGTTTCCCATTATTTCTACATCAGCAATCTTTCTGTCAGTGAGAACCAGATCTAAAAGAGAATTCTCCTTTGGTGGTTTCTCCTTCTTTTGAAGGATAAAATTAACATTAAGGAAGGTCAGGAAGTTATTAGCTGCTCTGCTTTTGAGAGAGAAAGAACATTGCAGCTTATTAAACCCCCATCTCTTTATATCACATTTCTATGCCAGGCTTGTGATCTTTTCACCAAATTTCTCATCTTGTATAAGGTTAGACTCTCCCAACATGATCTTGGAACAGTATCACATCTATAATCTTGCCCAGAATGAATTTTGCCACTACTTAGGTATTCCTAATATACATGAGACTGCTAGAAGAGCTCATGTCCCTTACATTAGACATTATTTGTGGTGTGTTTAGCTGATGACCACATGATTAAACCAGTGGGAAGGCATTTTTATGATGTCTGCTGAAGATGAACATTTTCTTGCCAGGGAAAGTTTGTCTTTTTTAATATTTATATTCTGAAATGTACCTAAAGTATTTATCTAACAATAGCATCTATTCTTCTCTAAACTTTATAACCTAGAGGTACAATAATTTATAGAAGAAATAATTTAGATATATTAATTAATCCATCCATACATGCATTGATCTTTTAATTCAAATAAAGAACCTAGTAAATGAAAGGCATGATGGGTAAAAAGGTGATTAAGATAAAAATTCTTGCCAATATAGAGTTTATAATCTAGGAACAAATGTAAGAGAATATAGTTTAGAACTCAGTATGTTCATGAAGAGCCACTCTGGAGAATGAAATAGTGAGGTAATTTGGCAGGTATAGTAGGATTGCCAAGCAGTAGTGAGGGGCCAGTGAATCTACAAATTTGTAGTAGACACTGTCAGAACAATTGAGTAATTTTCTCCATCTCCATTCAGAATCATGTAGCAAAGACAGCAAATGGTAGGAATGATCCAAGGCTAAGGTTTGCCTGAGCATAATTGGTAATATGATAAGGTGATAGGAAATTCAACAGTGTTAATGTTGCATTGGTTCATATACTACATATATGATCTCGAGCTAATATTTGGTTTTCCTAGGTCTCAGTTTCCACATACGAAAAATGAAGGAGCTGAATTAGATCTTTAAGGCTTTTTATGCCTCAGTCGGGCTATTGAAGAAAGGACAGGAATTCTCTGGGCAGAAAATGTCATCCTTTTTCATGTTGAAGAATATATTTTGCCATTTATTATCAGTGGAAGGACTGCAGTCAGTGTGGCCCTGGATGTATCACTTAATTTTACCAAGTCTGCGTTTTAAGAGAGTCAACAGCATGTATTTGAATTCATCATGGACTGGAATCCTAGCTTTGTCACTCGCTATCTGATTGACCTTGAGTTATTGACTTAAACTTTCAGGGTCTTGCTTATAGTAAGAGCACGTCAAAACTATCTGATGAAATCTAAGGCCCTTTCAACTTTGAATCTTAAGTTCTTAGTTATTTCTGTACTTATTTTTCCTGCTTCCTTCACTTTCACTTTCTTTTGGCTAGTCTGTTAAACATTAACTCCTTCTTAAGATCATAAAGTGGGGTAGAACAGAGGAAGGCAAACTACAATCAGATGACACAGTAGCCACTGTGATCTAGGCATCTCTGCTATTACATTTTGGTAGGGAAAGAATGTTTCCAATTTGTTCCCTGCTACAATCCATCCTGTACCCCTTTGATGAACCAGTCTTCCTATAGCACGGGTCTGATCATGTTACTCACTTGCTCAAGAACCTGTGGTGGCTCCCTTAGGGCCTGTAAAGGAGTAGAATACTTTCTCTAGCATTTAAAGCCCTCACATATGGCATATTTTTCCAGACACTTTTTACATTATCCCCTCTACTAAAATCTTCTAGCCATACTGCCAACTTACTAAACCTTCTACATGACATTCAGTCTTCCACCTCCGTGCTGCATTAACTGTCTCCCATTCTTGGAATCCTCTTCCTCCTAACCTTCACATCTCTTGACATATCACCTTTCCCTTCAAAGCTCTGCAAAGGTGTTACCTCCTACACTATGACTTTCCTAATTCTTCCCATTGTTAGATTCACCCCCTTTCTCCTGACTGAACATTACTTTGTATGTATTTATCCACATACATGCTGCCTCATCTCAGGAGAAGGTAAACTTTTTGAGGAAAGGCATTAGTCCTTTCCATGTTTCTTTTTGTTTCCTTTTCCCCTTTATTTCTCCTTTTGTTTTCTTTCTTTTCAATTCTGAAAGGCCTGGTAAGATCAAAAAGCCAACTTTTCTGCCTTCTATTCATGCTTGGGACAACTAACATTCTCACCACCGTTTAACTGCCAATGTCATGCCAATGTCCCATGGTGATAGGACCATGCAGCTTACTGCTTAAGTGCTATGTGATCTCTGCTACCATATTTGCTGAGCTGTTTTCTGCTTTTATCTATTTGTCTTTAGGAACTCAACCTCTTTGGATCATCTACTACCAGTGTCTCACCTGATAAATATATCAGGGCTAAGTGGAGTGGGGTGATTGTAACCTCTGCCCTTGTACTATTTATGATCTAGGTGAACTATATCTATAGTATTCTCTCTATCAATTACCAATCAAGTAACCCTTTAAGAAATGAAGGTAATATAGCAGTTTTGTTGAAGTTATGGAGCTCTTTGTGATCACTGTTTACTTTTCCAGATGTTTACTACCCATTTCTTTATTTTGCCGTGAATAAATGGAAAGGTTACTGGTGTTTAGTTTATGGATTCTGCTCTGTCTCTTAAAAAATTAGGACAGTGATCCTCTTCTAGTCTTGATGTGTCACTCTCCGTCTTTCAAAGAACACTGACAGTGGCTCAACAATTGGATCCATCTATTCTCTCAGTACTTTTGAAGGTAGTTCTGGCTAGGTGATATCTTAACATTTTCCTACTTTTTGTGTTTTGCCTTTTAAAACTTTTATTCTCTTCTTTCCAATCCAAATATTATTTTCTCTGGAAGAAAAAACAAAATTACTTCTGAGTAGTTCTTCCTTCTCTGTGGCATCTATCATCATCCTGAGCAGTCTTCTTTGTTCTTCCTCATAAGCAGCCTGAGTCAATCTTATGTGGATGAAGAACAGGGAGTTGCCAGCATGGTACACTGGGATATGTGTGAAGGGCACTGAAAAATTTTCTGTCTCAGTACCTCTCTCCAGTTAACACAGGACTTTGAATTGTGTCATTCCTAGCTCATTTCTTTGGGTTACTTAGATGCTGTCTTTCCTCTCTAGGATCCTCTTTTAGAGTGCAAATGGCCATGAGAAACATTCATTTCATACTTTTGGTAGCTCAATATGAATTAGTTTGACAGGCCTTTTTTCTCTGTTACAGCTTTGGACTTGGGTCAGCACAAAGGTACTAGATACTTTGGGAAGGAAAAATTTCTTAAAAGAGAGAAGATAATATAGAAATGAGGTAGGAAATGGGCTTGTCCTCAAGAAAACCTAAAGCCATCATGTCCTTTTTTTTAAGTGAAGGATTTTTGTACTTCTACTTCCCATTGATCTTGGATTTCATCCTGTCATTTATATCAGGATCCTGAAACTGGGGAGAATAAAAAGGTAATAAAAGACGGGGTCTTTGTCCTCACTAGACTAAGGGTCAAGTAGAAGGATAAAGTAAAAAAAAAACTATTATGTATATCACATAATAATTTGATTGTTCAATAAATATTTATTAATATTCCTGCCAATTTGACCTTTATCCTATCTCTCACAGCCTTTTTTCTCTCCTCTAACAGTAACACCCCACATCATTACTTCATAGCTAGACTACTGCAATAATCTGCTGGGTGGTCTCCCTGCCTTGGGTGTCTCCCAATTCCATTCCATCCTCTGCTCATTTATAAAAATAACCTTTTTGAAGCACAAATTTAACCATCTCTTTACCTTATTCAATAAACTCTAGTGGATCCTTATTACCCCCAGGATTAAATAAAAAACATTCTGTTTGTCTTTGAATGTTCTATGTAACCTAGCTCTCTTGCCTTTCCAGTTTTCTCATACCTCACTCCTTGCCACATACCCTATGATCCAATCACACTGGTATCCTTTTTGTTCATTAAATAAGACACTTTATCTCACAATTTTGAGCATTAACACTGGTTGTGCTCTATCCCTAGAACCCTCTCCTTCTTTATCTCTATCTTTTGACTTTCTTGGATTCCTTTAAATCTCAGCTAAAGCCTAACTTCCTGCAAGAAGTCTTTCCCAGTCTTCTTTAATCTTAATGCCTTCTCTTTGAGATTATCCCCAATTTATTCTGCATATATCTTGTTTGTGCATAGTGTCTGTGTGTTGTTCACCTCATTAGACTGTAAATTCCTTGAGAGCAATGGTTATTTTCCCCCTCTTTCTTTTTATTACCAACACTAAGCATGGTGTCGGGCACATAGTAGATGCTTATAAAAATGCATATTGACAACTTAAGGCACTATCCTAGTCACTGAGTTTACTAAGAAAGAAGGAAAACAGTCACTGTCCTCTAACATTTTATGAGGAAAACACATAATATGCCCAGAGAAATAAAGGATAGATCAAGAGAGGAAAAACATTAACAGTTTATGGAATCAGGGAAGACTTCATTGAGGAAGTGGCACTTGAGGCAACCCATAATAATGATAAAGATTCTGAGAGGAAAGAGTAGATGCTAGGCAAAGGCATCAACCATAGCCTATTGAAAATAACTAGAGATGAACAATGGAATGTCTCCAGAAATAATTATCTAGTTTTTCTGAAATTGGGAAGTCAGGAAGGGTAATAATGTGAGAGACAGATAGAAAGGTAAGTGGGGTCCAGATAGTGGAAAACCTTAAATGCTAGGCAAAGGAACTTTTATTTTATATAGGGTGCAATTGAAAGGTTCAAGAAGGAGGGTAACCAATTAGGAAACTATTATGAAAGTCCAGGCAAATGATGGTGATGACAGTAGCTGTGTGAGTAGAGAAAGGGTATGAATCCAAAATTCAAGACTGGATAATACTTCGAAGGAATAAGAAAAAAACAGGCTGTCTAAAACTAGTTTGCTAAAAAGATGGCGTGCCCTCAGTGGAAGCTTAAATGAGCAATAGGTTTATAGGAGGAGATAAATTCAATTTTTTATATATTGAATTTGGGTTACTAATCAGACACTTGTTATAGATTTCCACTTGATAAATTAGTGATGTAGCAGTGGAATTCAGAAGAGGGGTTAGGACTGGATATATAAATTTGTGAGTCATTTGTATAGAGATGAGAATTAAACCCATGGGTTTTGATAAGATCACTGAATGAGAAAGTATAGATAGAGAAGAGAACCCATGATTGAGGGGTCAGGCACACTCACACCTAAGAGTGGAAGACATCTGATGAAACAAAAGAGATAAAAAGACTGGCCAGATAAGGAGGAAGAAAACCAGGAAATAGCAATGTCATAGAATCCAAGGGAGCGGGTACTTGGTAGCATCAAAAAGCTACAAAATATCAGGAAAAATTAGGGTTAGATGAAGGTTTGTTACCCATTTTGGAGCTCAATGTGGTCAGAATGGAATTGATATTTCATTTGGGCTTCAAATGATAGGCCAAAGTTCAAAAAGAAAAGGGGGCAGAGGCTATTCCAGGCATAGAGAGCAGCATGAAGGCATTATAGGGGAGGGTGAGTTCTGAGGCACAGAGAGTAATTCTGTTTGACAATACTATGAAGTATGCAGAAGAGAGTAATAAGCAATAAACCTAGAAAAGTGGACTTGCATAATATTGCCAATAAAGGGCATTGAAAGTCAGCCAAAAGAGTTTGAATTTTACTTGCTAAGCAATGGAAGACCATCAAAGATTTCTGAAGAGTGGAGTAGCCAGATCTTTACATGGGGAAGAGCATTCTAGTTCTAGAAGTGGAGAAAAGGAATGCAGGAAGAGCTGTTAGGACTATTAGAATAGTGGTGGTAAGAAGGCCCTTGTTAGTGGCAGTGGGAATAGAGAAGAGGGAATATTTCAATAGATGTTTATTGTGTAGGTAGAAAACAGTAAGACCTAATAATGGGAAGATTAGGAAGGAGAAAGAGTCAGAGAGCTTTGATCTTTCAAATTTGGGCAACAGTATGCATTTCATGGTGGTTCCACAAATAGAAATGCTGAAGTCTGAAGAAGCAACTGGGTTAGGGGAAATAATAATAAATTCAATTCTGGAAATGTTGAATGTGAGGTGCCAGTGGGATATCCAGGCAGAGATTTCCAATAAATAATATTCACCAATGGTCTAAAGTTGAACCTCAGATTTTCAGGTCTCATACAGCCAGAGAAAAGACAAAGCAATTTTTATTTCCACGTGGACAATATCAGATAAAGAGTTGAATCAGCTGCATGTATCACTCATAAAATAAGCTAGAAGATAATCTTTATTGTGCCCAAATATTCCTGTTCTCATGGCAACATTCTCAGAAACTTGTAACATTGAGAGCCAGACACATGTTTAATATTTTCTCCCCAATGACCATCTGAATTGTAAGTTTCCTTTGTTGCTTTGCTCCTGTGCAAGGTAAGTCTTGGCTCAAAATCAATTCCTAATGAAAGTCATCCACAGGATGACTCAAGGTTGAATATGCTAAAGCAGACAGGTTTACTGGCAATTTGGAGACCATCGGAAACAAAGTGGGCAAAACCACACCATTCTCCTGACTACCTGGCCCTCAAATCTTACTTGTGGCTCCAAGAAGGTGTAGTATACCTGTGTGACCTTGGGCAAGTTACTTAACCCTGGTTGCCCTCCAAAAAGCAAAAAAAAAAAAAAAAAAAAAAAGGTGTAGTATATGCAGTAGCCACACCCCAGTAAACCATCTTGGCAGATTGGGGGTATCTATCCCAAGCATATGAAGACTTTCCTGGTAGAATAGGCAGATGAGAACAATTTGTTCCAAAGGCCATGAAAGTAGCTGAAACAGAAGCTGTGGAGTGCTTAAAGCTTATTCACACATTGAAGATGCCAAGGTTATCCACTACATCCCATAACATTGCTAGTCATCTTGACTTTTGTCTTGCTACTATGGAAGAGAGACTAAGGCTGACAACTTTTTGCAACTCTGCTTCACTTAAATCTAATTCATACACAAGTCAAGATATCACTCCATGATGTCACTAGTCCTTTTCAAAAATGAAGAACAAACAATGGTTCTTACCAAGAAATGAGTAATGCTTTGGCTGATCCTTTTGTTCAGTAAGTCCAATTCAAAAACCATTTGCATGGCCACATGCTAGACATTGACATTATAAAGACAAAAATAAGATCCCACAGTCCTTGTTCTCAATGAGCTTACAGATTATTTTCTTTTAAATGTGTCTTACAACTTTTCCGTCTCCATTCTCATTGCCATTACCCTGGAGGCCATCTCCAGTCATCCTGATCTTTATCTTGCCACTGGACCCAGATGGCTCCAGAGGAGAAAGTGAGGCTAGTGTCCTTGCACAGCCCTCACAAATTCGATTTAGAGATTATTTAATCTAGTTTTCAAATTTTACTTGGGGAAGGAACTGAGTCATAAGGAGGGTAACAGACTTGCTCAAGTTCATATGGGTCAGTTGTAGTAGAGTCTAATAGAGTGATGTAAAGATAGAGGGGTAGCTTGGGAGTTAGAAAGACCCAAATTTATATCTTTTTACAGGTACCCATTGGTTAGGTGATCTTGGGTAAATCATTGAACTACTCAGTGCCAGGGGCAATAATATAAGTTATAAATTGCTGATATGTATCAGTGAAGAAAGTTTCTATAATGGGAGTTCCTTACAGTAATAATAACATAAAACTTGCTTTTCAAAATGGCTGGATTAATCCACAGCCTCCTCAACAGTGTACCAGTGTGCCTGTCTTTCTGAAGTCCATCTAACAATGGTCATTTTTCTTTTTTGTCATCTTTACCAGTTTGATAGATCCAGTGGTACGTTGGAGCTGGCTCATACTTGCTCTCTTGAGTCAATTGTTAAATTTTCCACGTGAGTGTTTACACTTTGAAAACCAGGGCATGCTACAAATCAGGACTTGACTGATTTGTTGATTGTCTAGACTAAAGTAAGTGATGGAAAAAATGTTAATAATGCTGATTAAACTTATAAGTGTGTTGTGCATATTTTTTTCAGCCTGTTAAACACCAGCATATATCCCTGGATAGGTCTGGGGTGGAACCTCAGAGGTATTTTAATTTGCAGGCTTCTATTATGGAATATTTCTTAAATAGTTGATAATTGTTTGGATTTTTTCCTTTGAAAAGTATCTTTTTGTATTTTTTTTTTTACCATTTTTGTATTGGGGAATGACTGTCATTTTAATATTTCCTTAAATATCTTGGGAATCACAGTTGCATTTTCAAGAACATTCATAGCATAGTTCCTTCCTTTTTTCTCATTCTTATTGTCCCTCCACTGCCCAACATATTCTCTCTATTTTAGGTAAATTGATATCTTCACAGTCCTATATTAGCTATTTTCTTTCTAGCCTTTGGGTCTTTACTTACTTTACTTACTCATTTGCTTTATTTATATGAAATGCCTTTTTTTTCCCTCTTCTATTTAGCCATATCCTATCCCATACTTCAAAGTACAATGCAGTATATTTTCCTCCATGAAATTTAACTATAGTGATCTCTTCCTCTTCAGACTTCTATACTACTTGGAGTTTAGACCACATAATTTGTTACCCTTTAAATATTTTCTTTCTGTATATCTCAGTGCCTGGTTCAATTTTGTTATCAATTTAGTAATTTTTGTTTGATTGGCTTCCAAATGATAAGATGAAAATGGGTAGTGGCCAATGTTTCCATAATGCGGTTCTCTGTCTTAATCTTCCTAAATGAACCCTTTCTAGGATGGATACTTTTAGAGACCCCTAGTTTCACTCTTCGGTTCTACCATTACCCAAAGAACTTGACTGTGAATGTGTCCTAAACCCCTTCACAATCTGTCCCTTCCTATCTTTCCAGTCATCTTACATTTGAAACCCATACTCTATGGACCAGAGACACAAGCCTTCTTGGGGTTCCTTGCCCATAATGCTGTATCTCCTGACTGTGCCTTTTTAGTCATCACTGGAGGCAGGCATGCCAGATAGGAAGTAATTAAAATAGTCCAGAAAAGAGGTGAGGAGTATTTGAATTAATATATTGAAAGTATGAGTGATTATTATTAGTAGTATATGATCAGAGCAAAGATTGCATAGTATAGGCCAGGACGAAGATAAACTCTTCCAATATTCCCCTACAAACAACTATAAAAAATTCTCAAATAAAATTTTTGGAGCAGTACAGTCAACAAAGGGTCAGAGGGAGACATTATAGCCTAAGACAACTTTGTAAGTTCACAGGAGAGGTATATAGAATCTGGGTGGGCACAGGCCCAGAGTCTGCCAAGGGCACTATTGGTGGGCCTTGGAAGTAGCTAAATAGCAGCAGAAGCAATAGCAACTTTGGGAGTTCAGCCCAGAGATGGTAAGAGAGTTGGACAACTGTTTAGAAAGGGATTACAGCAGACCCTTTGCTGGCATTGGATGCAGCTGGCCCTAATAGGCAACTCTATTGCCCATAAGTATTTCTGGGTTGCAATTCCAGGATGGAGAGGAGTACTTATGATCAAAGAAAGCAGAGGCCCTGGTCATAGTTCCAAGTTTAAGAGGAGTATTACCTCTTCTGGGTGACGGGAAAGCAGGAGATCTTCCTAGGGAAAGACCAGGGGGCAGACCAGGAGAACAGTGACCACATCTATCCATGGATAAGATGACTTTGGAAGCACTCAAAGCTTGCAGACTCCTAGAACTAGCTCTGAAAACTTGGCACAGTGTCTCCCCACCCCCAGGTGATCTGAGCTCAACTTTAACATAAAGTTCAAAGTAAAGAAATAAGCAGGGGTGGAGTAAAGATGGCAGAGTAGAAACAGCACTTCCAAGGAGCTCTTGCCCACACCACTTCAAAATTATGTAAAAGGGGACTCTGAATGACCTCTGGAGCTCCAGAACCCACAAAATGACACAGAGAAGCTAACCTCCCGCTAAGGATAGTCTGGCAGCATGGCAGGGAGTGGCCAGTGTAGCGCTCTGGGAGCCAAGCTCAGGTGCACATGAGTTGGAGTTTTTAGCCCCAGGGTGGCTGAACCAGCAGCCAGCTGTCGGGAACCCAGAACACCAGGAGCTGTGGTGTTTCCAGAATTATCAACACATAGATGCCTAGGACAAAGTAAGGGGTCAGTGGCCTATGGACTTTGGGACTGGTGGGGGAAGCATGTGGCCTCTTTCCCCTGGGGGCAAGAAGCTGCTCAGGAGCCGGCACAGCCACTATGTTGCAGCTTCAGCTCCTGGCTTGCAAACGGGAGGGAGATCCAGCAATCAGTCTGGGGGGTAATTGTTCTTGCTTTACCCTTCTTGGATCTGGATTGTGGTCTGGGGTGGAGGTCTTGGGGTGTGTGACCAGTTTGCCAGAATGTGTGGAGGCTTCAGAGAGGCCACCCAACTAATACTTCCAGCAATTGGGAAAACCCCAGCATTTGCGACGGAAGCTCCCCTGGCTGGTGGCAGAGTCCTACTGTGGCAACAAGCCCAAAAGTCAAGCAATTGTGTGGCAACATGCCTAGGCAAAGGAAATAAAATAAACAGAAAAATGCAACATTAGACTCCTATTTTGGGGGCAAAGAGGATCAAAGCATGGAACAAGATGAGGACTGTGAGGTCAGAAATCCTGCGCCAAAAGCCCCAAATGAAAATATGAGCTGGTTACAAGCCATAGAGGACCTTAAGAAGCAGATAAGAGAAGTGGGGGGAAAATTGGGTAGAGAAATGAGAAAGATGCAAGAAAAGTATGAAATAACAGTCAACAGCCTGACTGAGGAAAATAACACCTTAAAAATAGACTAACTCAAATGGCAAAAGATGCTCAAAAAGGCAATGAGGAGAAAAATGCCTTAAAAAGTCGACTTTGCCAGATGGAAAAAGAATCTCAAAAGCTCACTGAGGAGAATCATTCCTTCAGAATTAGACTGGAGCAAATGGAAGCTAGTGATTTGATGAGAAATCAAGATGCTTTTAAGCAGATCCAAACAAATGAAAGAATAGAAGGCAATGTGAAATATCTCATGGGAAAACCTTCACTGACCTGGAAAATAGATCCAGGAGGGACAATCTAAAATTATTGGACTACCTGAAAACCATGATCCAAGAAAGAATCTAGAAATCATCCTTCAAGAAATTCTCAAGGAAAATTGCCCTTATGTTTTAGAACCAGAGGGCAAAATAGAGGTTGAAAGAATCCACTGATCACCTCCTGAAAAAGATCCCAAAAAGAAAACTCCTAGGAATATTGTAGCCAGGTTGCAGAATTCCCAGATAAAGGAGAGAATATTACAGGCAGCCAGGAAAAAAACAATTTCAATATTGTGGAAACACAATCAGGATAGCACAGGACCTGGCAGCTTCTACACTGAGGGATCGAAGGGCATGGAATACGATATTCCAGAGGGCAATGGAGCTGGGATTAAAACCAAGAATCACCTACCCAGCAAAACTGAGTATTTTGTTTCAGGGGAAAATATGGACATTCAATGGAATAGAGAACTTTCAAGCATTCTTGATGAAAAAAACCAGAGTTGAATAGAAAATTTGACATTCAGATACAAAAAAACAAGAGATGCTTGAGAAGGTAAACTGGGGAAAAAATCATTATGAACTTATCAAAGTTGAACTATTTACATCCCTACATGGAAAAACAATAACTGCTAATTATGAAACTTTTCTCAGTATGAAAATAGTTGAAGAAGGGTATATGGGCATATGAATACATATGTGAATGCGTGTGTGTGTGTGTATATATATATATATATATATATATATATATATATATATATATATATATGTTTTCAGGTATACATAGATAGAAGGCACAGGTTGAATTTAATAGGAAGGGATGATAGTTAAAAGGTGAAATTAAGAGGTGAGAGAGGAATATATTGAGAGGAGATGGGGAGAGACAGAATGGAGTGAACTATCTCATATAGAAGAAGGAAGGGAAATGGTTACAATGGAGGGGAAGAATAGGAAGGCAAAAAGGCAAAACCTTATCCTCATTGAATTTGGATCAGGGAGAGAATGACATACATACTAAATAGGGTTTCTCACCCTACAGGAAAGTAGGGGAGAAGGAGATGAGATGGGGGTCAATGGAAGGGAGGGCAGGCTGGAGGGGGGATGTTGGAAGCACCCACGTTTGAAAAGGGACAGGATCAAAGCGGGGAGTGGACCAGGTGGGAGGTGGGATGGGAGGGAGGGAAATATAGTAAATCTTTTACAATATATCTACTATGGTAATGTTTTGCATAGCTACACATGTACAGTATATACTGAGTTGCTTATCTCCCTTTTAAAACCAATTTTACAAATATATATATATATATATATATATATATGCTATGATTAATACTGTTGTGCATATAATTGGGAGATAAGATGTGCAGGCATTGGGGCATGAGCATTCACCTTGTCCTACTGGAAAAGTTGAAGGGGATATGGGAGAAGATATGGGAGAGAGCAGATTGTATGAGGAGATATCCTGTGGGACTGCTATTCTGGGGTGGCGGGTAGGGGAAAAATGGGGAAAAATTGTAACTCAAAATCTGACGGAAATGAATAATGTAAACCAGAAGTTAATAAAGCATTTGGAAAAAAAGAAATAAGCAAATAACAATAAAAGTACTTGACCATAAAAAGTTATTGTGGTGTTAGAATCACAAAAATTACAGAAGATAACATCATCTTAAAAAACAGAATTGGCCTATGGTAAAAGAGGCACAAAAATTCCCTGAATAAAAAACAAAACAAAACCAAAAAACAAACAAAAAACTAGAAAAATTTCTTTAAAAGCAAAATTGTCTGAGAAAAAAAACAGGACAAAAGATCACTGAAGAAAACAATTTCTTAATATTTAGAGTTGGGCAAGTGGATGGTAATGACTATGTGAGACTTCAACAATAAAACAAAACCAAAAGAATGAGAAAATAGAAGAAAATATGAAATATGATATGAAAAACAACTGACCTAGAAAGTAGATTGAAGAGACATAATATAAGGATTATTGGATTACCTGAAAACCATAGTAAAGAAAAACAACCTAGATATCATATTTCAAAAAATTATTAAGGAAAACTGTCCTTATATCTTAGATACAAAGAGTAAAATAGAAATGGAAAGAATCCACCAATCACCCATGAAAGAGATTCCAAAATGAAAACTTTCAGAAATATTGTAGCCAAATTCCAGAACTCCCATTTCAAGGAGAAAATATCACAAGCAGCCTGAAACAATTTAAATGTCATGGAAACATGTTCAATATCAAACAAGATTTATCAACTTCCTCATTAAATGATTGGAGGTCTTGGAATATGACATTCTAGAGGGCAAAGGAGCTAGGATTACAACCAAGAATAACCTACATGACAAAACTGAGTAGAGTCCTTCTAGGGAAAAATAGACATTTAATGAAATAGAGGACTTTTAGTTATTCTTGTTGAAAAGATCAGAGGTGAATGTGAATGTTATGAGCTCACCCATAAAACAGAAACAGATAGCAGAATGGATTAGAGAGCATGATCCAATAATATTTCATGTACAAGAGATACACTTGGGACAGAAAGACACACACACAGTTGAAAGAAAGGGCTGAAGCGGAGTCTATTATGCTTCAGCTGACATGAATAGGGCAGGGATGGTAATCATGATCTCAGTAAGCAAAAGCAAAAAATAGATCTAATTAATAGAGATAGTCAGGTAAGCTACATTTTGCTAATCGGTACCAGAGACAATGAATAAATATAAAAAATTTACAGCAAGTTTCTCTGATAAAATCCTCATTCATCAAATGTATAGAGAACTGAGTCAAATTTATAAAAATAAGAGTCATACTACAATTGATAAATGGTCAAAGGATATGAACAGGTAGTTTTCAGAACAAGAAATCAAAGTTCTCTATAGTCATATGAAAATTACTATTGATTAAATTACTGTTGATGAGAGAAATGTAAATTAAAACAACTCTGAGGTACTACTTCACACCTATCAGAAATGACACATGTTGGATGAGATGAGGGAAAATAGGTATACTAATGAAGTATTGATGGAGTAGAGAATTGGTCCAATTATTCTGGAGAACAATTCGCAACTACTTCCAAAGGCTATGAAACTACCCTACTAGGTAGTAGTTTTGTACCCCAAAGAGATCAAAGAAAAAGGAAATGGACCTATATGTACAAAATATTTATAAGCAGCTCTTTGTGATGGGAAAGAATTAGAAATTTGGGGATTGGCCGAACAAGTTGTGGTATATGATTGTGATGGAATACTATTGTACTGTAGGAGTGAGAAGGAGGGTGGTTTCAGAAAAAAAATGGCAAGACATATAAAGTGCTGCAAAATGAAGTAAAAACCAGAAGATCATTGTTCACAATAACAGCAATGTCGTAGTGATGATCAACAATAAAAGATTTGGCTACTCTGATCAAACAATGACACAAGACAACTGGACTCAAAGGACTCATGACAAATATGTTATTCACTTCCAGAAAGAGAACTGCTGAACATTGGGTACAAATTGAAATATAATTTTCCCCCTTTATTTCCTTTTGCAGGATGGCTAATATGAAAATGTTTTGCATGATTTCACATTGTATTTGATATAATATTGCTTGGCTTCTCAGTGGGTGGGGCAGGGATAGAAAGGAGGGAGAGAATCTGGAACTCAAAAGTAAAAAAGAAGGTTAAAATATACAAATAAATAAAATTTAAAAAGAGACTATTTTGAACAAAAAAGAGGGTATGAGCAGGGAACAGACAGATGTGAGTGATACCATAGAGATATATTTGACTGAATTTGTCAATCAATTAAATGATTATGAGGGGAGGCAAGGATCATCCAGGAATGACATAGATGCTTTCAGTCTGTGTGACTGGGAAAATAGTGGTACTATCAAAAGAAATGGAAAAGTTAAAAGAATAGTACATTTGTGGGGAGGGCCAGGGAGAGGTAAATTCAGTATGAAATATGTTTCATTTGAGGAGAGAAGATGGGCTGCAAGTATAGAAACTCATTCTATTAATGACAATGATTGAGTGACCCTTGTTTGTAGAGCTTCATGCTCTACATAACCTGGGTTAAGTCACTTAACTTAATTTCTCAATTTTCTCACCTATTAAATGGAGACAGTAACAATTGCCCCCACCTATTTCATAGGCTTTTTGTGACATCAGATGTAGTTAAAATAGTTTGGAAAAAATATAAAGTTATTCAAATGTAAACTTTTATCTTTTATTTTTTATCTTTTATTTTTTCCTTCCAGTCAAGGGATGATAGATTATGAGCTGAGAGAAAACTTGGAAGTTACCTAAGTCCAAGTCTTATTTTACTGTCGAGGAAACTTAGATGCAAAGGGTTTAGTTGAGTTGCACAAAGTAGTCAATGGGAGAGGCACAATGTTAAGCCAGGACCTTGGACTGCAAATCTAGCATGCTCTCTACTTTACCCTTTCTCTTTTTTCCTTCCCCTCTATGAGGTTGAGGGAGTATAACTGTCACTCCCCCTACTGGGGCCCCATTTTTTTCTTCTGTAAAACAAGGCAACAGACTAGAATCTAGGCACCCTAGTCTAATTAGATAATCTAGTGATCTCTAAGGTTTTTCTTAGCTATAATATTCTATTTGTCTATATAACTGGAATTGAAAATAAACATGGAAAAACCTGTCCACGAGGTTCAATCAGACTGATATAATCTTTTGGCTCAAATAAATTTTTTTTTTCTTTTTGGAGGGCAATTGGGGTTAAGTAACTAGCCCAAGGTCACACGGCTAGGTTTTTGTTTGTGTGTGTTAAGTGTCTGAGGCCGGATCCAAACTCAGGTCCTTCTGACTCCTGGGCCGACGCTCTACTCACTGTGCCACTTAGCCGCCCCTCAAATAAATTTTTTGACTAGTTTGGGGGTAAAACCAAGTCTTCAGACAGTTTGCTCCCAAGTATGCTTAACTGACTGGTTGACAATAAGTGAATGAATAAATAAATGAATGACTGCTTAAATGTCTGACTCTGGCATAAAACAAGCAAATAATTATGAGCACAAAATGAAGAATGTGAAATTACTTCAGGAACTTACCTAATAGAAAATGTCAGAAAGAGAGTAGAAATCCCACTTAGTAAATAATCCCCCCCTTTTATTTTTTGGTTATGGAAAGGCTCTCTGGACCCAAAGAAGCAGACCTTATGTAGAGTACAGTGGTGAGACATTGGAGGAAATTTTAAACTAGATTCTTCATACAAGAAGAGTGTGTCCCCTTTCCCCCCAACACACACACACACACACACACACACACACGTACACACATGTACAGAGCAAGAACCCACAAGGCATCAGTCAAAGCAGATGGAATTATTGCCATTATCAAAAAATGCATGGAGGTGGGGAGGTCTCAGAGCTGTCTTCTGGACTGGAAGCTGGTGGGCGTGGGGATACTCAGGTTTTATCTGCAAAAAGGTTACTAAGTTACAGCTACCATCTATTGAGGGGAGAAGAGCAAAATTCAGCTGGCTGCGAATTACAGCTATGGGATGCAAAAGCAAGAGAATATTGTGTGAACCTTATTTACAGATCAATAGATAATCTTTTCTGCACAAAAGGTCTGTTGGAGGAAGGCAGAGCAGTAAAGAAGGAAATGTTACCTGTAAACATAATATTTTTTTTAATCCCACCCAGATGAACCCTTTTATGTTTGTTCCTTCTGTTTGTCGCATTTCTTTATTCATGAGTTTTGAAAAAGCACTTCAGATTTCTCAGTGATCTGTGGAATTCGTAGATGAACAGCCCTGATTTCTGCCTTTCTTTAGTTCTAAGCTATCAAATGATCAGCATGAAATGGAATCAGAGATGAGAACTCTGGCACAACATTTTGAAGTAAAGAAGTGTACCCTAATTAGGAGACTGAAGTAAAATATTGCCTTGCCCTTAAGTTCTGCAATTTCCTGTTATAGGACTGAGATCATAAACATTTATCCTGCCTTTCAGAAGCCCAATCCTATCCTCCTGCCCTTCTGCCTGGGCTATTTTGTATTTTTCTTTGTCTCCAAGGAAGTAATACATCATCCCAAAGGACTGGACTTGTGAAATCTTAGCTGTTGATTATATGAGGCTAATGATACTTATGACTTCTGCAGGATAGAGCAAGAGCAGATTAAAGTTTAATTGGCCATCATTTCCATAATTGTTCCTCAAATATAGGAGCTCACACATGCTATTTAAACGTCAGCACTTTGCAACCTGGAAAAATATTTCAAAGGTTTGCAGTAGGTGACTGTAATCCAATGGCAGTATGACCATAAGGAAACCTAGAGAAATGCCAAGGCCTGGGGAGGGAGTTTTCAGGGCCTGAGGATACTTATGACCTCATTTCTGGAGCTATAGTTAGTCTGTGATTTTAGAGGTTTGAGGGAAGTTCTCTCTTCCTTGCCTCCCCAACTACCTTTGTGGGCTTACTGATGCTTGAAATGCCTTTAATAGGGTACTGTTCTTTCATTCCACAGATATGGGACTTATGCAAATGTCCTTGGAGGAAGTAATGACTGTGGACATTAATATCATAGTCTGAGTTTAGTAGAAGGAAGGAGTGAGTACCTGTAATAATATTATTACTGTTGTATAATTATTCTATGTGAAGGTAGAGGGTATCATAAGAATGGGGAGTGGGAAGGATGCAGAAAGAAGAGGACATCAAAGAAATGCCATCAACTGCACCATTCAGCTAAACTTGTCCAGAGCTAAACTTAGTACTTTATCACCTCTGAGTTCTTTTTCCTCAATTTTAATACTTCTTTAGAGCTCCAACCATGTCTCAGACCCTTGTCCCTCCCCAAATACCCCAAAGGCAGGAAAAGGGTGTGAGTCTTCTTTCAATGTTGTTAGCACTGGGTACTCCCTAATAATTTAATAGATTAAATTTAGCCACTCTTTTTATTGCAAGACCAATTTTACAAAGGCTTATTTCCCTTTTCATCTCATACCCTTCCTTCCCTCTTCTTCCCTCCCTTCACTACCACTAGGCAACCTCATCATGAACCATCTACTTGGCTATTGTCCCAATCTACAATGGAACTATTGAGGTTGCCCCAGTGTATCCAGCTCTAGCATTTATAAGATGATTTAATCTGGTCTCTTAAACCCCAGGCTTACCATGTTCCCCTTCAGTTATCTTTTAAGAGACACATTCTTTTTGTATTTATTTGTGCAGTATCCTGGTAAGGGTATGGAATTTGGGCACTGGTCACAACAGCTTAGACAAGTCAAAAATCCCTTAGCTACCTGCAGAGCTCAAAAGTACCTGGTAATCAACTCCTCACTTTCTTCTCCATCACCAGTGGCAGACCCATGTTAGTAACTTCCCAGACACTTTCCTTTGTTAGTAATCAACTAGTTAATACAATTAATAATGGTTGCTTATGGTATTACACAGAGTACAAGTGTCAGGTATTAGGTATTTATTAAGCACCCACTATGTTCATAGCATCATATAAGAGAAGTTAGGGAATACAAGAGACGGTTTATTCTGTATGCCTGATATGTACCCTCTCTTATTTCGGAAACTTTTAAAAATTCTCAGTCTCTTTAAAGGTTCAGTTGAGGTATAACCTACACAAGGCAGCTCCTCATCCTCCTAAATATTAATATTCTCTAATACAAGTTATTTTGTATTTGTTTATTTGTGGGCCATGTTGTGCCCTCTAGTAGAATAGAAACTCTTTGAGCGGAAGAACCTATTTTCTTATTCTGACACCTAATATAACTCCTAAACATTGTAATTAATGGATTTTTATTGATTTAAATTGAATTGAGTTTTCTTCTTAATGTTCCTGGAAACTGTTCCAACTTTTCAACTTTTGCTACCAATCTAGTTAAAACCTCCATTAGCTCTTACTGGGACTGCTATAATAGCCTCCTAACTAGTTTCTAGGAAATGATCCTGACTAATTATTTGTGGTGACATAGGTGGTATGATAGTAGGGAGGGTGATAATGTGTCAATCGTGTTGAAATTTTGTATGATCCAACGTAGCATTGGCATCTGTCCCTGGGAGGAAGGCCTATAAGCTAGTGATCTAGGGTCAGAAATGCCATGGTTGTGCCTGGTTTGGGAAATTTCAACAACAACAAAAAAGATACTTATCTAAGCTCTTATACTCTGAACTTAAGGCTAGAGAAACAGATTCTGGAGGGCTAAGATATAGCAGCTTACTTCTGTAATCCACAACCAAGATAATTGGATCTAAGTTAATATCAAGATGATGACCAGATAAAAACTTAGACAGGAAATAATCTTAGAAAAATAGTCCTAGTGTTTTGTAGTTGGTATGTAGGCCCAAGATTAAAACATGAAAACCTTGTAACACATGAAACTTTTACCTTTTCCATCTGTTAGTATCTATTCCCCACCCTAGCAGGTTTCCATCATAATTCACCACAGTAAAACTTCTTTCAAAAAAATATAAAACATCTGTGTACTGATACCTGAGAAGAGAAGAAAGGGAACAGGAAAGAGCAAAACCTACAGACCATAACACCAAATGAGTTCTGAGTGGGAGGGAATTCAGTAAAGCTTTGGGAAATGGTAGTGGTTGCTTTGAACCAGAAATATCACTACTAGTCCTATACCCCAAAGAGATAAATATTTATAGCAGCCCTTTTTACAGTAGCAAGGAACTGGAAACTAATGGGGTGCCCTCAGTTTCCTCCTCTGTAAAATGAGCTGGAGAAGGAAATGACCAACCACTCCAGTATCTTTGCCAAGAAAACTCTAAAAGGGTCCATGAAGAGTTGGATGTGACTGAAAATGACTCAGTGATGATTGTAAGGTACCTAGCTCTAGTGAATCTAGTTGTTTGGAAGAATAATTGTTTCTTCATATGAAATACTAAAGCTTAGAGTAGGAATATACGTTTTTGGGGAAAAGAAAATGAATTTATTTTTTGATATATTGAGTTTGAAATATGTAGTAGACATCCAGGTGCAGATGTCCATCATGTTATTGGTAATATGGAACCAGTTTTTTTTTTCTTTTCTTATCTCCCTACTAGACATTAGGGTCTTATCTTGGCTAACCCTGTTTTTCTAGTTGATGCCAGAGGGATGCCCTGCATATAGTACTTTAGACCTTTATACTAGTTGAGAGAATGATTGAATTCTGTTTTAACACTTATGCCCTCAGACCCAGTTTCAAGAGTTAAGGTTGGTATTAGCCCTGGGTCTATGTTCATATCTAGCACTACAACTCAGGATGACAGAAGCTTGGGAGCTGAATAAATGTGCCCCAATTTGCTCTTACCTAATGAGCAGGCAGTTTGATGAGAGAGCAAGCACAGTGACTTTGCTGATGGGAACAGGGCCAGGGTGGGACATGCATTAATACATCTCTTCCCCGAAATACAAGGCTATTGTTGAAGAAAATAAAATGCAATGAGTGCATTAAAATATGTATATGTGGGTATATATGTATGTATGTATACGTATACATATACATATACATTTGCAGAATAAGGCAGAAAGAATTCTCGGGGGGGGGGGTCAAGGTTGAATGGTAAAAGCTACTGGAATCTATCTGACTAAGACTTGTAAGATGCATCTCATTAACACCAAATTATAGCAGAGTCCCTGTGGAGCCGCATGTGACAGTCCCATTAATGCAAATGGCATTCATTATGATGACTGTTGTTTCAAGTGAAAGTAAAAGGAAATCATATTAGAGGGAATTACTCATTAAACCAGAGAGCTTAAATAAAACCCACTGCTAAGTAGGCCACCCAGGTGGAATACAGGGTTACCAAGGTTGGCTGCTACTGTCCTTGTTAGATTTGGACTGTTCTCACTTGGTTGTAGGGAGGGAGTTGGGGATAAGGTAAAAATGTCTTACAGGTATCGGAGGCTTGGGAGATTCCAGAAGGCCTCAGGGTCAATGAGTACCAGGTTGTTGGCTTTTTCAATTCTTCTGCCAAAGAGAAATGAAGAAAACAAACAGAAATATATCTTTGTCATTTTACATTTTTAAATAAACTTTGAAGCTATTTGATGGCTTAGAAAGCTGCAAACTTTTTGTTGCTAAAATGGCTTCAGTAAGACATGACTGATTCATTCATTAATGCATTCATTCACAAGCATCTCTTTATGAAGTGCCTTGTGTTCAGTTTGTACAGAGACCATCATTTATTTCCTGTTTGTGCTAAGGAGGTAAAACAAGCTAATTACAGCTTCTATATCCTACCTGACTCAAGCCACAGAGGACGAGAAGACAGACCTGGGGGAGGAGAATGTAAGAGGTGCTAACCAGAGCAGCAGCTTTACTGATAATTTTCACCTCCAGAGAGCAGGCAAAGGAGGAAGGAGTGAAGAAGGAGACAGTGAGAGAGAAGGGGAGTGAGAAAGAGAGGAAAGGGGAACAGAGGGAAAAGAGAACAATGAAGAGAAAGAAAGAAGGGTCGAGAAAGAAAAAATGAAGAGACAGCAGGGAAGGGAAGAGCAGAGGATAAGTCTTGGTCTTTTTATTTTTAAACCTGGAAATTGTTCTACAGCAAAATCCCTTAGCAGACCTCCATTAGATAATATTTTCTACTCACCTTGGACAGAGGCTGCTCTATTACCATAAAAAAAAGCATCAGCCTTTACCCCCTTGTTAACCTGGTCTTTGTCCAGATCACCAGCTCAGAGGAGAAAATGCCCAAAACCCCACAGAAAATGATAGTCATATCCACTACTCACTGGATCAATGTATATTTACACTGATATTCTGTTAATTACTTTCTCCTTGTTTCATTAGTTTTTATGTTGCAATTACCTGTGGCTGCACAGAACCCCAGACCAGGCAATTAATCATTTCAAGTACAACAGGCATGCTATCGGGGAGGGAAGTGAGGGTGATAGCAGCACTGAGTGAGGAGATGAAAGAGTGGTTCCTGTAATTGGCAAGCCCACTGAACCTCAGATAAGGTGGCGGGTCCTCTGAGTCAGCAGTAGGGACAAACTCCACTCTAGGTTACCTGTCTACATTTCCTGTTAGAGTTATATACCTACTATCGGTAACAGAGAGACCATAACCTTTTGAGAAGAGAAAAGAACCTGAAGGTATTTGAAGAAAGGAAAGAGGGAAGGAGGTAAGAGGAACAATGGTAAAGGTCAAGTACTAAGGGAAACAAATCATAGGTTCTTGATTTTTAGCCCATTGTTTTTCTTTTTTCACATTTATTTATTTTTAATTTATTGAATCAAACAAAAATTTTCCCTTTATATCATGCTGTCCAGTTTGTTTCTTTATGTGGATAATAACATTCTGATAGCAGCCAGACCCAGAACACTATAGGTCTTAATGATATCCATGGACCCTTAAAAATGGTTGGCCTAGAAATCCACATGGGAAAAACTAAGTGAATGATGAATACTCATTGTACAGATTATGATGATCAGCTGGGTGGCTAGCCCATTGAGTTAACTCATCAGCACATATATCTGGGACAGACCCTGCAAATAAACAATAAACAGCCCAGAACAGACTTGGAGGAAGAGAGTGGATTGGGCAGAATTTTGGGAAATCTTGAAATATTTATATTGCTTGCTCATAAAACAAAAACAGCAACAATAGCCAAAATTTCTAATCACCAATATTCTCCTGGTGATTCCATATGGTTAAAATCACAATCTCAGAAGAATTCAAATTGGACTGACACAAAGAGCAGCCTGTGGGTATAAGTAGATAAAAACATAATACTCACAGATTTGCATGCCAAAAGTAGAATAAATGAAATCCTCAAGAGCATGAATAAGCATATAGGCAGAAAGGTGGCCCATGTCATAGAGCACCAGATCTACAGTCAGAAAGACCCACATTCAAATCTGACCTCAGACACTTATTAGCTGTGTGACCCTGGACAAGTCACTCAACCTTTGCTTGCCTCAGTTTCCTCATCTGTAAAAGGGGGTAATAATTACATCTACTTCCCAGGGTTGTAGTGAGAATCAAGTAAGATAATACATGTCATAGAGCCTGGCACATAGTAGGACCTATGTAAATATTAGCTGTTAATATTATGTTTATGATTAAATTATTAAATTTATTTTGTTTAAATATTAAATATTTATTTAAAGTATTATATATTATTATTAATGTGTTAATTAATGACCAGAAAAAGAGGTGGGTTAGACATATAGCAAGAGCAAGAGGCAACAAAATAGTTCAAGTGTTATCCACTCTGTCCCTAAAATATTGAAAGGCCTAGAAGAAGGCCTCCAGGAGTTTGGGTAGATCCTCTGTGAAGGATTTGTGGAAGACATGGGCAAAACTCACATAGCATAGGATATGAAAGTAGAAAGAAATGGGTTATGCTTTCTGCCTCTATTGGGAGTTTCAACACTGATTCAATCAGGGACAAATCAAAGTAGAACATAGAGAAGGGATTAAAAAAATAAAGTTAGTTGGCTTTCTCAGAAATACCTCTCCCTCAGTACCTATATCTCCATCTTCTTGGTTTTTCTCTCTTTCCTATTCTCTTCCATTTTTCCTTTTCTTTTCTACTCTACCAGAGAGACATTGCCAAGACCAGAACAGCTGAAAGTGTTGTGTTAATGGGAATGTCTACTTCTTCTATGAGGAGACATCTTTGATGCTAGAAAAGCAGACAAAGAAAAACAACCTCTTCTTTAAACCTTGATCAGGTTCCTCCTAGGCATGTATAAACTATATAAAGCATCTATAAAGTACATAAAATAAAGCATTCTGCTCTTCTTCACTTTTTTTTTCCTGAGGAGAGGATGCCAGTGGAGCATGATGGCCATTATCATCCATTCCCCTCACCACATAATCATGTCATCTTTGTTCCTTATCAATGAATTACTTGATGACACCCTTTACTCCTGCTCTTCAAAGTTCCTTTTTAGTTATATTTCAATCAATCAATAAACATTTATTTAGCACCTACTATGTGCCAGGTGCTGTGCTAAGCAGCTTGCTCACACCTACCATGTGCATCTCCTTTGCCCTCTCTGTGCCTTTGCCCTCTGTGTGATGTTCATTTTTAATTCTTTAGTGATCATTATATTCCATATCTTATTACCATTCAGTAACACCAGTACAATGTTGTTATTAAGAAGATGAGTCTTCACTTTCATAGAATGTTGGGTATCATTAAAGAAATTTTGTAATTAAACAATGGCAATCTAGGTCACTCTTCTCTTGTTCAACTCTGAACCTGTCTCATTGTCCATCTGTACTGCCTGTCCCAGATAGACATACTGATGGACAATCTCTGTATGTTGTCTATCCATATACATGTTGTATTCTGGGTAAGAAATATTCATTATCTATTTGGTCTTTTCTGTGTGGATGATCAGTCAAAAATCTTTTGAGTAATTGCAGATCTTTTCCAGGAAGAGCTGCAGTTTTCTGGGGCTTGATGAAGGCAGAACAGTTTCATCCATGAACATAAGCTTCTGAAAGATCTTGTCATCCATAAGGAATCTGTCTTCAACTTCAACTTTGCTCTAGATCTCCTCTGTTACAATGTTGAACACAGTTGGTGATCATACATCTCTCTGTATATATCCATACATAACATCTAATATTTATGATCATAGAGTTATTGCACAGAGATGTTTCTGTTATTATATTGTCCAAGGGATATTGAATTATTTTAATGTAGAGATGGGAAACACCTTTTTGAAAAAAGGAGCCTATAAGTCAGTAGTTTTTTATTGAATCAAATACTTTTTCATAATTGACAGACAATAAGCTAAGTCTTTGATTCTCTATATCTTTAATTTGATTGTGAAATGGCAACGTTGTGATCCATTGTTGAACATCCCTCTCAAATGTCAACTTGTTTTCTACTCCTTCAAAAAGATGTTCTCCGTTCATGTCTAGACAAATCTCATGAAGATTTTGTATAAATGGAAGAGTAGACATATAGGTAGGTGGAGATTCATGTTCTCCTCATTACCTCCACCCTTTTAAAAAAAGTATTAATGAAATCTGAGCTCCTCCCCCACCCCAACTTTGGTATATTCTCTTCCTTCAAATACTTTGAATATTAGTCCCTCAACACTTCAAAATGATGTCATTTCCAGCACCAATTGCCTCTCTCTGTCTCTCTATTTGTGTCAATCTGACTAACTACCTTTGTCATTTTTACCTTCCCCTATAGGCACTTCATGAATTGTTAGCATCTAAGTATGGCTGGTGCAAGTCTACTGTCTGCTGATGGAGAAAAATTTTTATTACACACACACACACACACACACAGATATTTACAAATATTTTCCATTTTTATTTTGTTTATTGCCCTTTTTCATTTTTGTCCTTAGATGCCCTTTGAAATGATTATGCTTAGTTAGATGTCTTACCAAATTTTCTTTAAAATGTTTTTTACCATCCAGTACTTCTGTCTGCCTTATTCAATGATACTACTCATAATCATTCATCAGAATCCTTTGTAAGATTTTTACCAATTATTTTATAGTCTAATCTGGTGTTATATTTGGCAGTCATCTTTCTGTTTGCCAAGTAAGTCAGATGATTGCTTACTAGTATACTATCTGCTTCCTGTCCTTGTTGCTGTGGGCAATTAATTTACATCGGTTAAATGTCTTCATAAAAGTATTATAGTTTGTACTTATATCATTTCTATTGTCCATTTACCATTTTGAATTGTCATTTATTCAATTAAATGATTGAAGATTGAGTTGTTTCAGTTGCAGGGAATGTGTTTTCTCATCATTATTTTTTCTTGTTTTATACTAATTCTGGTCTTAGCCTTAACAAGTGAGTGTTCTGACTATATAGAAAGCTGATTCATGGATAACTCCCATATCAGCAACAGGTCATTTTCTGCCTATTAAAATTAGTCTATTCTTATTTATTCTTTTACAATTTTATTTGACCATTGTCATGACCAGCAAATACCAATTCTTTTCTCAAGGAAGAGATTTATTATATATAAAGACATGAGGTTTCTTTGTAATCTCCAAGTCTTTGGCCCTTCTCCCTCCTTTTTAAACTTCATTTTACAGGTTTTTCTTCCCATTCTCACTTTTCTTGCCTTTGAATTAAATTCATCAAGCATCAAAATGTATGTTGATTTAGTCTGGAGGATTTCATCAAGTTCTTCATAGAATTTCTCCATTATATTCCTCATTAACAACCAAACTCGGTTTAGATTTGCAGGGGTGGGTAACCTGTATTCTTGAGGTTATGTGTGGCCCACTAGGTCCTCAGTGTAGCCCCTTGACTGAATCTAAACTTCACAGACCAAATCCCCTTAACAAAAGAATTTGTTCTGTAAAACTTGGACTCAATCAAAAGGCCACGTTCAAGGACCTAGAAGACCACATGTGGCCTCAAGGCCACAGGTTCCCTATCCCTGACTGCTTCAATTATTTTCATGGTGGTCTTTAGGCAAATAGTAATACTAGTACTCTGATACGAGGTTATAAAATATTCCCTCAAATAATGTTTTTGTTACCTTTTGGCATATGATAAAACTTACTTTGCTAACTCTTTTTTTGCTTCTCTTGAAGTACCTGTGAACCATCCTTTAATTTAGCAGAATATGTGAGGGTTGGGGGCAACTAGTAGAGACTGGAATGGTGCATAGCAAGTTGTGTGTACAAATTGCCCTTACTATTCAAAGTAAGAAGTGGACACCATTCTTCTTACTTACATTTCATGCAACTTTGGTAAGTTGGAGAACACGTCAGCTTCTATTACTTCCAAAGCATCATTTTGAGAGATCTCTCTGTAGACAAAAGGAAGCTTGATTTAATTAAATTAAACAAATCTTTATTAAAAATCTGTTAGATACCATATTTCCAAAACAATATTCACAGTACTGATAGCCACTGTAAATATGCCGGCATAGTGCTCGATCACAAAATATTACAGACTCTTCATATGGAAGAGAGAAGCAAAACATTTATTCAGACACCAGAAAACCAAATCCCCAAACCAGTGAGCCAATTCCATCATACAAGCAGAAAAGTTAATAAGCCATAACAGCACAGAGAGTCACAACATCCTTTAGCCTTCCCACAAACCAACATTTATTCACAAGCCTAACTTTCTCCCTGGGGTGCTCCCTTTCCTCCTTCCAGTCTCTAACAGCTCTGACTCCCAGCTTCCTGTGGGCTCTGCTCCACCTTTCAGCAAACTCCTCCCACCACAAGTTCCATGTGATTAGATTCAACCTATCAGGGGGCCAGGTATATCTTCAAAGCAGGGAAGGTCTTCAAATTCCCTTAGGCTTATTAAGGGGTAGGGAAGACCTTCAAATTCCTGCTACCATTACAAATACTTACCTCTGTACTGGGTATTTTGGGAGGAATACATAGGCATAATAGACATAGTTCCTGTTCCTAAGAAGCTTATAGTTTATGTGGAGAAGTGACAGTGGAAGTAATACAATGCCTCATTGTGTGGGAGGCACAATTAGAAAATAATTCTAAGCAATATATAAGCAAATGAAAGATCAAAGACTCGCTGAATCTTAGAAATGGAAAGAATATGAGCTAGTATTCAGTCTGGCCCTATATTTTTACAAATGAGGAAACTGAGGCCCAGAGAGGTAAAGTGAGCTATGAAAGATAATAAAGCTGCTTAGTAGCAGAGGCAGAACTAGAATCCAAGCCTTAGAATTTTCAATCCAGGAATCTTTTCTGTAGTACAGAGGAATCGATTATGGATAACTTTTTAGAGATGTGCTTTTGACATGAGGTTTGAAAGGTGAGTAGGATTCAGACATAGAAGATGGGGACAATATTTCAGGCATAAAGAAGGGCATGAACAAAACAAGAAAGTATGGGTTACTGTGGTATGTGTCTGTTTCAGGGTGAAAGGAGAGGAAGCCATAGAAGATAATATCTGAACTGGACTAAAGACATTATTATGACGTATTGAAACTGGTCCTCTGAGAAATACAGTTCAATAGACAAGTAGATAAGGGGAGAAATCAAAGTAGGGATTGGAGCCTGCCTTCCTCGTCATGACCAGCAACTCCTGACCAACTCTTACCAATAGGCAAAAAAGCACAGGAACTGAAGGAGTGGCAGCATTTCCCAGACAACTGGTCCTACCTCCATCCTAGCCCTCACTTCTGAGGTAGTACATCCTGTGGAGAAGAGGCTAGCTATCCCCAGAAACTACCAGCCATCTGACATTCACAGGGTAGGTGAGCCAGTCTAGATGAAGCCACAAGGAGAGACAGGAGGTAGTATGCATCATTTAACCACTACCACCACCCTGACCACCATCTCCCCTTAGATCTTGATGCAGATAGTCTAAGACCCTGAACCGAAGAGCTTTGAAAATACTAATCTATTATCTTCAACAATTTGAGAAGCAGTTACTGTGGAGATACAGTCTGGAAATTGCTGCTGAAGGTGCTGCAACAACATCCTGAAGGCTCAACAAAGAAAAGTCTCTCCAAAAAAAGTCCTTAGCTCTCTTAAACAGTTCAACATCAGAAACCTATACCATTTTTTTCCCAGCGGAAATGACTTGAGAGAAGACATACTATCATCTACTTTGCCACTGTACCCTAAGAATCATGGGAGCTTTCCATTTGACTTTTAGCCAAAATCTTCTGTGTTATGTCTACTATTAGAATGTGAACTCTTTGAGGGAAGGGTCTGTCTTACTTTTCTATTGGTGCCCCCATTGTGTAGCCCAGTGCTTTGCACTAATACATGCTTAATAAATGCTTCATTTGTTCATTTATTGATGTGATTTACTTTGTTTCTAGTATTTTGATTACAATTATAAACTGTATGTCTTTGAATTAGAGATGAACCAATGTTGAACAAAGCAAATGGCATAACAAAGGGGGGAGTTTTCCTGGTTGAATTGGGGCTGTTAGTCATTTTCTAATTGGATTTCCCATATCAAGAAGATAAATGGTGCAGTGGACAGAGTGTTGGGCCTAGAATCAGAAAAAAACCTTATTTCAGATCTGGTCGTACTAGTTGTGTGTCCCTGGTCAAATTGCTTAACTTCTGTCTGCTTCAGTTTTTTCAATTGCAACGTAGGATAGTAATAGCACCTACCTTCTGAAGTTGTTGAGGGGATCAAATGAGATAACATTTGTAAAGTACTTAGCACAGTGCTTGGTATATAGGAAATAATAAATTCTTGTTTTCTTTCCCTTATTCCCTTTTCCTATCAACCCTAGGAGAAAAATTCTGCGACACTCCCCACAAAGGGCTGAACAAAGGAGAGTGTGGTAGCATTTGTGGTAGAACCTCAGAGAGGGCTCAGGAGATAGGATTATATCCACTAGTGCCCTCTTTATTGGGCAGAGTGCATCAAAGGTAAGGTGGGGTCCTAATGGAAACATAGTCCCTGATCTTTTTACTCAATGCATGTTACGTTGGCTACAATGTCCCTGGTATCTCAGAGGCATGAGTTCAAATAGTATGTGTCATATCCTTATTCTTGTATCACTACAGCCACTAGCAAATTATTGCTTGTACTTTTTGTGTGTGCCCTTAAAATCTGTATTATTTATTTTAAACATTCTTTTTATATTTTGAGTTTCAAATTCTCTCCCTCCCTTCTACACCTTCCCCACCCACTGTGACAAGGCAAACAGTATATCAATTACACATGTGAAATCATATAAAACAATTTCCATATTAGCCATATTGCAAAAAAATAAAGTGAGAAAATTATACTTTAATTTGCATTCAGACTTCATCGTCTCTCTCTGGATGTGAATAACATTTTTTTATCATGAATCCTTTGGAATTGTTTGGATCATTGTACTGATCAGAGTAGCCAAATCTTTCACAGCTGATGATGATTACAACATTGCTGTTACTGCGCATAATGATCTTCCGATTCTTCTCACTTTAATTTGCATCAGTTCTTACATATCTTATCATGGTTTTCTGAAACGACCCTTTATCATTTCTTATAGCACTATAGTGCTTTATCACAATCATAAGTAACAACTTATTCAATTGTTCCCCATTTGGTAAGCATTCCCTTGATTTCCAGTTCTTTGCTACCACAAAAAGAAGTGATATAAATGTTTTTGTACATATAAGTCCTTTTCCTTTTCCTTTGATTTCTTTCAGATACAGACCTAGTAGCATTATTGTTAGGTCAAAGGGTATGCATAGCTTATAGCCCTTTGGGCACAGTTACAAATTGTTTTCCAGAATGGTGGGACCAGTTTACTACTCCACTAATGATTCATTAGTGTACCTCTTTTCCCTCATCACCTCCAACATTTGTCATTTCTGCTAGGTGTGAGGTGGTATCTCAGAGTTGTTTTAATTTGCATTTCTCTTATCAATAGTGATTTAGAGTATTTTTTGATATGATTATAGTTTGGATTTCTTCTCCTGAAAACTGTCTGTTCGTATACTTTGACCATTTACCAACTGGGTAATGACTTATATTTTTTATAAATTTGACTAAATTCTCTCTGTATTTGAGAAATTAGACCTTTATCTGAGAATCTTGATGTAATTTTTTAATATTACTTCATTTTCTACGGAAAAATCAAGTTTCCCTAATTATCTCTTTTAATTAGGTTTATTTTTGCTTTTGCTTTGTCTCAGATTATGACTACCCCTGAAACAACTGAAGCACGTTAGATTCTTTTCTAATCCTTTAACTCTCTGTGTGTCTCTTTGTTTCAAGTGTGTCTCTTTTAAACAACAAATTGTTGTATTCTGGTTCCCAATCTAGTCTGCTATCCACTTCCATTTTATGGACCAGCTCATCTCACTCACATTTACAGTTATGATTAATAGCTGTTTCCCTCCATCTCATTTTCTTGTTTCGTCTTCTTTCTTTCTTTTTATCTTGTACTTCCTCAAAAGTTCATTTTGCTTCTAACCACTGCCTCCCTTAATCCATTTCCCTTTTATCATCTGTGCTTTCTCTTATCTTCTTCCCCTTCTATTTCCCTAATGGGTAAGATAGATTTCTATACAAAACTGCACATGTGTTTATACATGCACATAGAGACATATACACACATATAAGTATATATACACAATACATGTATGTATATGTACACACATACATGCACATATATAAATATATGTATATAGCCTGTATTTTAAAAGTAATGAACTCTGTGATGCTTCAGGTCAGATCTTAGGAAATGATAGTCAAAGCTCTCTCCTAGCTATTCCCCTGACTGATTTTCTTTCTGCCCTATTACTTCTCTTACCTTTAATTCCTGTTGTGGGAACCTGGAGCATGGGAAAAATACTTATTTCTTTCAATTCCCCCAGTCTTATCCTTCTTGTGGATCCTTATCTTAAGCCCATGGGTGGGGAATTTGGAGAGTCTACTCCTTGGATTGCCTTCTCCAAGGTGAGAGACTCTTTTCTATGTATCCTAACAAATTGCCTCCTCTTTAGGCTTCAAACTTTGTGCCTCCCTCATCCTTCTTTGAAAGGTGAAAAGATACAAGGTCTCTGATATGCTCTGTCTCACTTTCTGTCTTACTGTGCTTTTCTTTCCCTTAATCTTTAACCTATCCTGTATTTTTATTTAATTTTTAACCTATCTTTCTTTCTTTAACCTATCCTATATTTTGCTGGTTGATCTGCCTGAAGCAAATTCCTCTGGCTGACTTGTTGTACCAAGGGATCTTTAATATTAAAACAGGCTCTTTTGGGGGGCAGAGCCAAGATGGTGGAGTAGAAACAGCTCCACCAAGCCTCTCTGCCCCCAGATTCTCCACAAACTATGTAAAAAAGGACTCTGAAAAACTTCTGGAGCCCCAGCACCCACAGAACGACATAGAGAAGCTAACCTCCCGCTGAGGACAGCCCAGCACCCTGCAGGAAGGACCAGCGCAGCGGTCTGGGAGCCTGCAGCCTGCAGAGCGCAGAGCGCAGGAGCGGAGCGGAGCCGAGCCCAGGTCCACGTGAGCCGAGGTTTTAGCCCCAGGGCGGCAGGGCCAGCAGCCGGCTGGAGGAACCCCAGAACACCAGGAACTGTGGCGACCCCAGAATTATCAACATAGACTTGCCTAGGACAAAGTAAGAGGTTAGTGTCCTATGGACTTTGGGACCTGTATTTGGGGAATGCGTCAGCTCCCTCCCCTGGGGGCTAGAAGCCGCTGAGGAGACACGCCATTGTGTAGTTTTCATAGGCATTTCCGGCTCCCAGCCTACAAATCGTGGGGAGATCCAGCGATCAGTCTTGGGGGGTAATCGCTCTTGCTTTAACCTCCCTGGATCTGGATTGTGATCTAGGGTGGAAGTTGTGGGTGGGTTTACAGCTTGCCAGAAACGGAAGTTGCCCCCCACACGTTCGGGACGAAAATTCCTCTATCTGGCCTTAAAGCCATAGTGTGGCAACAAGCCCAAAAGTCAAGCAATTAAGTGGCAACATGCCAAGGCAAAGGAAACAGAAAAATGCAACCCTAGACTCCTATTTTGGGGGCATAGAGCGGGAAAAGGACTGTGAGGTCAGAAGTCCTGCTCCAAAAGCCCCAGGGGAAAACATGAGCGGGTTGCAGGCCATAGAGGACCTTAAGAAGGACTTTAAAAATCAAATAAGAGAAGTGGAGGAAAAATTGGAAAGAGAAATGAGAAGGATGCAGGAAAAGTATGAAATGAGGGTCAACAGCCTGACTGAGGAAAACAACACCTTAAAAAATAGACTAACTCAAATGGCAAAGGAGGCCCAAAAGGGCAATGAGGAGAAGAATGCCTTAAAAAGTCGAATTTGCCAGATGGAAAAAGAATCTCAAAAGTTCACTGAGGAGATTCATTCCTTCAGAGTTAGACTGGAGCAAATGGAAGCTAATGACTTTATGAGAAATCAAGATGCTGTTAAGCAGATCCAAACAAATGAAAGATTAGAAGGCAATGTGAAACATCTCATGGGAAAAACCACTGACCTGGAAAATAGATCCAGGAGAGACAATTTAAAAATTATTGGACTACCTGAAAGCCATGATCAAAGAAAGAACCTAGAAATCACCCTTCAAGATATTCTCAAGGAAAATTACCCTGATGTTTTAAATCCAGAGGGCAAAATAGAGTTGAAAGAATCCACAGATCACCTCCTGAAAAAGATCCCAAAAAGAAAACTCCCAGGAATATTATAGCCAGGTTCCAGAATCCCCAGATCAAGGAGAAAATACACAAGCAGCCAGGAAGAAACAATTTCAATATTGTGGAAACACAATCAGAATAGCCCAGGACCTGGCAGCTTCTACACTGAGGGATAGAAGGGCATGGAATATGATATTCCAGAGGGCAAAAGAACTGGGAATGAACCCAAGGGTCACCTACCCAGCAAAACTGAGTATTTTCTTTCAGGGGAAAATATGGTCATTCAGTGGAATAGAGGACTTTCAAGCATTCTTGAGGAAAAAACCAGAGTTGAATAGAAAATTTGACATCCAGACACAAGAAGTAAGAGATGCCTGAGAAGGTAATCAGGGAAAAGAAATCAAAAGGAACTTATCAAAGTTGAACTATTTACATTCCTATATGGAAAAGCAATAACTGTGACTGATGATATCTTTCTCACTATGAAAATAATGGAAGAAGGGGGTGTGGTCATATGAATACATATGTGAATGTGTGTGTATATGGTTACAGTTATATATGGATAGGGCATAGGTTGATTTTGTTGGGAAGGGAGAGTACTCAAGGGATGAAATTATGAGGTGAGAGAGGAAAGTGGCAAGAGGAGATGGGGAGAGACATGGTAGGGTAAACTATCTCATGTAGGGGAAGTGGGTGCAAAGGAGGGGGAGAATAAGGAAGGCTAAAAAGGCAAAACCACATTCACATTGAATTTGGTTCAGGGAGAAAATGACATACATACTAAATGGGATATCTCGACCTGCAGCAGGATAGGGGGAAGGGGGATGAGAGGAGGGATGATGGATGGGAGGGCATCCTTGGGGTGAGGGGAGGTTGGAAGTACCCACTATAGAAGAGGGACAGGATCATGTAGGGAATGGACCAGGTGGGGGGTGGGATGAGTGGGAGGGAATTATAAGCAGCCTTGTACAATATATCTACTATGATAATGTTTTGCATAGCTAGACATGTACATCATATACTGAATTACTTATCTCCCCAGAGGGAATGGGTGACAAGGGAGGAAGGAAATGGATCTGAAATTCGAGGTCTTAACATTAAATGTTTCAAATATATATAAATACTATTATTAATACTCTTTTGCTTGTAATAGGGAGATAAGATGTGCAGGCATTGGGACACAAAGATTCACCTTCCTCTAATGGAAAAGTCGATGGGGTATGGGAGAAGGTATGGGAGAGAGCAGATTGGAGGAAGTGATATCTTGTGGGACTGCTATTCTGGGAGGTTGGGTAGGGGAATAATGGGGGGAAAATGATTGTAACTCAAAACCTGGCGGAAATGAATGATGTAAAACAGAAGTTAATAAAGTATTTGTTTATAAAAAAAAAAAACAAAAAAAAAACAAAAAAAAAACAGGCTCTTTAATTTATTGCCCTGGACCATCACTGGTCTCTGGGGCTAAGGACCAATGACCAAAGCCTTCCCTATCCTCTTTCTTAAGCCTGGTTCTCTCTGAATACTCTTAGTATGGGATCTCCTTTGAGATTCCTCTCCTATGAATCTTAATAGTCATTCTTAATTCTCCTCTCCTTGGCCAAGATGAGCTATGAGATTCATCTAAGGGCCAATAAACTCTGGATGACTTTTCTATGCTTTATAAACCTTTTCCTTTATCTCCAGAGAAGCTTCTCCACAGGAAATGGCTATTTCATGAACTCTACATTTCACAGTAATTGAAAAAAATTTTTTGATACATGTAGTATATGATCTTAGCAAAATTTCCCTACTCTAATAATCAGAGGAATCATCACCACAACCTGAAAGAGTTAACATATCACTGCAGGACCCTCATTTATCCCTAGGGAGTAACTTGGATAAGGAGAAGAGAGTCCACTACTCAGAGGCACAGACCTCATGAGGAGACCAGGAAACTTAATTAGTTAATGTTTATAAAGTGACTTGGAAATGAAAAGTGCTATTATTAGGTGTATTGGGGAAGGAGCCCATGCAGTTTTAATGCAGCAGCTGAGAGTGTCTCAGGAAATCTTACAGGCAGAATTAATTTAAATTGGCTTAGAAAGGAGCACTGTCACCCAGACTGGAAAATAGCTGAAGTGCTGAGAAGAAAATCTAATGGCCAAGGGAATGTGCTAAAGGGAGGGGAAGAGAAGAGGTCCAGTGAGAGCTCTAAAAGTATCTAATATCTGCCTCAGTGGTAGGGGTACTTTAAGTATTGCTTTTGAATCCAATACTTTAGTGAAGCTGCCAAGGTTTGGGGTTTAAATCCCCATGAGATTAGAAGAAAAATGCTCAGATAGACAGGTTAGTTTTCTCCCTCCCTCCATGATTATGTTTGGTTTCTCTGCCCCCATTTTAAGTATGTTATCAGAGAGATGTGCAATTGGAAAAAGAGATGGACTGATTATGTACTACAGATGAAGGATGCTTATGGATGGATCCTATATTCCATTGGTATCCTTGCAAGTGTTAAAAGTTCTACAGATGGCTCCAAGAATGCTGACTGGATTCTTTGAGGAGGAGTTATAGGAAAAGATGGATGAAAGTTTCATAGGATGAAAAGGCAGGATTGGGTTGAAATTTGCAGAGTTGAAGGGAGTACCTAGGTCAATGAGACCACAGAACCAAGAAAGTATGGAAGCTGGATTTCAGGAGACATTAGCCTGTTCTTTGAACCTTTCTCCTAGGAGAAGATCTGATGATTTGGATCTATCAAAGGACAGGAAAATTCTGCAGAATAATTTAGAAATGAAGAGAAATGTGTTTGAATATTTAAAAGAGTAGTAGTGAAGAACAGAAAAAAGGATAAGCCAGAGACAGAAGTCTTTGAAGGTTATATCTAGTGATGTCAATAGATATGGCTCATCCGTGGTCATTGTCTAGCACATAGTTATACTAGTAATAGCTCGTTCTAGTTACTACTTGGGTATATGGACTGAAAACCATATGCATCCATGTTTTAAAAGTACCTTTACTTGAGGTTAATTTAGCAATTCATTACCAAAGAGGGATCCAACTAAGAAAGGAAACTGTTGCTGAAAAGTAAAGCAAATGTCTGCAAATGATATTCCACTAGAAAGATTATCTATTCAGTACTCTTTACTATGAAGCACAATGAGAATATTAGGATACATTAGGAACTGGGAGTAGGCTGACCAGGTTTCTAGCTGCAATTCTGCTGTTTGTTAGCTGTGTGATGACCTCTCTGGCACTCAGATTCTTAGCCATTGCATTTTACCATTGTAAAGGATCTTGGAAATAATTTAGTCAACACTTAGTGCTTGATATATAAATCTACCTTGCAATATCCCTGACATAAGTATGTATGTATGTATGTATGTATGTGTGTGTGTGTGTGTGTGTGTGTGTGTGTGTGTGTGTGTGTCCTGCTTGAACTCTTACAATAACAGGAAACTTGGTACCTTACAGTCAATGAAATACTTACTTATTCCATTTTGGGAGATCTTTACTTCGGGAAATTCTTCCTTACACTAATCTGAAATCTCTTTACCCCTTTATCCTAATTCTCTTTGGAGCCACAAAGGATATCTAATCCTCCTTCCCCATGAGAACCTCAGTCGAAAATAGGGATCATTTCCTTTTACAGCCATGCCTTCCCTTATCCAGTTTATATCCCATACTTCCCCTCACATATACTTTCTCCTCTGTAAAATGAAAGATGAATAAAGTAATCTTTACCCTCCTAACACCAACCTCCTATTATATATTTCTAAAGTTTAGAATATATCACTTCTGGGAACTCTCCAACAGATGGCACTGGTAAACCGAAAAACCATTAGCCTTCCCACCAAAGACTGGGAATTTGGGGGGTATGACTGGGTGAGGAAGAAGAGGACATTGCTTATGGACTTGTTTATTTTTCAAAGGACAGAAACACTCCCAACCCTCCAAAGCCACAACTAATTTATTAAATGTCAGATTGTACTTTGGGTGGTTTGGGAAGTCAAACATTTATTATCCTAGGAAGAAAGAGCTTTGCAGTGTATTAACTAGGAAGACTGTCATACTATTCTATTCGAGATGGTGGAAGAGAGAAACCCTCTTCTCCTATTAAATCCACATGAGTGGTTGTCAAATCCACCCCAAGCACCACATGAAATACACAATAAAACCACGCTTTCTGGTGCTGGTTGAATCAGTGGGGGCTAGTCCTCTAGAATGAAAAGAAAACTCCTTCTAAGTATTCCCCAAAAGGCCGTCAATCTGTAAATGGGCTGAAAGCCCCTGATGAGTTTTAACTAGGTCTGCAGGAAGAGTTTTGGAGCCCTTTTATAATCACCCAAGCAGTCAGTGTTAGTAATTGAGAAGCAGAATTATGAAAATAACTTTGCTTATCGGAACATTTATACCACTTTTAAGTGCAACATCATAAAATCAAGATAACTTGAAACAGGCTTTCCCATATTGTTGTTAGCAAGGGATTTTCTACTTTCAGGTAATTTAAGGGTAATCTTCTTGAAATAAAAAGGTAGAATCTTTAAAGTGCATACTCATGGAGACTGTAGAACATCGATAAGCTTATATCTGCTCTTGATTTTAGTACCCAATGGTCCTGCCTTTTCAAGGCAACAGAGACAGAGAGGACTGTTGCAAGGTAAAGGTCCATTTCAGGTTGATGAAAACAAAGATTTAAAGCCCTTTTCCTCAAATTATTTTGCTATTCCTCCTTGTTTGTGAATGAGGAAGGCTTTCTAACTATATGCTACAGGGAAGAAAGAAGTCCAAATGAAGAGAATCAACAAGAGGGCTCAGGATTATTACATCTAGCATGTAATAATGAAAGGGTATTGATCTGGGGGTCAGGAGACCTGGATTTTATTTTATTATTTTTTTAAATTTTATTTTATTAAGTTTATCTAGTTATAGTTTACAACATTCATTTCCATAATCCCATGAGTTCCAAAATGTTCCCCCTCCCTCCCTCTCCTCTCTACCTTCCCATGGTGGCATGCAGTCTGATAGACTCTACAAATACCTTCGCATTAAGCATTAGTCAGTTTGTAAAAAATCAGTATAATCAATGAAGTATACAACGACAAAGAAGGAACGAAACAAAACAAAAGACAAAAGAGAGAAAGCGAGCAAGTAGTTTGCTTCATTCTGCATTCAGACTCCATAATTCTTTCTCTGGATGTGGATATCCTTTCCATTATGAGTCTTTTAGAGTTGTCTTATAACCTTGCATTGCTGAGAGGAGCCCAGTCTATCAAAGTTAGTTGTCACAGACATGATGTGAATGTAACTGTGTACAAAATTTTCCTGGTTCTGCATTCCTCGCTCAGCATCAGATCATATAAGTCTCTCCAGGATATTATAAAGTATGTCTGCTCCTCATTTCTTATAGCAAATAGTATTCCATTACATTTGTATACCACAACTTGTTTAGCCATTCCCCAGTTGATGGGCATACCTTTGATTTCCAATTCTTTGCCACCACAAAAAGAATTGCTATAAATATTTTTGTGCAAATGGGTCTTCCCCCCACTTGTATGTTCTCTTTAGGATTCAGCCCTAGAAGTGGTATTGCTGGGTCAAAGGGTATATATTTTTATATAGCCCTTTGGGAATAGTTCCAAATTGCTCTCCAGAATGGTTGAAACCATTCACAATTCCATCAACAATGCATTGGTGTTCCAAATTTTCCATATTCTCTCCAGCATTTATCGTTTTTCTGTTTTTTCATCTTAGCCAATATGACTAGTAAGGTATGAGGAGAACTGGGTTTTAGTCTCAGTACTAGCATCAATTAGCCATGTGGCCTTGGGCAAGTTATTTAACATCTTTAGGCCTCAGATTCTTTACATGGAAAATAATGAATGAATTATATGACCTTGGGCTTAAATCTAAGGGTATTGGGCCAAGGACAAGGAGTGATTGTGGGGCTGAGGCTGTTACTGGACAAGAAACAGGAAGAAAAATGAGCAGCAGTTGCTGTGTGGCTCTGACCCTGTTGTAGATTATCTGCTCCAGCAGCCAGCCTAGTATTAAGCTTTGAACCTTAAAAACCATGGTGAGGAGCTCAGACAAGTGGTGAGGTTGCAGTTTTGAACCTTCAAAGTTTTCAAGGTCACTGACAATACCTAAGACCAAAAGCAGTTTATTAGATCTCCAAACATAGGCAAGCTCATGGTTGTGTTATTTAGATCCAAAAGTAGATCAGGTACTTACAAGTCTTGGTTCAGGATGTGGTGATCAGACTTTACTTGGGGTCAGACAATTTGGGAGGTCCATTGGAAAAGTGCACTTTAATAGCCTGAGCTTCTCCTGAGATCTTTTAAGAACCTAGCACTCAAGCAGCAGCAGGACCCAAAAGAATACAAAATAGGGCTAAAGAAGGGCACACATTCCTTCTAATAGTTCCCTGAGCTTTACCCTAACAAAAAGTATCAATTCAGGAAATAAGTTTGGAAGAAAAAATAAAGAATTTTACCATTAAGAGCTATTATATTGGTAGAGACACAATAGACACAAACCTAGAAGAAAAACACAGCTTAGATACAAGTTCAACTAGAATTCTTGGAAGAAATGAAATAAGAAATTTTTAAGGGTTAAACATAACCTTATAAATGAAATGAAAGCTAAGAGAAAAAATTTAGAAAAGTAATAACAGTTATGGAGGAAAGATTTAGAGGGAGAATTGATAGCTTAAAAATAGTGGTAGATCAATAGAATAGATTAGGTACACAATACATAGTAACAAATGGTCATAAATAATCTAGTCTGATAAATCTAAAATGCTAAGTTTTGGGGATAGAAACTCACAATTTGACAAAAATTACTGGGAAAATAAGAAAGCAGTTTGTCAGAAACAAGGCATAGACCAGCATCTCACACCATCTACCAACATAAAGTCAAAATGGATAAAATGATTTAGACATAAAGAGTGATATTATAAGTAAATTAGAGGAAAATGGAAAAATGCAACTGGAAGATGTATGAAGAAGGGAAGAGTTTGTAACTGAACAAGAGATAGGATCATGGGTAGTAAAATGGATAATTTTGATTATGTGAAATTAAAAAGGGTTTTCAACAGCATAACTAATGCAGTCAAAATTGGAAGTTAAATAAGAAACTGGGGGAAAAATTATAGCAAGCTTCTTTGATAAAGGCCTTATTTCTCTAACATTAGAAAATTGAAACAAATTTATGAAAATAAGAGCCATTCTACAATTGATAAATGGTCAAAGGATATGAACAGGGAGTTTTTTTTGTTTGTTTGTTTTGTTTTGTTTCTTCCTAATATCTGATTTGGATAAAGATATGTTTTTACTTCAAATCAAAACAAAAAACCTAGCACTTCCCCCACCCACTCCAAGATGAAAAACCTTCAGGAGGCACCCCATTGCCAAATAATAGTCAACACTTATATAGTACTTTAAGGTTTGCAAATATTATATCTTTTTATCCCTATAACAAACAGGGCGGGGTGTATGTGTTATTATTATTCCCATTTTGTAAGTTAAGAAACTTAGGAATACAGAGTTTAAGTGACTTGTTCAGGGTCATAAAGCTAGTTAAGAGTTTGAAACTGATTTGAACTCAGGACTTCTGAGTACAAATAGCTTCTAGGTCCATAACTTTATCCACTGCACTGCCTAGCCTACTGAACAAACTTTAAACTCTTGGTCATGGTATTCAAGACCTTCTACAATCTGGCTCCAAACTATGCAATGATTTCTCTTATACGAACCTTTACAGATTCTACATTTTTATCCAAACTAGATGAATCTATGGCCCTCATGATCATTCTTTTTTTTTTTTTTACACACACATTCACAGATGTATTCACATGACCATACACCCTTCTTCCATTATTTTCATAGTGAGAAAGATTTCCTCAGTCACAGTTATTGTTTTTCCATATAGGAATGCAAATAATTCAATTTTGATAATTTCCTTTTGATTTCTTTTCCCTGATTACCTTCTCAGGCATCTCTTGCTTCTTGTGTCTGGATGTCAAATTTTCTATTCAACTCTGGTTTTTTCCTCAAGAATGCTTGAAAGTGGGGCGGCTAGGTGAGCAATACGTAATGGCGTCAAGCTTCCCGTTCAGTTACGTATTGCTCTTGGCGCAGTGAATAGAGCGCCGGCCCTGGAATCAGAAGGACCTGAGTTCGGAGCCGGCCTCCGACACTTAATCCACACAAACAAAAACCTAGCCGTGTAACCTTGGGCAAGTTACTTAACCCCAATTGCCCTAAAGGGGCGACTAGGTGGCTCAGTGAGTAAGAGTGCCGGCCTTGGAGTTGGGATGACCCGAGATCAGATCCGGCCTCAGAAAATGAGCACCCACGCATAAATAATGACTAGCCGTGTAACCTTGAGCAAGTTACTTAACCCCAATTGCTTTAAAAAGAAAAAAAAAAGAATGCTTGAAAGTCCTCTATTCCACTGAATGACCATATTTTCCCCTGAAACAAAATACTCAGTTTTGCTGGGTAGGTGACCCTTAGGTTCATTCCCAGCTCTTTTGCCCTCTGGAATATTGTATTCCAAGCCCTTCGATCCCTCAATGTAGAAGCTGCCAGGTCCTGTGCTATTCTGATTGTGTTTCCACAATATTGAAATTGTTTCTTCCTGGCTGCTTGTAGTATTTTCTCCTTGATCTGGGGATTCTGGAACCTGGCTATAATATTCCTGGGAATTTTCTTTTTGGGATCTTTTTTCAGGAGGTGATCAGTGGATTCTTTCAACCTCTATTTTGCCCTCTGGATCTAAAACATCTGGGCAATTTTCCTTGAGAATTTCTTGAAGGGTGATTTCTAGGTTCTTTCTTTGATCATGGCTTTCAGGTAGTCCAATAATTTTTAAATTGTCTCTCCTGGATCTCTTTTCCAGGTCAGTGGTTTTTCCCATGAGATATTTCACATTGCCTTCTAATCTTTCATTTGTTTGGATCCGCTTAACAGCATCTTGATTTCTCATAAAGTCACTAGCTTCCATTTGCTCCAGTCTAACTCTGAAGGAATGAATCTCCTCAGTGAACTTTTGAGATTCTTTTTCCATCTGGCAAATTTGACTTTTCAAGGCATTCTTCTCCTCATTGCCCCCTTGGGCCTCCTTTGCCATTTGAGCTAGTCTATTTTTTAAGGTGTTGTTTTCCTCAGTCAGGCTATTGACCCTCATTTCATACTTTTCCTGCATCCTTCTCATTTCTCTTTCTAATTTTTCCTCCACTTCTCTTATTTGATTTTTAAAGATCTTCTTAAGGTCCTCTATGGCCTGCAACCCACTCATGTTTTCCCCTGGGGCTTTTGGAGCAGGACTTCTGACCTCACAGTCCTCTTCCTGCTCCATGCTTCGAGCCTCCTTGCCCCCAAAGTAGGAGTCTAGGGTTGCATTTTTCTGTTTAATATGTTTCCTTTGCCTTGGCATGTTGCCACTTAATTACTTGACTTTTGGGCTATTTGCCACAGTATGGCCTGGGGCCAGAAAGGAACTTTCGCACCAAATGTGTGGATGGGTGGGGGGCAACTTCCATTTCTGGCAAGCTGGAAACCCACCCACGACCTCCACCCCAGATCACAATCCAGATCCAGGGAGTTTAAAGCAAGAGCAATTACCCCCCAAGACTGATCACTGGATCTCCCTACAGTTCGCAGGCCAAGAGCTGGAGCGGCCTCTGAAAACTACAAAATGGCGTGTCTCCTCAGTGGCTTCTAGCCCCCAGGGGAGGAAGCCGACGTGTTCCCCAAATACTGGTCCCAAAGTCCATGGGGCACTAACCTCTCACTTTGTACTAGGCATGTCTATGTTGATAATTCTGGAATTGCCACAGCTGCTGGTGTTCTGGGGTCCCTCCAGCCGGCTGCTGGCCCTGCCACCCTGGGGCTAAAACTGCTCAAGCCCCCAGACTGCTGAGCTGGTCCTTCCTGCAGGGCTGCTGGGCTGTCCTCAGAGGGAGGTTAGCTTCTCTGTGTCGTTTTGTGGGTGCTGGGGCTCCAGAAGTTGTTCAGAGTCCCCTTTTACATAGTTTGGAGGAAATCTGGGGGCAGAGTGGCTTGGACGAGCTGTTTCTACTCTGCCATCTTAGCTCTGCCCCCCAACAGGGAGTTTTTCAAAGAAGAAATCAAGACTAACTATAGTCACTATATGAAACACTATATGTTTCATATAGTAACTATATGAAAAATGCTCTACATCAGTATTGATTAAGGACTTACAAATTAAAACAACTCTGGGATACCACCTCACACCTATCAAACTGACTAATATGACATACAAAAGGAAAAATGACTTCTGGAGGGGATGTGGAAAAATCGAGGTACTAATGCACTGTTGGTGGATTTTTGACCTAGTCCAACCATTCTGGAAAACAATTTGGAACTGCCCAAAGGGCTATAAAACTATGTATATCCTTTAACTCAGCATTTCCACTACTAGAGCTATATCCCAAAGAGATCAAGGAAAAGGGAAAATGCATTTATACATATGAAAAATATTTAGAGCAGCTTTTTTTGTGGTGGCAAAAAATGGGAAACTGTGAGGATGCCTATCAGTTGGAGGATGGCTAAACAAATTGTGGCCTATGATTGTGATGGAATACTATTGTGCCCTAAGAAATGATGTCAGTGATCAAGTCTCCCGAAAGCCTTTGCTCTTCCTCTTCCTTTGAGCCGTCCTAGGTAATCATTCAAAATGGTGAGGTATTCTCTTGATCCAGAAAACCCCACAAAATCATGCAAGTCAGGGGGTTCAAATCTCCGGGTCCACTTCAAGAACACCCGTGAAACAGCCCAAGCTATCAAGGGCATGCATATCCACAAAGCTACCAAGTATTTGAAAGATGTCACATTGAAGAAACAGTGTGTTCCTTTCCGTCGATATAATGGTAGAGTTGGCAGGTGTGCCCAGGCTAAGCAGTGGGGTTGGACGCAGGGTCGGTGGCCCAAAAAGAGTGCTGAATTCTTGCTGCATATGCTTAAAAATGCAGAGAGCAACACAGAACTTAAGGGTTTGGATGTCGATTCTCTTGTCATTGAGCATATTCAGGTTAACAAGGCTCCCAAAATGCGACGGCATACTTACAGGGCTCATGGTCGAATCAACCATACATGAGTTCTCCTTGCCATATTGAAATGATACTTACTGAAAAGGAACAAATTGTTCCTAAACCAGAAGAGGAAGTTGCTCAAAAGAAAAAGATATCCCAGAAGAAACTGAAGAAACAAAAGCTTATGGCACGGGAGTAAATATGACATTAGAGTGCAAAAAAAAGTGAAGTGAAAACATTTGTTACAGTAAAAAAAAAAAGAAATGATGTCAGTGATGTTCAGAAAAACCTGGGAAGATTTATGAGAACTGATGCAAGGTGTAGTGAACAGAACCAGGAGATCATTGTACATAACAATGGCAATATTGTAATGATGATCAACTATGAAAGATTTAGCTATTTATAGACAATTATAATTCCAAAATACTCATGATGAAAAATGCTATCATCCTCCAGAGAGAGATCTAATGAACTCTGTAGACTGAAGCACATTTTTTCTTTCTTTATTTTTATTGTTTCATTTTTTTCTGTTTTTTTTTCACAACATGGCTAATATGGAAATATATTTTGCATGACTTCACATTTATAAATGATATTGTATTGCTTGCCTTCTCAATCATTGGGGGAAGAGCAGGAGACAGTGAGAGAATTTTTTTCGTTTGTAAATTTTTTTTGTTTTAAACTTAAAAACAAAATAAAAGAAAAAAGGAACAAACAAATACTAAACTAAAATAATACAAAATAAGAAAAGAAAAACAAGTGCCATGTACATGGCAGAATGTGAGAGAGGATTCAAAATACAGCCATAAATTTCCATTTCAAGAAAGCCTATATAATAAATACTATGCATTGTATTGTGAGCTATCCATCTTTTCTCTGCTTCCTATTTACATAAACATACATATTTATATATGTATGCATGTATGTATATGTATGAATGTATAAGTACATACATATACATACATATAAATATACATTCAAAATACACATGCATACATAAACATGTATGTTTGTGTATGTATATATATATATATATATATATATATATATATATATATACCCACACATATATCCACTTACACATATAGTTAGATTTCAATAGTTATAGTCATTTATAAACATATACATTCATATACAACTATGTAAGACCATATTATACTTATTTATCTTCTGTTTCTCTAAGGGTTGATAACATTTTCATTTTTTCTTTTTTTGGCTTTTTTGGAGGGCAATTGGGGTTAAGTGACTTGCCCAAAGGCTCACGGCTAGTTAAGTGCCTGAGGCCAGATTTGAACTTAGGTCCTCCTGACTTCAGGGCTGGTTCTCTATTCACTGTGCTACCTAGCTGCCCCAACATTTTCATTCTTAAGTCCAAGTCTTTCCATATTTTTCCAAGTCTACAAACTCATCATTTCCTATACCACAGCAATATTCCTACCTTATACTGTCCAGTTGTTCTAAATAGTCCTAAACAATGTTGATAAGTATGGTTATGTAGTAGCAAGCACCCCAACATTCCCAGGGTGGCTGCCAACACAGGTTCCTAGATCTGCTTTTCTAAAGGAAAGCAATTCAAAATGTCTTAACAATCTTGCTTTAATCAAACATATGTCATTTACCTAGTTCAGGGGGAAAAGGTCAGCACCCTGAACTTCAGAGAATACAAACAAGTTACAAGAAGAAGTTACAAGCAGCAGACAGGCTTCCAACTGTATGACCATTACATCCATACCTAGTCACAGTTACCAGAGAGGGAAGCACCAACATCTGGGTTTTCAAAGCCAGCGGGGCTCAATGGCTGCCCAGAGTCTCATCTGGTCAAATCACACAACACTTCTCAAAGTGAGCCCAAAACCAAAACCTCCCATCAGGGGATATATAGCCTTCTCCTGGATCAACCCTCTTGATCCACTGCCCAATCACAAAGTATCAAGGTGTGGGCATTCCTGAAAAACAAGCCTCCTGCCACAGGCTCCAGGCGCACTTAAGCCTATCAAAGGGCCTAGGGGCAAGAAAGATCTTAAATTCCCATTTCCATAACAGGCGGACACATAGTGTAGTTTCTATATTTTTCTCTTTTGATGAAATATATTTTAGCTTTAACTTTGTCCAAGATCATGACTACCATGGCTGTTCCTTTTCCCCTAACAAATTCCACTTCTGATCCTTATTTTATGTTTGTGTGTATCTCTTACTTGCTATTGCTTCTGACCCCTCTACTTTACTGCTTCCTGCTACCTTGCCCTCCTATTACTTGACTTACATCCCTCTCCACATTCCCATTAATTTAAACACTTCTATATCCACTTTTAAGCAATCCCCTTACACTCCCCTCTAAAGATCCCTCCCTTATCCTCTCCCCCCTCACTATCCCCTTAGCATTTTATTTCTTTCTGAATTTAGAAGACTTTTATACTCTTGTAGATGTGTATTATTCCCTCTTGAACCCATTCCCTGTGAAAGTACATTTCCAGAAGTACCAGCCCTCTACCCCTATCTAATTCTTCTTGCACCTCATTTGTATAAGATAAGTTGAATAATTTTTAGCTGTTACTAGATGGTTTTACTTTTTTAAATCATCATAGTCAGGTCTACCTCAATCTTTCTTACAAATGATCAAATCACTAATAACAATCTTAGACATACATTTTATATACATAAAAGGTAAGCAGTCTGTCTTTGTTGAAACCCTCTTAATTAGTCTTCGGGATATACCTTATAGTTTTCTTGGCTCTTCTTTGTCAGATCTTCTATTAAGTTCATGTTTTTTTTTTTTTAAACAGAATCCTAAAAATCTGACAATTCATTAAATATACATTTTTTTCCATTCAAAATTATGCTTAGCTTTGTTGGGTATGATATTTTCTGCCAGAACCCCAGTTGTTTTGCTCTTTGATATAAAGTATTCCAAGATCTGTGGTCTTTTCGAATTGCCACTGCTAGGTATTGTGTGTTTCTAATTGTGGCACCACAACATTTAAGTTGTTTTTGTCTTGTTTTTCATAATATTTTATCCTTGAGCTGGGGGTTTCAGAATTTGAAGATGATATTCCTGTGGGATTACCTTGTAAGATATCTTTCAGGTGGTGTTCAGTGGATTTTTTTCTATTTCTACTTTCCCCTCTTGTTCTAATGCTACAGGAAAATTTTCTTTAATTATTTCTTGTATATTGTATCAAGATTGTTTTTTTTATCATAACTTTCAGGTAGTTTGGTTATTCTTATGATTATTTTGATCTGTTCTCCAGATAAGTTGTTTTTCTTAAGTTCTACATTGTTTTCTATTTTTATTCTTTTTATTTTATTATTTCTTGATCTCTTATAACTTTGCTGGCTTCCCCTTGTCTGATTCTGATTTTTAAGGAGCAATTTTCTTCCTTAAGATTCTGGATCTCCTTTTCTAATTGGTTGACTTTCTTTTCATAATTTTTTCTTGGATTTTTTTTTTTTAGTTTTTCCTCAATCTCTTTCATTTGATTTTTAAAGTCTTTTTAAAGTTTTTCTATGAATCCTTCTTGGGTATGTGACCTTTTGATGTTACTCTTTGGGGTTGAAGAGGATTTCTTTGCTTTGGTATTCTCCTCTGAAAATGAATCCTGGTCTTCTCTAATTCCATAGTAATTCTCTATGGTTGGATTCTTTCTCATTTGCCTGTTCTTTTTTTTTTTTTAAGCAATTGGGGTTAAGTAACTTGCTCAAGGTTACACGGCTAGTCATTATTTGTGTGTGGGTGCTCATTTTCTGAGGTCGGATTTGATCTCGGGTCATCCCAACTCCAAGGCTGGCGCTCTTACTCACTGCGCCACCTAGCCGCCCCTTTTTTAGGGCAATTGGGGTTAAGTAACTTGACCAAGGTTACACAGCTAGGTTTTTGTTTGTGTGGATTAAGTGTCTGAGGCCGGATCCGAACTCAGGTCCTTCTGACTCCAGGGCCGGCACTCTACTCACTGCGCCACCTAGCCACCCCTTGCCTGTTCTTTTAAAAAAATATTTGCAGCAGCTTAATTTTTGTAATTTCTCTAGCCCTGGGGCATGGGGGAAGTTACCTCTGGCCTCACATCCTCCTTCAGTTCTCCTTTCTGACCTGGAAACAAAACCACGACCTCCAGCCTCTTGTAAGTGCCCACATCCAGTGGCATCTCCACCCCATTGCTTCTGCACTCACTGGGCATATTCTGGTTCCTTCTTGCCCCTGGCTGCATCTACACAATATAGCTGCATCTGGCTTCCTTGTAAGCAGAGGTTCACTTTATCTCCCCTGTGTCAGATGCCTGACTCCCCTCCCAGCTAACCCCAGGGCTTGCCCCTTGCTGTTTAAGTGGACCTAGCCTGAAGGTGTCTATTTGTCACAGGCACCAAACCTCTTCCAGGAATTTTTCTTCAAATCTCTTATTGTCCCAGGAGGATCCCTGTTCTGCCCCTACTCATATTTATTGTTACCATTCTATGTTTGCCTTGAGGTACTATTATTTTCTCATTTGTGGGGGAAATCCAGAGATTTTAGAATTTTCTGATCTACTCCACCATCTTCCCAGAATCCTCTCTCCATGAAAAGAGAGTTTGGATCTCAAATTAAAAAAAAAAAGAATGTTAAAATTCTTCTTACATGTAATTGGTTTTATTTAATTATATATATATATATATATATATATATATATATATATATATATATATATATATATATATTTATACACACACACACACATTATCAGCTTAACGTAAGAGGAACAAAACCTTAACCATATGACAAATCCCTTGAAAAGCAAAATGAACTAGATGACTTCCAAAATCTTTTCCATACCTAACATTCTATAGCATAGTACAATGTAAAGAATCTCATAACCTACCCTTGGATGTATGGATGAAATGTGTTGAGCAAAACCTGTCAGAAGCACAATAATCTTTATATAAAAAGGTTTTCTAGGTATGTCTCATTTGATGAATCACTGGCCCCATGGTTTGAGTTGACCCTGCCATAAAACTAAGTAAAGGAAAATAATTGAAAAGAGCCAGAATACAGGAGCTTAAATGGTATATTCACTAGATAGCTTAGAATGGTTAGAGGAGTTATTCCATGTGCTTGGGTTGCTCTTGGTATCTATTCCACTGATTCACTATTGATCAGCAGTGATTCTGCTTTGGGGGGACCTTTCCCTAGTACTCCAGCTGTTGCCATTTCTTGGCCTGTAAAGACCCCTTTCAAGTTTTTGTTCTTTCACCTATTCAAAGAAATCTGTGAGAAGCACATATAACTCCTTGCCCAAGTCAGTTATTAATGGTTGTTGGAGGTCAGATAGAGACTGTCCATATGTATATGTCTTCTGCTCACTAGTCTGTTCCCTGAACTAAAAAAATGATGAAAGATGGCTAAACCACCCTGTTGGATCACTGTTATAGACCAGAATAAAGATATAACCTCCCACAAAAGTATGTCTTCCCAAAAGTTCCTCTACCCAACCATTAATCGTTTTGGGTGCTGCTTCAGTTATTGGAAGTCAATTATTTGTTGGTTTTGTATTAACATGATCTAGAATGGAGAAGTATAGACATAAAGTAACACATGGAGAAACGTTGGAATGTAATTTTATTAATATGAAGGACATCACAATGAGGGAACTTCCTCTTCCAGGGCAGGTTGGGACCTTCTCTACAACTTAGAGTTGTCTAGAGCACTAAGAAGTTGTGACTTATCCAGAGTCATGCAGCCAGTATATGTCAGAGATGGGACATGAATTTAGGTCCTCCTGAACTCCAGTTTCTCTCTAATGCTCATAAAATGGATCTCCTCTTATTAAGCCCTTCTCACAGATCCCATACAGAAAGGTGTAATTGTGGGTAAGTCCTTTAAAATGCTGAAAACAGAGAGGCGGAGCCAAGATGGCAGAGTAGAAACAGCTCATCCAAGCCACTCTGCTCCCAGATTACCCCCAAACTATGTAAAAGGGGACTCTGAACAACTTCTGGAGCCCCAGCACCCACAGAACAACACAGAGAAGCTAACCTCCCACTGAGGACAGCCCAGCAGCCCTGCAGGAAGGACCAGTGCAGCAGTCTGGGAGCCGGCATCATGCAACGCGCAGAGCGCAGGAAGCGGAGCCAAGCAGAGCCCAGGTACACGTGAGTCGAGGTTTTAGCCCCAGGGCTGCAGGGCCAGCAGCCAGCTGGAGGAACCCCAGAACACCAGCAGCTGTGACAACTCCAGAATTATCAACATAGACATGCCTAGGACAAAGTAAGAGGTTAGTGTCCTATGGACTTTGGGACCTGTATTTGGGGAAATGCGTCAGCTCCCTCCCCGGGGGCTAGAAGCCACTGAGGACACACGCCATTTTGTAGTTTTCAGAGGCAGTTCCGGCTCCCGGCCTGCAATTAATTGTAGGGAGATCCAGCGATCAGTCTTGGGGGGGTAATCGCTCTTGCTTTAACCTCCCTGGATCTGGATTGTGATCTAGGGTGGAAGTCGTGGGTGGGTTTATAGCTTGCCAGAAAAGGAAGTTGCCCCCCACACGTTCGGGACGAAAATTCCTCTTTCTGGCCTTAAAGCCATAGTGTGGCAACAAGCCCAAAAGTCAAGTAATTAAGTGGCAACATGCCAAGGCAAAGGAAACAGAAAAATGCAACCCTAGACTCCTATTTTGGGGCATAGAGCAGGAAAAGGACTGTGAGGTCAGAAGTCCTGCTCCAAAAGCCCCAAGGGAAAACATGAGTGGGTTGCAGGCCATAGAGGACCTTAAGAAGGACTTTAAAAATCAAATAAGAGAAGTGGAGGAAAAATTGGAAAGAGAAATGAGAAGTATGCAGGAAAAGTATGAAATGAGGGTCAACAACCTGACTGAGGAAAACAACACCTTAAAAAATAGACTAGCTCAAATGGCAAAGGAGGCCCAAAAGGGCAATGAGGAGAAGAATGCCTTAAAAAGTCATATTTGCCAGATGGAAAAAGAATCTCAAAAGTTCACTGAGGAGATTCATTCCTTCAGAGTTAGACTGGAGCAAATGGAAGCTAATGACTTTATGAGAAATCAAGATGCTGTAAAGCAGATCCAAACAAATGAAAGATTAGAAGGCAATGTGAAATATCTCATGGGAAAAACCACTGACCTGGAGAATAGATCCAGGAGAGACAATTTAAAAATTGTTGGACTACCTGAAAGCCATGATCAAGGAAAGAACCTAGAAATCACCCTTCAAGAAATTCTCAGGGAAAACTGCCCTGATGTTTTAGATCCAGAGGGCAAAATAGAGGTTGAAAGAATCCACCCATCACCTCCTGAAAAAGATCCCAAAAAGAAAACTCCCAGGAATATTATAGCCAGGTTCCAGAATTCCCAGATCAAGGAGAAAATACTACAAGCAGCCAGGAAGAAACAATTTCAATATTGTGGAAACACAATCAGAATAGCCCAGGATCTGGCAGCTTCTACACTGAGGGATTGAAGGGCATGCAATGTGATATTCCAGAGGGCAAAAGAACTGGGAATGAACCCAAGGGTCACCTACCCAGCAAAACTGAGTATTTTGTTTCAGGGGAAAATATGGTCATTCAGTGGAATAGAGGACTTTCAAGCATTGTCGAGGAAAAAACCAAAATTGAATAGAAAATTTGACATCCAGATACAAGAAGCAAGAGATGCCTGAGAAGAATTTCTATTTAGGACTCTGATTAAAGCAATGATAAACATGAGACCAAAAGAATGAAGATGAAATGCCACTCACCACCCCCATTGACAGAGTGATAAACTTAAAATGCAGGAAGAAATATGATATACATACTTGGAAATGGTTAATATGGGAATTTGTTTTGCCAAACATGTATCTATATATTGAGAAATGCTTTAGTGGTTGTTTTTTTTTTTTTAATTTGCTTGATGGGAGTGGTAGGAGGGAGAGGTAGTAGGGAGGACAGATTAATTTTTTAAAATACTTGCTACTTGAAAAATAAAAAAAAATGATAAACTTTTTAAAAGAATGTGGTCCATTACGATCAACTGTTATAGTTTTTTCTATTTCTCCTTGTAATTTCATTAACTTTTCTTCCTAGTATTTACATGTTTACATATACTATTGATACTGTTTCAATCACAATGTAATTTCTCTGTCTTAACATAGTAAGAATAAACAAGGATTTCATGACAAAAAAAAATGCTGAAAACCTCTTTCTTGCCTTAGGAAACATTGGGTCTCCATTCTTGTCCAATTATTATTATTATTATTATTATTATTATTATTATTATTTTAAAGAAATTGGGGTTAAGTAACTTGCTCAAGGTTACTCGGCTAGTCATTATTTATGCGTGGGTGCTCATTTTCTGAGGCCAGATTGGATCCCGGATCATCCCAACTCCGAGGCTGGCGCTCTTACTCACTGCGCCACCTAGCCGCCCCTTGCCCAATTATTATTTATCCTTAGGATGGAACTCCAATAGATCTTTATTCAAAATGGAGTTATACATAGTTTCCTAAGCCAAAGTTTTTCAGGAAGAAAGAGGTCATATATTTTATGGAGATTTTTAACAAGGCTTATGGAAGTGAATGTTGAAAAGTAAAAACGAATTATTTTTAAAAAAAAGATTCTTAATAAGGACTGAATCAGAAAAGGATTTCCATTTATCCAGCACACTCCAATAACCTGAAGCCTTCATTCTGTAAAGCTTTAGCTTGAGAGTAAAGTCACATCTGGGAATGTGAGTCAAGTGACAGGAGCATTTTTGGCAGCACACCCTGGCAATCTTGTCAAGGATTCCAGGGTTTCCTCTTGTAACAAATCAGTTGCCTGAATTACTGCAATAAATTGTCCCATTTAATCTGACAAGCACTTGATCCTAAGAGGTGAGCTTTCCAACCAAGTCACTGGATTTGAGAGCATTATAGCCTTGTCTCTGTATACAGTAATATTCTAGTCAGTGGCTTACAGGGGTGTCTAACACATATCTATGTGCAGTACACTCAGAAGGTGTGTTTTTTGTTTGTTACATTAAGGTCAGTGGACCTCAGATGCTCAGAAATGCTGATCGTCTTCTTGAGTCAGGGAAATCACAGAACCTGCGGAAGCAGGCTGGCAATTCAAAGGGAAGGTGAGATTGTAATACTAACACCAATCTTCAGGTGTGGGACCAGCCCTCAGCAAAATAACAAAGGAGTTGGGCGCATGTCTTTGGTGTCTTCTTTCTCCTGTTTCTAGAGACAGTTGTGCAGAGACCACAGGACCATGGACTTTTGAGCTATATAGGTCCAACTCTCTCACCTTAGAGATGAAGAAAATGGGATCCAGGGAGATAAAGCAAACTCGAGATGTCTAAGACTGAACTCATTATCTTTCACCCCAAACCCTACTCTCTTAACTTTGACATTACTGTTGAGGGCACTATCATTCTCTAAGTTTCCAGGCTTATCTTGATGTCATCTTCAATTCCTCACTCTCTCACTTCCCCCATATCCAATCACTTGCATAGTCCTGCCATTTCTACCTTTGCAACACCTCTCATATTCATGCCCCTTGTTTTCCTTTGGCACTGCCACCCCCATGGTACAGGCCCTCAGAGAGAGATTTTTATTGTCTGTCTCCCATGTCTGGAATTATTTCTCTTCACTACACCTTCTTCTGTAAGAAGCCTTTCCCACCCCAATGCTAGTGTCTTCTCTCAGTAGTTATGTCCTAGTTCAATGATTACAGACTAGCTAAGAATTGAGGCAAAAGATGGTCTAGTTTGCCTAATCAATTTGAGTGAATGAGACCTGGGAAAGACCTTAGCTTAAAATGACCAAGGTCTCCCACTGCATCTGGGGGCAACTCCAGTGATCCTGACCTATGTCTTACCATTGGACTCTGATGACTCTGGAGGAGAAAGTGAGGCTGATGACTTTCCACAGCCATGCCTCATTTAAATCCAATTCACTTTCAGGTCGAGACATCACCCTCCTGATGTCATTGGTCTTTTTGAAGAATGAAGGATGAACACCACCACCAACACCAACAACATCTCCTAGTTATCCGGTGCATATCTTACTTGTACATAGTTGTCTGCATGTTGTCTCTCCCATTAGAATGTAAGTTCCTTGAGGGCAGGGACTGTTTTGGTCTTTCTTTGTATCCCCATTACTTAGTACATACAGTACCTGGCTTATAATGGGCACTTGAGAAGAGCTTGTTGATTTGACTTAAAAATCACTTGTCCAAAGTTATATAGCTAGTAAATATCAAGGTCATGATTCAGACCTGTCACAAGATAATAGATTTAGAGTCAGACTTTAAGGTCATGAGTATGTATCCCCATTGTATAAACCAGGAAATAGGGGACTAGAGAATGAGGTAACTTTTTTCCCAAGGTCACACAAATATTAATCACCAGAGGTAGGATTCGAACCCAAGCCCTCTGACTGCAACTATACTACACTTCAGAGAAAAATAACATGTATTAATTTTTAAAACTCACAGTCTAAGTGGCACATAGGGCATGATACAAATAATTTCCTAATATTATTAATATAGATTTAGCCTTATCTGTTGCTCCCCGTGATCCTGGGTCCGTAAAGTTCTAGGTCTCACACAGAGCCACTCTGATCTTTGGAGCATACCTCCAAAGGGTCATGGTCTTTATTTCACATGGGAGACTCCAATATTAAGGAGTACATTCTATACTAGAATTTCAGGGAGTGCCAGAAAAGATTCATGGGAAGGTAGGCCATTCCAGTTCTAAGTTCTATGGGTCAGTTCTTTTCACAGTTGAGAAAAGGTAAATGAGTACAAGTGATATAAAAATGAATACAAGGGATATAAAAATAGTTTTCCTTTTTTAACTGCTCTCAAGTCTTTAGCTTTTCAATTTTCAGCTCTTTCACCAATTCCTTTGTAGTTTTATGGCATATCAAAGTGAGCTTTATAAGCAATGAATAAAGAGGTAATAGAAAATGAATGTTGTATGGCATAGTGGGATGACACAATTCTCAGGATAGGTTATCTCATACTACTTGGTGAGTACCTCACACGACATCTGCATTAGCCAACCATATTCATGTCCTTGACAGTTACCCCTCCTCTTCTTCCTACTTTCCAGCTTCACAACTGTAATCAAATCAGTATTACCATTGCTACTGGACAGTGCACATCAACCTACTCCTCTTTGATTCCACTCAGCATACTTACAACTTTTTAAACGAAAACATCCCTCCTTAGATACCATTCATCTATATATGTTGTATCTCCTATTGTAATGTAAGCTCCTTGAGGACAGGCACTGTCTCACTTTTGTATTTGTGCAGTATAAGACCTTAATAAGATGCTCATTCATTCATTCATTCATTCACTACCATAGCAACCAATTTCATTTTAGGTGTACCATCAGCTGCTTCTTATAGCAAATAATCAGTACTTTATGCTTTTGACTTGGGGTAGAATGTGGGGAAGGGTTGAGTATCTCCAGACTATGGGATATATCCAGTCCATTGCTTGGTTTCTTGCAGACTACAAGGGGTTCTTAACCTGCTCGCCATGAATTTATTTATTTAATGTTTTCATAACAGTATTTCAGTATCATTGGTTTCCTTTATAATTATATTTATATTTTATGCATTTAAAAACATTATACCGAGGAGGGGTCCATAGATTTAATCATACTGTGAAAGGGGACTGTGATATGGTTACTACCATGTCTTAACTAAGGTTAATAACCCTTGCTCTAGCCTGTGCTGAAGCTGAGAGAACAATTTCTCTTCTAGTGGGCTACTATGGTTAGTCCATTCGGAAGAGAGACTCTGGAGATTTATGGGAATGAACAATTGAAGAACTGTGTATAGCAGTTAATTACACAATAAACACTTCACAGAAAAATAACATATTAATTTTTGAACCTCACATTATAAGTGGCAAGTAGGGCATGATACAGATAATTTTCTAATATTATTAGTATAGATTTAGCCTTATCTGTTACTCCCCATGACCCTGGGACCCTAAAGTTCTGGGTCTCACACATCCCCATTCTGATCTTTGGAGCATACTCCCAAGGTGTCATGGTCTTTATTTTGGGTGGGTGGGTGGGGACTCCTATATTAAAGAGTACATTGAGCCTATTTCTTCTATTTCATTGTTTAGCATGTGGTAATTGCATACTCTTTTCAATCATTCATTCATTCTCCAAACTTTTTGTTTACTTTCTGTCCATATCACATACATTCCCTTGCACTGTCTTCTTCCAAAGACTTTCTCTGATACCACACTGTAGCAGGGAGAACAACCTTGAATTTTCAAAGACTGCATCTCCAAGATCACATAGCTAGTGAGGGTAGGAAGAATGCTCTAAGGTCTATAAGTCCTGCCAAGGAGGAAAGGCTTCTAGTAGGTACCTGAGAAGGTATTATTGGTCTTTCATTGGAAGAGTAGCTTAGATTACTCTGAGGAGATCCACTGTCAGAAGACTAACTGCCTGGTGATAGGCTTTTTTTTTTTTAAGCCACAGTAACTCATGAAGACTCCCTGCTAAGATGAAGAGAAGTTTTGATCTGTGTCAGCGGAGGGAGTGAAATCACAGATAATTAAGGTATTGAAGCAAGTTTATGATTTTAAAACAAAATGAGTTAAATTTTTATGACTCTTTCTTAGAAAGAGAGGAGGTAGGAGAGAGAACTTTAAACTAACTTAATTAAACTGATTTTTTTGTACCTGTGGAGTCTAACTAACTTTTTCTCTATGGTAAATAGGCATTTTTTAAAAGTCTACCATATAGAAAAAAAAAAAAAAGCATTGTATCTGCAGTTAGAAAACCTGGGTTCAAATTTTGCCTATTTTATTTGCTACCTGGGAAGATTTTTGACAAATCACTTAACCTCATTGGGCCTCAAGTTCCACATCTATAAAATGAAGATGTTGGCCTAAATAAACCCTAAGGTGTTTTCAAGCTCTAGAAGCAGTCAGTTGGATAAAGCTTGGGATGCAGTCAGGAAGACTTGAGTTAGAATATGGCCTTACACATGTACTAGTTGTGTGTGACCCTATGCAAGTCATTTAACCTCTCTCTGCCTTAGTTTCCTCATCTATAAAATGAGGACACTTATCTCCCAAGGCTGTTGTGAGGATAAAAGGAAAGATAATATTTGCAAAACACTTTGAAATTCTAAAACGCTATGTAAATGGTAGTTTATTATTATTATTTTGTGTTGGGTGCTTTGGTCCAAATCAATTAGCTCAGTATCTTAGAACACAGAGCTAAAGAATCCAAGGTTGGCAGTTTGAGCCTCAAATGGGTCACTTTCAAACTGACAAAGGTTGTTTCTTACCCTCAAATGGACCCCTAAGTAAGCTTAGCCACAGAATGATTCCCTAGCCTTGCCCACTTAGGGATTTAGTCATTTGATGCTGTTGTTCTCAGGAAAAGATTTGGCAAACGAAGATTACTCTTGACATGGTAGACACAATTCAGAGTTCAGGATCATCAAATGGAAGGTCAGGAACATCTTAGAGAGAAAGGAGGGAGTAGAATGGGGCTCACTGGAGGACTTCTGCTATTTCCTTAGGTTAGTGACCAATTTGGAGATTTCCTCTTTATCTGCGGATTATGAGGCAAAAAGGGGACTGTGTGGACTCCTCAAAGATGTTCTAAAGTCTTTGGCTATCGTGTTTCTTTTATTGTCCAATCATTCTCAATTGGGTCCAACTCTTTGTGACCCCCACTTGAGGTTTTCTTGACAAAGATACTAGAGTTGTTTAGCTCATTTTTTTTTTAAGCAATTGGGGTTAAGTAACTTGCTCAAGGTTACACGGCTAGTCATTATTTGTGTGTGGGTGCTCATTTTCTGAGGCCGGATTTGATCTCGGGTCATCCCAACTCCGAGGCCGGCGCTCTTACTTACTGCGCCACCTAGCCGCCCCTTTTAGGGCAATTGGGGTTAAGTAACTTGCCCAAGGTCACACGGCTAGGTTTTTGTTTGTGTGGGTTAAGTGTTTGAGGCTGGATCCGAACTCAGGTCCTTCTGACTCCAGGGCCGGCGCTCTACTCACTGCGCCACCTAGCCGCCCCTGTTTAGCTCATTTTATAGATGCGAAAACAAAGGCAAAAAGGATTAAAGTGACTTGCCCGGCATCACACAGCTAGTAAGTGTTTAAGACCAGATTTAAATTCAGGTCTTCTTGACTCTAAGACTGGCTCCCTATTCACTGTGCCACCTAGCTGGCCATGTATATTGTTTCTGTGTGACCCCCAAATGTTTCCTCTTTTCACATTCCAGCACTAGTCAACATCGATTCATTAATAAACAATGATTGTAGCTGCCATAGCCAAGAGGCAGGGTGGCAGGGTAATCAGACCAGAATGATATTTAATTAGGTAAAATTCACCACCAATTTCCTTAAGAGGCAAAAGAGAGTGTTTTAAAAGTGGAATTTAATTTTCATTGTGTGGTTCTTAGTTAAATTAGCTTTCTTTTTCATTAGAAAGCTGAGTCTTTATGAAAGAGGCACATGGCCCCAGACAAATCTGGGAGTATGGTTGAGTGGTAGTCAGGACTATGTGAGCCACTGTAATGTAGATTCTCAACTTCAACCCTCATGTTTTTATACAAAAACTATGCCCAAAGCAAATTGATAACAAACCACCACTCCCATTTTTTTTACTACCATTTGTCCTTAAAAAAATTCAAAGAACTATATATTCTTCCCCACAATCTGTCTCCTAAGCCATCCTAGGGGAAAAAAAACAAAACGAAAATGCAAAACCAATGTGAAAAGCACTTGTATCCAAATGGGCAAGATGTACTTCTAGTGGCTCCTCAAAACGGTTTCCATTTTTGAAATGCGTATTTATGTTTTTGTTCCAATTAAATGGTAAAGACACTTCCAGGAAGGTGGTAGATTTAGAGGCTATAAGGAAACCTATCTCTTTGGTCTCTTGTTTAAGAACAATAGGCAGACTAAAAGAAAGCAAAAACTACCAGAAATTCTCAAAAGAACATTTTTGGAAAATCACACAAAGCAATGGGCAATCCACATAAATGCTGAAACACAATGGAGTTTTTATAGATTCAAAAAAGCTAAGGCCAAAATACCAGAAAAAAAAGGAAATTAAATGAAACAAGAGCAACAGTAACAGGGAGGCAGCATGGTGCAGTGTAAAGTACCCTGCCTCTGCAGTCAGAGATCCTGGGTTCAAATCCTGCCTCTGGTGAATATTACCTAAGTGAACTTAGCTGAGGGGATTCCCTGAGTCTCAAATACTAGAGAAGCTCCTTCTCTAACTGAAAATTAGAAACAATTAGAAACAGCATTTGTTGGCATTGCAAGGCCTGAGGGTGAAGCAAAGTACACATGCTTTGTGTTCAGAAAGAAGCAAAGCTGCTGTGGCTCAAGCAAGCACTGCAAGAAACACCTTGGATTCATTACATGTTTGATTTTGAATTACATTTTAGTCATTGTGTGTTCAGAAACCTTTTACTGTTGCCAGATATTTCATGACCCCAAATGGAGACTTTGCCCACAATTTAAATTTAAAAATATTCTTAGTTCCCTGGACAATAGTTGAACTAGATGGACCATTGTTCAGTGGCAAGAGCACTGGGTTTAACACTTTTGCAGTAAGTAAGTTGCTGTTCTTGGAGTCTGGAAGACCTGGGTTTGAATCTCATCTCAGATACTAACTGTATGATCTTGGACAAGTCATTTAATTTCCCTGGGCCTCAGTTTCCTCAAATTAAATATGAAGAGATTAGCCTTGATGGCCTCAGAAGCCCCTTCCATCTTTAAATGTGTGTATATATATATATATATATATATATATATATATATATATATATATATATATATATATATATATGCTACTTGCAACTTAGGGCAAATTCTTTAGTTTCTTCATTTATAAGGTAAATGAATTGGAGTTAATGACTTTTGAGGTTCTTTCCAGATTTCTGATCCCATATATTATAATTTTAACTTCTGACTCTCTGAGATGGATTGAGCTTTCTCCAGCATAGTCCTGAATGTTTCTCTTTCCCCTAAAAAATTGTAGGTGCTTGCCTATATTCTACATCTTTTCATCTTCATATCACCTTGCACAGGACTGAGCTCACATGGTTAATAATCACTTCATGATTAATAAGTATTCAGGGAAAATATGCCCTAATCAAAAAGAAAAAAAAAACCCTCAAATGTGTTTTTATTTATTATTCAGGTCAGCTTGATTCTTTTTAATGACAGTTGTTCAGTTGTGTCCGATTCTTTGTGACCATACCATCTATGGGGTTTTCTTGGCAAAGATACTTGAGGGGTTTGCCATTTCCTTTTCCACTGGGATAAGGCAAAAAGAGGTTTAATGACTTGCTCAGAGTCACTCAGATAACTTCTGAAGTTGGATTTGAACTCAGATCTTCCTGACTCTAGGCCCAGAGCTCTGTGCATTGGGTAACCTAGCTGCGTCCTATGGCAGAGTACTTCAGGGATCACCTGCAGTGAGAAATTGAGGTGGCCATGCTATATTGTATATAAACATTTTCTACCTTCCCTCTTTATCCCCAGTTTATTTAACTTGGAAAGTGCATCACAAAAGGAACATTAACATTAACAAGAATATTAACAGCAGTGACTGTAGGTTACACAACCTCTGTGATAATAGAAGATTCTATGCCAGAGGAAGCAGAATAACAAGATGACAAGTTTATCACCATTTATTTTATTAAATGTGTTGCTAGAGAGGAAAGTCATAGAAGACAACAGTTAAGGACAGTAGTACCAAAGCCATACAGTGCGGAGAGACCAGAGGGGCCTCACACTGAACTTCAATATCCTCCAGTCTGTTGTGCAGCTTTCTTCCCAGGAGAAGCAATTCCTCCAGTGCTAATCAAAGTGATCAACAATGATAAAATAAATGTAGCAGTGATCAAACATATGGATTGCCAGTAATAGCTCTAGATCAATGTTCCTCAAGTGAAAAATGGGCTGTACTTCCAATTGAGGTGGAAAAAAAGGTTTTTTGGGAGGTGGGAGGGTCAGAGAGCTCCTTCTAATAGTGCTGTTTCCTTGTTTGTCCTCTCCATGGTGCTATTTCTTGAAGTTCCACCTTGTTGTTCAACCATCCTGCCATGTTGGCTCTTTATCTCATGCCATCTGCCCTAAGTCATTGACGTTCCTTTCTGTGCATTCTTGTCCACTGTAGAGTGGATAGAATACTAGACTTAGGAAAAAGAATACCTGAATTCAAATCCTGCTTCTGAAATTTGCTAGTGTTTACTAGCCATGGTCAAGTCACTTTACTTCCCTGAGCCTCAGTCTTCTCATCTCTGTAAAATGGGTATAATAATACCTCCAATACCTGCCTTAGAGGGTTGCTATAAAGCTCAAATCACATAATGTATATAAAGCACTTGGCAAAGTTCAAAGTGCTGTATAAATGGCAGCTATTATTCTTTCTCTTTGTCAAGCATCCAGAGCCCTGATGCTGTCAGGGATGATTTTGAGTCCCTTCAGAGGCTTTCCTTTCCAAACTTTATTGGGAAGGGTTTCTTGCTCCATATCTTTTTGTTTCCCTTTTCTTCCCCTTTCTTCACCCTCCCCCATCAAAATGATTAAAGCACCATTTGTGCATTTATTCTCCGCATCTTCCACCACAATAACACTCTTCCTTGGCAAACAATTCCACTAATAGGTCCAGAGATAGCAATTCTATCCCTGGTTGGGGGAAGTTGATTTTGTTCTGCTCAGTGGCCAGATATGGTGCCCTAAACTCTCAGTAAGCCAGCTGTCCTGTTGATATGTTCCATTTGTCTTAAGAACACGCTATTACATGATATATTCCTTGAACCCTCATTGCTCCAGTCCCTCGCTATTGACTAGAAGTAAAGCGGGTTCAGTGAGAGCGTCTCGTTCGTTCTGAGCCCTGGAAAAGGGAAGTAAGAGAAGTTTTGCATAATAAACTGTATAGTTATTCTCCTAGAGGATAGAGATTATTTTATCATCAGCTTAAAAGAGGACTTCACTGATCTCACCTCTAAACAAATTTTCATTACTTCTTTGTCAGAGATCCTGGCACTCCTTTCAGCAGAAAACAGCAAATACAAACAGAAAGTGCAAGCCCAGCCCTAGGCTCCTTCCATGGTGCCAGGAATACTTACATGATTTTCTCTAAGTCCTAATCTATTCACTCCTTGGCCACATTGATGAATATCTCTATCTCTAATATATTTTTTCCTCTTTCTCTGCTTTTCTTGAACACTCCCATCCTTCTCCTCCCTCAGCCTCTGTTTTTTCCCCTCTTTCTCTCAACAATTACACTATCTTTTATGCCCCTCAATTTTCCAACCCATTAACTCTCATGCATGGCATTTGACTGTCTCCTTTATGGGCCTCCCTTTCCCCCCACTCCTTTTAATTTTAATTCTTGTTGAGTGACAAGGAACTTATATCCAACTACATCTCAATTGGAATCTCACTGGAGCACCTCAGCTAAACACCCTGCTTAAAAATAGCACCCAGAGCATTATGCTATTGTCAGTAGAGCTGTTCTGAACAACAGGGAGATATTTTCACTGACTCTATATTGGATAGTTTTGCTAACTGTAACTGAACAGCAGCTTCCACCAATAACTAGGGTTATGAGCTCTGCACTGGTGCCCTTGGGCCCTGTTGGTCCTCTTTGGTATTAGATTCTAAGCTTTAAAGTGCCCACATCCAACTGCTTGCCACAGGACTCACATGGTCAGGGAAAAGAAAGAAAATATCCACATCCCAGCGATGCTTTACCACTACCTATAGGAGAACTCTTTGCTCTTACGGCTTTTCTAACTGAGTCTTTGGACTCAGGCTGTTGATAACAGTTGGGATGTCAATGTATATTGGGTGTGTGGCTCTATACTACACATTTTTAATTGTAAAAATTAATTTTATCTTGCACCAAGAAGACATCATTGACCCATTAACTTAAAAAATTAATTTTTTGTGGGAGTGGTTGGTTTTCAACAAAATTTGAAGTTGATTAAAAATCTGTGTTGTCTAATGCAAAGAATACTGGAATTGGACTGGTCAGTGGACCTAGATTTGAATCCTGACTCTGTCACTTACTAGCTGTATGATGTTAGATGAATTACTTAACCCATCTGGGCCTTAGTTTCCTCTACATAAAATGAGGGGATTGGACTAGATGGAACTCTAAGCATCCTTATAGTTTTAAATTCCATGATCCCATGTTTGTAAATTCTTTGGTATCTGAAGACTCCTATTTCCATGCCGCTTCCTTCTCTATTCTACTCTGCTTCTTTCTTCATCTATTCAGAGTTTTGGAACAAAATCTACTTTCAAGAAAAGCCCTGATATTATCCATTTATACCCTAGTGTAATTTGTTTCACTTAGTATTTCTTCTTAAAGCTTTATTTCTAATTTTGTAATGAAATTATCTGTCCCTAGTTAAAGAAATTTCAAACAATTGAGGGGCAAATAGGGAAGATATCTTTTGGTTAGTGGGGTTTTCTTAAATTCCTGAAATCATAAAATCCCAGAATTTTAATGGCAAAAAGGACCTCAGAGATTCTCTGATACAGTGACCTCATTTTTTAGATGAGTATACTGAGGGCCAGAGAAGTCATTAATTTGTCAAAGGTCACATAGCTAGTTAGTGTCAGATCTAGTTGAGAATCACAGAATTTTAGACGTGGAAGAGAACTTAGGGAGGGGGGAAAAGGAAGAGAATAAGCATTTATATAGAACCTGCTCTGTGCCAGGCATAGCTAAATGCTTTACAAATATTATCTCATTAGATATTCACAACAACCCTGCAAGGTAGGTGTTATCTCCATTTTATAGTTGAAGAAACTGAGGCAAACCAAGGTCACAACTAGTAAGTAACTAAGGTAGCATTTGAATGCAGCTCTTCCTGACTTCAGGCCCAATTCTCTATCCACTGTGCCACCATCACTACCAGTTGATTGCATTACTCAGGGGTCATGTAGTCTAATTTCCTCTCTTGTATAGGAAAGTCCTTCCTACAATATTCCTATCCATTCAGCTTCTTCTTCAACTTACCACCTACCCAACAAAGTAGCCCAGGCCATTATTTAACAGCCCCATATTTGCATTTTTATTTTATTTTATTTTACTTTATTTTAGCTTTTTGGAGGGGGAAGGTAGGGCAATTAGGGTTAAGTGACTTGCCCAAGTTTTCTGTTAAGTGTCTGAGTACAAATTTGAACTCAGCTCATCCTGACTCCAGGGCTGGTGGTCTATTCACTGTACCACCTAGCTGCCCCCATGCTTGCATTTTAACCAAGGGAATTCAGGAGAGCAGGGATTTTTAACTTCTTTTATGTCTAGAACCCACCCCTTTGGCAATCTGGTGAAACCCATGGACCCCTTCCCAGAATAATGTTTTAAATAATTGAAGGAAATGCTAAAATTGTTAGAGGTCAGTGCAAATCAGGATGTAGTTTTTTTTTCCCTAAAAAATTTCACAGACCCCACCCCCAAGTTAAGAACCCCTGAATTAGACAGAAGTGAGGGTATTAGGTGAAGTGGATTCTAAGTAATTGTCTTTGCCATTTTGACATTAGGAGGTTAAGTTTAATTTGGGATATTTGAAGAACAGTTGAAGGAGGTGGGCAGTTTCAACCTTTTATCATATGTCAAGCATTTTTCTGGGTATGTAAAATCCATATTAAGCAATGTTCAAATAAGGTGCAGGGATGAGAAGCTGTTAAGACAGAACTTGCCACCAATTCTGTGGTTCTACATTCAAGTAGCACCAAATCTCAAAATTCCCTGGGTGAGTTTACCTGGGAGAAAAGATTAAAGAATAAATATAATCTCTGCTTTCCAAGATTTTTTTTATCTAGTAGGCAATGACAGTTTCTTCCTTTCCCCAAGTTAATAATCATGACTAGATGAGCTTTTCAAAGCCTTCCACAATCTTTAATCACTTACCAATTCAGACTGATTTTCACCATTCCCTTTCATACTTTCTTTGTTCTTGCCAGACTATTCTGATGTGTATTACACAGGCCACCCATATTTCTTCCTCTTCTCCTTTGCTCATATTATCACCACTATCTGGAATTCTTGTCTAGCCCTCACTATTCTTGATAAGCCAGTTCAAGTCCAATATCTTCCATGTATGACCCTGCCTACCTTGAGGAATCTGATCTCTCCTTTTCCTGAGTCCCTATGTTACTTATATAATCTAGAACTTCATTGTATACTGTCTTATATTGCTTGTGTTGTTTTATGTATCTGCAGGAGAACACCAATGTATTGATATTTCAATTGATATTTCAGTTGGAGACTCAGGCTCATCACCTCCTCTGCAACACCTCTCCCCATCACTACCAAGTTTTTATTTCCTTTAGGTTCTTGCTTTCCTTATTCCTATCCTCCACTATCTTTACCAGAAACTTATTCTACTTCTTCATTATAATTGACATGACATCATTTCTCTCAGTCTATTTTTTCCTATTCTTCACTATGTTCGTGGGACAAGGTTCAGGGATTTGCATACTCTTATCTCCTTATTCATGTTTTTAGATAATTGTTTCACCATTATCTCACAATAATTTTGCTCTTTTTGAAGTCTATTACATTAACTCAGACTACCTTTCCCCTATCCTTATCACTGTCATTTCTAAGACATACTCTTTGCCACCTCTCTTAGTGACTTTAGCATCTCATTCATAGTCATTCTCCAACCCTGACATCATTTTCTCTTGTGTTTCATGACACCCAAAAACACTCTTGGTTATCTTCTTATTTCCGATTGCTCCTCTGTTTCACTAACTCATTGTGACCTTTTCCTTTTCCCACTCTTAAATGGGTTTTGTTCTTATCCATTTTCTTTCCCCTTCCTATACTTTCGCTCTCAACGGTCTTATCCTTTGCTATTGTCACAACCTGACTGATGAGAAAGCCAATAGAAAATTCTTTGGGGATTTTGATTAAAGAAGTGCAATAATTGAACCCTTGTGAAAGAAGAAAGATCATAGAGGTGGCAGGGAGCTCATATTAGAGAAAAAGTAAAAATTCCAATCCAGGTCTTTTGATCACAGTTCCAGAACCCTTTATATTACAAGAGACCACTAGGAGTATAGCAATTTTTACTTTTCCTAGACTGCTTCACACTAATTGTTTTACTTTTAAGCCTTTTAACACTTTGTAATGTTAAAAGGGAGTTGAAGATATTCCCCTGACCATTAATACACATCAGGTGGAGCCCATTAAGGGAAACTTGATTAGGAGAAACTAATTTGTAAGAAGACCCACACCTTTTGCTAATTTCTAATTAGGCACTGGCTCATGAGCATTGTGACACCCTCTAACTCTGAAGAAGGGTATATACACTCTGAGGTGAGGTTTTGCTTTGGGGCTCACTTGTTGGAAGAATGTTTGTTGGAAGACTGTTCAAGTGATTTGGTCAGACGAGACTCTAGGTAGATGTTAAGGAGCTCCCCTGGCTTTGAAAACCCAGATGTTGGTGCTTCTTTTTCTGATAACTAGTATTACAGCTTTGGTCAGACAACTAGAAGCCCTGTCTGGTGATTTGTGTTATTTCCTCTGTATTTTTTGGCTTTTAATTTCTGTTTGTATTTTCTCTGAAATTCAGGGGGCTGACTTTTTCCTCTGAACTAATCTTTGTGATTGGTGTGATAACCTGTGATAGCAACCATCCTGAGTATGCTAGGGTGCTTGTTATACACTCCAATGAGATAGGTAAGGCAAGTAATCACAGGATCAGACTGGATCACAGACCTAAAGCCAAAAGAGACTCCAGAAGCTGTATTGTCCAAACCCCTTCTCAGTCTCATTTAGTAGATGAGAAGAACATTAAGATTCTAAGAGCTTCGGAATTCTTGTTCATAGGCACATCAGGAATCTGGTGTCATGGGCTGCTACAATAGATAGAGTACCAAGCCTGGAGTCAGGAAGACTCATCTTCCTGCATTCAAATCTGATCTGAGATTTACTAGCTGTGTGACCCTGGGCAAGTCACTTAACTCTGTTTGCTTCAGTTTCTTCAACTGTAAAAATGAGCTAGAGAAGGAAATGCTAAGCCACTCCAGTATCTTTACCAGGAAAATCCCAAATGAGATCATGACGAGTCTGAAACAACTGAACAACAAAGTCTTTAACTTCTCTGATCCTCAGTATCCCCATCTGTAAACTGGCACTAATAATAACACTTACCTCTCAGGGTTATAGTGAGGATCAAATAACGCAATATACACAAAGTGCTTTGTAAACCTCAAAGCATTGTATAAATGTTAGCTATTAGCATTATTATAAAATGAGTTGGAGAAGGAGATGGCAAACCACTCTAGTATCTTTGCCAAGGAAACCCCAAATGGGGGCATGAAGAGTTAGACATGACTGAAAATGACTGAGTAATAACAGATTAGTATTATTATGATGATCCCATTCTCATCTACTATACTTCTCCAAATCTCATATCTACTTCTGAGTCAGAACTTTTTGGATGCCCCCAATACTTTTTTCTTTGTTTCACCCTTATTTCTAAAATTGTATATATTTGGAAGGGAAGAAAATCATTAGGTAGCCAAATGTGACATTGCTAGAAATGCAGATTCTGGGCCCATTCATTACATCGAATGATGATTTGGGTTTTGGAATTCATTTGAATGCATTATTTCCACCATTTGTACATCTAATTGTGTTTCTTGCTGTCACCAGCTACAAGTGATTTTCCCCCCTCTTCTTAGCAGCATTGTGTGTTTAAAGGTAAGAAGCAAGAATTACCATAGCAACTGATTTTCCAATTAGACCTCAGTTGCTGACAATCAATGAGATTAGACAAGGTCAGTGTTTGAGTAAGCCCTATAGTGTTTTAAAAGGGTTGTGGAGAGTTAAGAGACAGGGAGGAAATGAGAAGCACTGGAAAATCTGGCCCCAGAGTGGAACAGGATTCATTTGTTACATGCAGCTTGTGTAGTCTAAAGATATTTCTTATAGCAGCATTACATCATGATCTTCCAACAATATCCAGGAATGGTAGGCAAGAAATATGTGGTATTAACTGAATGCCTCTCCCCCCTTCAGTTTGCAAATGATTCACAGAATTAAATAAGGAAAATAACCAATTTGAAAGCAAACACAAATAGAAATTGAAGGAGGAGATGAAGAGGTGTAAGCAATTGAGACAATTTCAGCTAAGATTGGAATCTCTCTGGTTTGCAGGGATGTAGGATGACCTAGATACATTCTTGCCTGGAGTTTGGGCTTGGGCTAGAGGCAGCACCTGGCACTCGATAAAATAGAAATGTTAATAAAGTTTGTCTTTGTGTCCCCTGTAAAAAATGAACTTATTTTTGTATACTTTTGGAGTGGTGGTGTATTCTCCTAGAATTTCTGGGAAAAATCAATTGTGTGTGTTAGTTCTTTTGCTCTTCACCCCTTATGGAGCAATGGAAGGGATCTAGTTAACTGATTATTTACTTATATGAGTGACCATCAAAAGCGATCCAGCAATGTCTTGATTGAGTGAGAGTCATCTGGGGCTTTTAGAATGAACCAATAAGTTCTACCTAGAGGGGTAACAGTGGACAAGATATAATTTTTGATCGAGGGGGAGAAGGGAGAACAAACTGGCAAAGGAGTTATTATATTACCTCTGAGGCTGTGAAGGAACCCGATGGATACTAGCAACTGGAGGGAATCTTAGGCCAAGCCTGAGCAAATGTAATTAGAATAGATGGGAAGTTAAGGATCTTTCTGGGATTGGGTTATTTGCTTTTATTCATACTTCTAAGGGTATTATGCTATGTATGTTTTTCTTCATTTGTATATTTTCTTTTCTCTCATAAATAAGTCCTTATAATCTAGAGTATGTGGCAAAAGGGTATAAAAAGGAAAGCAAATGCTAGAGACCGACCTTCAGTTAAGGTGACAATGATGTAGGAGAGGAAAAGAGCATTAGAAGTTGGGTGCACCAGATCTCTGAATAGAGGACCTTGTAGCTTAAGTGATAGGAAGACGTAGGAGGCCCTGGACCTTAAGTTAAGATTCATTTATCAAGGCATTTTAGAACTAAGGGTTCAGTTATTTAATTTCTTTACTTCCCCTAATAATAATTTCATCTTTCAAAAGTGGAGGAATCAATGAGAGCAACTATTTTAAGGCTTATTCTCATCTTCCTGGAGGAACTGGGTGGAAAAGGAGGGAGTCTTAAGGGAGGAAGGGGAGTAAAACATATCATTTGTATACCATCTTCAAATTTATGAAAGAGAAGAGGAAAAGTGGGCTTAGTCTGACATTTCACTCTAGATTTTGAGAGAGAAGATTTCAAAGGTTTTAGAGAAAAGATAAGTAGGAGTTCATGCCCTAAAATTCTCTCATCATCAAAATACTCAAGATACCAAGAGAAATAATCAAAAGAAAAAAAATAAAGGGAAATTGTCTAAAGAGACCAATGTAGACTCACCAGAAATTTATTGACCTACTTTGATTTTAAAGTGATATGTACAGAAGATGGAAGCAAGGTCACTATTGTTGTCCAAAAATAATAGTGTGAGAGATTTTACCAAATACTTCACTAAAATTTAGCTAAACTCTATCTATAGAAGGGTATTGTTGAACGGGAGAGTATTGTCCAGAGGAGGACAATTATAGTAGTGAAGGGCTTTGAGTCTATGCCTTAAGAGGACTAGTTGAAGGAACTATATATGCTTTATATGTAGAAAAGATTCATGGTTTCTGCTGCAGCTGCCTTCAGGAATTTTAAGGTCCGTTCAGTGGAAGAATGATTATTATATTTATTCTCCATGCTCTAGAGGGCAGAAGTAGGAGTGGGTAGGAAGGAGTTACAAAGAAGTGATTTAGTCTTGGTGTCAGGAAATCTTACTACCAGTTGGGATTATCCATGCATGAAAGGGATTGTCTTCAGAGGTAGTGGAGTTCTTCAAGCAAAGAAAGTGGATGACCTCTTGTCAGGTAAATTGTAGAGGAGATTATCATTCAGATGTAGGTTAGACAAGATGGTCTTTGAGATCTCTTTCAACTCTGAGAATATGTAATTTTAAGGAACAGCTTTTATATGGAGAAGCTGATCCCCAAACCCAGGGCTAGATCTTTTCATTCCCACACTCCCTATTTTGTATTCCTATCTGATATAGCCTTCTTTCACTTCCACTATCAATTTCCGCCTCCCATTTCTCCCATTCCCTACTCAATCACTTAAAAATCTGTTTTAAGAAAAGGTCTCAAAGTTTACTATCATGGAAAGAGTACTAAGTCAGAGATCTTCGATATGAATTCCAGTTCTATTACTACTTATATGATCTTGGATAAATCTTTTATCCTCTCCAATTTCCATTATCCTCATCTATTCAATGAGGGGATTAAAATAGGTAATCACAAACACTCTCTAGGAAAATATCCTATTAAAATCAGACACATAACCAACTTTAAGTGTATTACTTCCTTGGTATATTTGCAATGGAGCAGAATTCAATGATATGTTGAAAGGATGAAGTTCCAGTGGGAAAATTTCAAACAACAGGTGGGTAGTGCCAGGTGGGAGGGCTGCTGAAAGGGTTGATGAGGAGTATTTCCTTGAACTTTGGGGCTTTCCTGGTGTTTCTAAAATCATACTACATAGGTGTCATTCATTTTGCCTTTGTGGAAAGCTAGCATTGATTCTTAGACCTCTTGGGCTCCAATTTACAATTATCATATGAAAAAGGGGTGGGGATTGTTATGAACATTTAAGTTGTAGAGTCTTTTCACTAAAACTATCCAGCTCCTTGGAAAGAATTGAGAAGAAAAAGTGGAAAGCCAAGGAAAAGGCTGAAGTACTTGCCCTCAGGGTGCTTCTATGCTAGGAAAAACAAAAGCTTGGCAGAAAATGTTTTTCTATGATCACTGGGGATATATAGAATAGGTTTCTATCCTATTTTAGTGACCTTTGTGTTTTTATCTCTAATGAAGACACAATAAGAGGGAATCAGCCAAGGGCATTGAAGTCTGGATCCCAGAACAATTATTTTTTGTCAGTTTAGCTCTGATAGCTAAGTATTTACCAATTACACAATACCTTTGGGATTTTCTCAAGTTTTGCCTCTCCTAGGAACCTTAATTTTTAGCTCCTCCTTTATACTCAGTTCTAGTCTTTGGGAGTCTTTAAAAGGCTAGTTTTTATTCCCTCCATTCTGTCCCATCCCACATTCTCTTTTTCCTTCTCTAACTAGAGGGACAGAAGGACAGGGGATCAGGTTAAATCTTGTTGGGGGAGCAGATAGGGAGTAAGGAGAGACAGTGTCCTCCAAATTTCTCTATTGACTCTGTTTGCCCTCACATAGATTTTTCTCTTGAATCTCTGAGTATAGCTCATGTTAAGGTGTACTCGGATGTGCTAAAAGGTTCTTGAGTAAGCACCCAGCTCACTGTATCAGGTATCAAAATAAAGGGGGAAAAGTTTTTTTTGTTGTTGTTGCTAAACAAACTAGATAGATAGATATGATCTGATTATCTGTCAAATCCCAATATTTCAGAGAATGTCACCTTCAACCCAGCTATTGTGTGAGACTTAACCACTCTATGGAGATATTTCAAAGTTATGTATTATTCCTTAATATGTAATCAAAGTCAAAACAATGGACTCATCATTTCTTTTTTTTTTTTTTGCTTTTTGGAGGGCAATTGGGGTTAAGTAACTTGCCCAAGGTTACATGGCTAGGTTTTTATTTGTGTGTGCGTTAAGTGTCTGAGGCCGGATCAGAACTCAGGTCCTTCTGACTCCAGGGCTGGCACTCTACTCACTGCGCCACCTAGCCACCCGTGGACTCATCATTTCAATTTCAGCATGTCTTCTGATCAATCCCTCTCTAGGTCCCTGAAAGAGAACTAAAGTATTTTTTTAAAGACCTGAACGAAAAGGAAAATATTTATCACAAAATAATAGAAGTTCTGGTCCACATAGGAGGGATTGAGGAAGAGGGAGATATTTTGGAATAAGATATAATATGATATATGATGTAATGATATCATATATGATAACTAACATACAGTGTATTAAGACTTGGAAAGGGCTTTATATAGAGAAAGCTAGGTGAAGAAGTGGTTAGAGGGGTGGTTAGGTGGCGCAGTGAGTAGAGTGCCAACCCTGGAGTCAGGAGGACCTGAGTTCAAATCTGACCTCAGACAGATTTGACAGAAAAAACAAAAAACAAAAACAAAAACTAGCCCTGTGACCTTGGGCAAGTTACTTAACCCCAACTGCCCTCCAAAAAAGCAAAAAAAAAAAAAAAGTGGTTAGAGAGCTGGTGATAGAGTCAGGAAGGCCTGAGTTCAAATCCTGTTTCAGTTACTAACTAGCTGTATTACTCCCGCCCCCACCAAGGCATTTAACCTCTGTCTTGCCTCAGGTTTGTTCAACTATAAAATAAAGAAAATAACAGCACCTACCTCCAGGCTTGTTTTAAGGATTACATGAGATATTTATAAAATACCTAGCACAGAGCCTGGCATATAGCAGGAGCTTAATAAATACTTGTGTCTTCCCTATTCCCTTTACCTTCCTTTACATACAGCATCTCATCTGATCTGAATAACAATACTATGAGGAAGGTATTTTAATTATGCCAACTTTACAGAGGAGGATTTTGAGTTTGAGATAGGGTAAGTGACTTGTCCAGGCTCACAGGGAGCAAGTTTCTAGGAAATGTTAAAATTCTGGTCTTCTTGATTCCCAGAATAGTACACTATACAACAAGGGTTCTTGAGCTCTTTTGAGTTATAGACACCTATTGCAGTCTAGTGAAGCCTAAGGCCCCCTTTTCTGAATGATGGTTTTAAATAATTAAAGGGAATGATAAACTTCAGTTAGAGGTTAGAGAAAGGGGATGTAATTTTCTTTCCCATTGAAGTTCACTGACCTTAGGTTAAGACCTCATCTTCTATACATGTGTGCTATTGACCTTGTTCATAGAAATGACTCAAAGATGTGTTTTGGCATCTTTAAAGCACTTAAACTGTATGTCATGGGATGTTGTACATTGACAGGGCAGTTATTCTTCAATTGCAGAGGAAGACTTTTCTGGATAATAAACTATATGCTTCAATTTTGTTGGAAAGATAGCTCACTGAGAACTATAGTGGTGGGGGCTTTGGGGAAGAGGAAGTAATCCCAGCAAAGCAAGTCCTATAATGCAAATCTGGCCTGACTCACTTTGCCATGCTTTCTTCAGTGGCTGTGTTTGATTTCACACATTCTTTTCCTTACAAGGACCTCTACTAGCAGTATAAATGATAGAAGGCCCCATGAAAAATGGCTATTTTATGTATATTAACATCATGACTATCCACAGGGCAAAATTCTTAAAGAAGAAGAATGTGCTTTAGGCCTTTCTTTATCTCCCTGTCAGTATCCCCTTCCTGCCTTCCTGTGTTCCCTGCATATACTCCAGGCTCTAATGTTGCCTCTGGCCACTCAATGCTCTCCACTGTTGTATCCTGCATGGATCTGCCCCTCCTAGGAGCCACCCTGTGCTCAGGATCTTTTCTGATTCCTTTTGCCACATCAAAGCTTACCTGCCTTATACGCCATTCCCTCAGAGTCCTGCTGGCTGTTGAGCTATTCTGACAAACAAGTTCAAAGAATTAAAGAATATCAGAGCAGGAAGGAGACTACTGTATTATCTAGTTCTCTGAGGCCTAGAAAAGTTGACTTGCTTAAGGTGGTACCAAAGTAGTTAACAAGTGCTAATAGCTTGATATCATATATTTTCCAGGTAATATATTTGCATTTTAACATGGATCTCCAATTCCTTGATCAAAATTAGTAGGTTAGGAAGGGAAGGGCTTCAGAAAGCTCTGGCATACCAGTGAATGAGGTGTTTTTTTAGTAGATGGACCTGTTGGTACCACTTTATATATCAAGGCAGATTCAGAGTTTCCCTCTCTTTATGGGGAAGTAAGGTCTATGAGGACAAGGTGAACCAGCCCAAGCTTAAGGTTTCTAGCCCAGAAGTTTAGACTGAAAGCCTTTTTTGTATTGGCAAATCAATGTGAATAGCCTCTGGGAAAATACCAGTGTCTCATGAAGGGCAATAGAATTGTCACTAACCTGGAGAAAATCTCAAGTACTAACTGAAGATCAGTCAATAGTAAGGAAAGCTATTTGATATAATTAGCTATATGGGAGGTATAAACTGAAAAACCCAGTGGTGAATAATTTTATAAGAAACTAAAGAGCAAGAACCTGAGCAAAAATATTTCAGGTCTCCATTTTTTCATATGTAAAATGGGTCAAATCATGTTATAACTGGATTTGATTCCCAACACACATTTGTCTGATTGAATAGAATACAGTTTGAGAACATTTTATACTTAGTTATGAGAGAGGAGTGTGCTGTTTTCCGTTACTGCAGGTCTTTGAGCAAAGGTTGAATGACTTCTTGTTAGGGATATTATAGAAGGTACTCCTGCTTAGAGACAGGTTGGATGAGAGGACCTCTAAGGTCCTTTCCAACTCTTAAGAGCCTATACAGGAAATTGCCATGAGTAAAATTGGGACTAAAACTTTTCAGTCTTGAAGAAATCACTAGGTATCTTTTTTTTTCTTTTCTGGGCCCTAATTTTTATTTATTTATTTTTATTTCATGGGAAGAAATATTCTGTGTCCTCTCCTGGGATCATATTTAGTGTCAGAAGGAACCTTGGAGGTTCTCTAGTTCAACACTGAGGCCAAGGGAGGTTAAGTGACTTGTGCTCTCATTCCCAAATAATTGATCTTTTTACTGCCTTTAAGTTCTTATTAAAAATTTTTTATTAAATATTTCCCAATTACAGATAGTTCTTACTTATATTAAGTGAACAGTTCTGTAGACCTAGTTCTCCCCTCATGGAGCTCTGTGTAGCCCTGCCCACTCGACTATTCTATGCCCAATAGGCAAAGAGGTTTCAGTTCTTGGGGTCCCACGACAGCCAGAACAGCTTCAGTGCCTGGAACAGAGGACCCCTGACCTGCTGCATGGATGCTGCTGCCACTGCTGGCCAGTGGAGGTCCTGCTACGTATCCCAAGGGGAATCAATCTGAATAATGTGTACTAATTTGTACACACAAAATTTTTTAAACACTTTTATTTTGAAACTTGAATTCCCAATTCTCTCTCCCTCCCATTCATCCCATCTCTGATAAGGCAAACCATTTTATATTGATTATACATGTGAAGTATGTAAAACATTTCCATACTAGACATGTTGTGAAAGATAACACAAACAAAATGAAACAAAAATTCAATTCTAAACATATTGAGCACCCATACAAGAATGGAGGGGGGTGTTAGAGTCAATTTCTAAACTTTCCAGAGATGTATCATTCCTCTTACCCAATCTTACCTAATGATACTTTGAAGTTTTTGTGTGCCTAATAATAAGAACAACATATATAAAGAGCTTTAAGATTTCCAAAGTACTTTAATTATATATTATCTCACTTTATCTGCATGACAGCCTTGTATGAGATTTTTTTTGCAGTTGGGGATACTGATGCTGAGAAGTTAATAACTTACAACTACCAGACAATCGGCATTTATTAGATGTTTATTATTATGTTTCAGGTACTGTACTAAGTACTAGAGATAAAAATTCAAGCAAAAAAAAAGGAATCTTTACCTTCAAGGAGCTTACATCTTAATAAAGGAAGACAACACAGAAAAGGTAGCTGAAAAATGAAGAAGATATCCACTTAGACACATGGTGACAAAGTCTGGTGAGTTAAAAACATAACTAGGAGGGGAATGAAAAAAAAAATGACTGGCTTGGTCCTGAGTACAAAATTAAGATCCGTGGAAGAAACTCACCAATCAAAGGAGAAGCAGTGTGGCAGAGGGGTGTTGCAAGATGAGAAGGGCTTGGGTACTGAGGGAAGTACTGTTGTGACAAGAGAACTGAGTTATGGTGGCAGTCTAAAGAGTCAGAAGCATATCTGGGAGGGTAATCATGGAATAGAATCTTTGCCCAGAGCAACATAACTAGCAAGTGTGGTAGAGAGAATTTGAAACTGGATCTTCCTGACTTCAATTTTAGCATTCTATAACATAATGCCATCTAATTGTTTATTACAATGGGGTTGGTGTATTCTCAGCCACTTCTTAATCATTATGCCAACAAGGCTCCTAAATCGGCCTGTAGAGATGCTCTAGAGAGAAATTATGGATAGACTAGAAAGAAGACTTAGGTGGGCAGAGACAAGATGGCAGAGTAGAAACAGGACTTTTGCGAGGCTCTGGCTTCCACCTCCTCCAATTCATGTAAAAGATGACTCTGAACAAATTTTGGAGCTACAGAACCCACAAAATAGCACAGAGAAGCTACCTTCTGCTAAGGACAGCCTGGCAGGCCAGTGGGAAGCTGCCAGCACAGTGCTCAGGGAGCTGACCCCAGCCCCTGCTTAGATACCCTTAGGCAAAGCCTGTTTACCCCACCCTAGTTATAACTTTAGGCTTAGTATCCTAGCTAATGGTGTGATCAGGGGTCCATCATTTACAATCACTTGGGGTCAGCTTCATCTATCTTACCTTTCTCATAGGGCTGTTGTGAGGATTAAATTGGATAACAGATATGAAGGAATTTTGAAAAGTTAAAGACCCTTTACAAATGTAAGGTGTGAAGACCATCTGGAAGGAGATTGGCCCTTCCATCTGTCACAGACTGTGGGTTCTTGTATATGTGAAAAGACCCTCTCTTATTTTTACCCCTTCTCCCTTGGCATTTTGTACATTTCACTGTTTTTTGCTTTGGGTGTGTTTCCACTTTCAGAATTAGGTCTAGGATGGGACTTGATTAATAAGCAAGTTGATCTTTTATGGGGGTGGTGGTAAATCCTTTTCAATGTTTCGATGCCTGTTAGGCAGATATATTTTAACCATAAGACTATATATGACTGGATACATGTTTACTGGTAGGCTTCCAACAAAATTGTGAAATTAGTCTTCTACATGTCAGCTCTCTTTTGTTTTACCCTTTCCCTTCTAAAATCCTCTCACTATGTGATGCACAACGACCTAATGATGTAGCAGTTTCTCTTATCAGGCTGGAGACTGGTCTAATAAAATCATGCATGCTAACATATTGGAGATTTAATGGGGTGCCCTTCACACAGGGGATTTTCTATGTTCAAAAAGCAGCTATATACAAGCAATGCCAAATTCAAGAGACTGAAACACCAGTAATGGAATTTTATGCATTGGACATATTTGAAGGGCTAGAAATATCCTTCTGCAACTCATATTATTGAGGTAAGAAGGGATCTTAGATGTTTGATAACTCACCCTGTTCATTTAATGGATGGGAAAACCAACTCCCAGAGAGTAGAAATCTACGTTGATATAGCAAGGTACTGGAAGAATAGGGCCTCCAACCTAAGACTGATAGTCAAGTCACTGATGTTCCTACTCCAAAATGTCTTTGAGTCATACATAACACCTGTAGAAATACCCACTCTTTCCATGAATGAGGTCAGAAACACAAGTATCTTCACTGTAAAATAAAAATGTTTTAACACTTCTCTGTCTTCTGTACTCTAGTCTATACCTCTGCCATACTAATTCTGCTTATTCATAGAGATGATCATCACTATTTTGCTGAAAATATTTTGTCCATGTTCACTGTCACTATTCCTTTGACTACTATTTTCTGAAGCCCATGTCCCCATATAGCACAAAGTAGACTGAAGAAATGGATGTGGGCATGCTGCATTGTCTTTACTTCACCTAATTGAATTCCTAATCCTTACATGCATTCCAGTACTGTGATCTCAGGCTCCAATGATTTTCAACCAAGTATGAGACCATAAGTTAGTCCCATGTTACAATTCCATTTCTTTTATTTAATCCTTTGTCACTACTGTAGTATTTCAGTGTCATGTCCTATCCACTTAAATGGTTTCTCTTCAGAAGGATTTGGATCCATCCTGAGAAGTTTCTTAGTTCAGAGTTAAGGGTTCTATATCCTGGAATAAACAAAATTTTGTTAGCATTATTAATTTTTCCTGATTCCACAGATGGTCTCTTTCTCTAGGTTCAATTGTGATAAGTTATCCTTAGACAGTCCTCTGATCAGAAAAGTGTTCATTGTGCAATACCTTTTTGTCTCTAAGTGAAGCTTAGTGATCAGCTATCATATATTGTCCCCAACTTTTGATCTCTCTGTAGGATGCTGAAATACACTATTAGTTCAGACAATTTGTATTACACAGATTATTTTGTCTGGTCCTTTGTATGCTTTGCAAAGTATCTTACGCTTCCAGAAAGAGTCTATAACATCTCTCAGAATTTTTTCACTATTCTTCTGCTGCTATGTATTAGGCATTTAGGCATCAGCATTCCTGCTCCCTGCAGATATTGTACTAATTTTAGCTTAAATCTTGTACAACAGGCTAGGTAATCATGCAACCATGTGATGGCTATTTTAAGTCACATTGGTAAATCCTACTGTCTAAATCAATCACAGACTGAAAAAAAAATTCCCCAATCTATTTATATAGCCCTAGGGAATTCAAAATGGTGATCTTGGAGGAGCCCTTCTAATGTGGCACCTAGTTTCTTCTCAGCATTCATATTGACCCTACTAAATAAGCTACTTTAGGGTTGAGGCGATTATGGATCCACATTCACTCAAAGTGAGCCCCTACAAATATGTTTACCATTCCTGATCATCAGAAGCATGTTTAAGGCAAAGAAATTTAATGAAACAACACAGTAAACAAAGTAGCAGTAACAGAAGAACTCAGAATTACAGATCTAGACCCGGAAGAGATTTTAGAATCTATCCAGTCCATTCACAAACAAGGAAACTGAGATTCAGGGAGGTTAAGTGATTTGCCCAAGGACATACAGGTAGTAAACCTGGGTCTCACTTTTCTACAAATACATATATGTTGGGGAGGAATAGATACATTAGTATATATACATGGAGAGACACAACCATAGAGAACATGTGTTTAGGATATATGGTGGAAAGGGTAACTCATGCCTTTGATCTGGTGATATTTTCTAGTGCTATTGTCACATTGTTCTCCAAGGTGCTGTCAAGAATAGACTCTGCTATATCTTTTTTAGCTTATAACCATAAGCTTTAGCTTTTCCAGTGAGAGACTTAAGTTATTCAGCTACCAGACTACAAAGAAAACAATAGCAGTTTCCCATGCAAAAGGAGAGAAATATATCAGTTTCTAGCACCTTAGCTCTGTTCCATCTTTCTCTCCAGAAGAAGTCTTACCCTCTAGTGGCAAGGTATTTTGGTTCAAAGAAATTTCCAGATAGCTAAGTAGAGCCCATAGGCATTTAACTTGTGGTTGAACCTACTTCTTTCTGTTTACCTGGAGCAGAATCTCAGCCCCCAAGCTCCCCTTACTTGAGATTTGAAAGTCTTCTTTAACTTTCATCTATTCCTGATTGTCCACTCACCTGCCTCCCAAATCATTTTCAACAAACTTCCAGATCTAGATGGGTCTGAATCCCTCACTCCTCTCAGATTTCTTTGAGTTTCTCATGAAAATGTAAGTGTGGGGAATGAAGCACAAAAGAAAACCCACGTGCAGCCATGCCAAGATGTTCCTTACACCTCCATATAGTGTTACAATTTCCTGCACTTATTATGTGTCTATCCAGGAATGGACAAGTCTTCAATGTTTTGGTACCTTCTAGGGTTCCACGTGATAAGGTCTCATACAGTACATGGTTGTGTTGTACACTTCTCTGCTGCCACATGATGACTTTGTTGTTGAGTCGTTTTAGCCACCTCCAACACTTTGTGACTCCATTTGGAGTTTTCTTGGCAAAGATACTGAAGTGGTTTGCCATTTCTTTCTCCAGCTCATTTTTACAGAGGAGAAAACTGAGGCAAACAGGGTTAAATGACTTCCCAGGGTCACACAGCTAGTAAGTATCTGAGGTCATATTTGAATTTAGGAAGATGCCAGGTCCGAAACTCTATCCACTGGCTAATAATTTAGAAGACAACAAATTAGCATTATCTATCTCATATTGCATTTTTGTTTATTTGTCAAACATTTCCCATTTTGAATCTGGTTCTGGCTGTGCTAGGGGAGTTTTACTGCTGCTTTCCCTGGAGGCCTCAAGTTTCACACCTCTTCTCTACTCACACTGTATACAAGGAAGAAAAGGTTGCGTTGAAGAATAAGGGGAGCAAAGGCCCATGAAATCACAGTTTTAGAGATAAAAGAAGCCTTAGGGATTATTTAATTAAAATTCCTCATGTTATAGCTTGGGAAACTGAGGACCAGAGAGCAGAAGAGATTTGCCTAAAGGCCACATAGCCACTAAGTATTGAACCAAGATTAAAAAATAGATCTTCCAATTCTAAATCCCAGAATTTTTCTACTTCTACTTCAGAGTAAGTAAAAGTATCCAGAAGGTTTGTATTGAGAATAACACAAGTTTCCTAACCTAAAAATACCAATTTCCTAAGCTCAAGGAAGTGTAAACATCACATGCTGGAAGGTCTCTTGTTTCAACTTATCCAGTGGAGAAAACATGATGAGCATAAGCTAAAGAAGTGTTCTGTAACTGTCAGTCTGTGAACATTGAAATATTGGTCTGTTGCAAATTCTTACCAGCCTGTAAAACTTTTACTACCAAAGGTCCTTATTTTTTAAAGTGCACGAACTTAAAACTATGACTCTTCTTTCTCTAGTGCTGTGCAAAGAGACCTACATTTAGAGTCAAAGGACTGGAGTTAGAATCCTGACTGTTCCATCTTTTTTGAACTTGGCCAAGTCACTTAACTTCTTTTGGCCTCAGTTTCCTCTTCTGTAGAAAGAAGGGCGGGGGGTGGGGGTTGTAAGATGTTCCCTTTTCCCTGTATTCTGTGCCTCCTACTTTCTAGCTCCCTCCTTTCAGCTCCAGGTTCCTATTTCTTGAGCTCTTGTATGCTATGTAGGTTATAAAGGACAAAGTAATCTACAGTAGAGATCTTAGCTACATTACCAGGCTCCCATATTGATCCAGTTGGGAAATACTAAACTCCATGGTTTTCCATGGCTGTCTCCTTTGGCAGAGAATTTTAGGTTCTCACTTTTTTTTTTTTTTTGCTTTTTGGAGGGCATTTGGAGTTAAGTGACTTGCCCAAAGTCACTCGGCTAGTAAGTGTGTCAAATATCTGAGTCTGGATTTGAACTCAGGTCCTCCTGACTCCAGGGCCAGTGATCTATTCACTGTGCCATCTAGCAGCCCATATATATATATTTGCTTTTTGGAGAGGGATTCTCACTTTTGATGAGAAAATGACCTGAGTCAAAATTTCAGGTTTTAAAGCCACTGTAATTGGGATTCATTCCCAACACAAACTATCTGACAATGCAAGACAGATACACTTGTGTGGAATCAGCATACTTAAGAGTAACACAGACCTTTTTCTTTTGACTTCTATGAAACCCTAATTAAATGAAAGTGATCCTTGCATGGAGCACAGCCCTGATTTTTATGCATTGAATTTGTATGGTGCCTCATGAATATGTATTAGAGGGTGTTTTGGTGCTGTTCATTTTTGATGAGTTTGGATACAAATGGATTTCACTGAGAATGAAATGTTCACATGCTAGAATGAGCACATCTTTGCTGTTTCTGAAAAGAGGTAGTAGGATCCCACTTTGCTTTGCCCAGGGTTAGGTGGGGTGACATGTCAGGAAGTCCCTGCTGCCAGGTGGAAAGCCTGAATTGTATTCAGAAATGAAAATTATAATCAGGACTTCCAGAGACAGACCCCCTCACATGTCAGAAATGTAAACTGAATGTTTGTTAAAATAATTTTAAGTTGAATGAAGTCTTTAAATTTGCATGTTATTTCTGGGAAATTGCTTTGAAATGAAATACTTTCCTTTCTTCCTCTACCTCTTTCTTTTTTCTTCCTTCCTTCCTTCTTTCCTTTCTTTCTTTCTTTCTTTCTTTCTTTCTTTCTTTCTTTCTTTCTCTTTCTTCTCTTTCTCTCTCTCTCTCTCTCTCTCTCTCTCTCTCTCTCTCTCTTTCTCTCTCCCTCTCTCCCTTCTCTCCCTTTAGTTCCTTCTTTCTTTTCCTCTCTTCTATTCCTTCACTGGAAAAGGTTCTCGTGCTCCTGAATCTCCCAAGAACATGTAGAAAAACAGCAAGGTCTTTTAACAACAAGCAGGCCCAGATGTGTAGCCATGCTGTTTGTTTCTTCTGTGAGAAAAGAGAGAATAGAATTCTCTGTAGGTCATCACAGTATGAAGGAGAGTTTCCTAAGAGTTTGTGCATTAGCCTTGGGAAAGAAAAGTCTGGGAGCCTATGACTCTTGGTTTCCTTTCACCAGATGTAGAAGTCCATGAAAAGACCCATTCCAATGCAAGGTGAAGGAAAGTGGAGATATGACTACTTCAGCCAAAGTGAATCAATGACTGCTTGCTTTAAGGCTGATAAAGTGATTTCCTTACAATAACCCTGTAAGTTAGGTGGGAGGATTCTGGTGTATTATCATCCCTATTTTACTTATTTGGAAACTTAAACCCCCAAGGGGTTGTAACTGCCCCTCCCCCAAAGCCAAAGAGCTAGGGAATGACAGATGATCATGGACTTGGACCCAGGTCATCTGATTCTAAGTCCAGTGTTCTTTCTACTATATCATGATGTGAAAGTGGTGAACATAATATAGTACACTTGTTTCTCTCTCTTTTGTCTAGAGATAGTAGTTGGGTGGTTCAATGGCTAGAGCACTTGGGATTGAGTCAGAAAGTCTTGAGTTCAAAGCCGACCTTAGATAAATCCCTCACTCCTTTTTTTATTTGACCCCTGCCCTTCAAGACACAAACACCCCAAACTCTACTGTACTCTCATTTTGACTCCATCTCCCTATCACAAGAAGGAAAAAAAAATCAAGACCTCCAAATAAATAAGATACATTCTTGAGAATCGAAAAAAATTAACTTAATCTTATTTTAAATTCACTATTAGAAGGGGCTTGCCATTTTATAGGATTCCTATCATGACTCCTTTTGTAATATGAAGAATTCTTTTGTTAAGTGAATTGCTATCATTTCTCTGTTTCCTTGGATTTTTATATTTTGAGAAGTCTTAAGGTAAGCCATCTGTATGAGTTTAATATTCTCCAGGGTTATTCATTGTTTGGGTTATAGAGTGGAGAAGAGGATGATCATTAGAGAATAAATGAAAGGGCCCTATGGGTAGGGCCATGCAGAAGTCTGCTCCAATGAGAGAGTATTGTTATATTTTTAGTGTTAACATTGGCAGTCAGCAAATGCTACAAATCAGGGCTTGGTTTATTCTTTTATTGATTATCTAGACTTAAGAAAGTGATGGAGAAAATGTTAATGATGTGAATTAAACTAAAAAGTGCAATGGGCATTTATTTATTTGTTTATTCATTTATTTTTGACCTGCCATTAAACATTTACCAGCCCATTCTTGCCTTTAGGATACATCTTCTTCCCACTGATAGCTAAATAAAATAGATATACTTCAGACTAGAGGAAAGACTGGAACCATCCAAGTTACCTGCCATGGTCTAGATGTATCCCAGGGAAGGAATACTGCAGAGCTAATCATAGTCCTTGAAATTCCCATTTGTGCTCTCCCCTATAAACCATTAATCACATTTATAGCAGCAACAAAACTTCATTATCATTTTTCTTCTTGCCCATTCTTGAACAAGGCTATACATGGGAATTTTACTGTGGGGGAAAGAAGGAAGGAGAGAGGAAGAGAGCAGGAATAAAAAGACTAGAAACTTCTCACTAACCTGAAAATTGCAGTTTGCTTCTCCTGTTCTGTGTCTGTAAGGAAGCTGAAAGAGGGGCTGGTATGTCACACATATACCTTTAGGGATGTTACTGAGGCTAATTTATTTGTTCGGTACATATTATTAAAACCCATTATGTACAGGGGAGGGAGGAATGTGGTAAGCCCCAGGAGAGTTCACATTTGAACAGACCTAAGCCCTGACCTAATGGACCACTATCTCTTCCTTCATTGGAGGAGATAGTCCTTACTTGTCTTTGATCTATATCTTCTTAAAGAGCCAAACACTGTTAGAGTTGAATTCACATATTTTAATGACTTCTTTGTTAGAAAGAGTAGACTTATTCTTGTAGAAAGTGGAAGTCACAAACAGACACATTTGGATTTGATGAAGGAAATTTCTGAACATTTAAGCTTATCCAGTACATGATGGACTACTTTTAAATGCAATAGATTCACCCTCAAAGAAAATCTTCAAGCAAAGACTGATCATGTATTAGGTATAGTGTAGACATGGTTCAGTTTGAAATATAGGCTGTTGTTCAGTCACTTCAATTGTGTATGACTCTTCATGACTGCACTTTGAAGTTTTCTCGATAAAGATACTGGAGATCTCCAGATTATTTTACAGATGAGGAAACTGAGGTAAACAAATGTTAAGTGACTTGCCTAGGGTCACACAGCTAGTGTGTCTGAGGCTTGATTTGAACTCAGGTCTTCCTGACTCCAGGCCCAGGAGTCTATCTACTGCACCACCTATTGGATAATAGACTGTATTACATAGTTTCTGAAGTTCTACCTCTGAGATTCTGTTATACATCTGCAGATAACTTAATGATTCTATTATGCCTTCTACAAAATTGTTTTTCTCTTCATAACCTTCTAAAAAAGGACTGATAACTTTGGATTGTGCTTTCGAATATTTGGGTCTCCATGTTCTCTCCAAATTTTCATCTAAGACTCAGATCATTAAATAGGCCCAATATATAGTTTTCTTGTAAGGGCTTCCCCATTGAAGCTGTGGGGAAAGGAAAGTTGTCCAACCTTGTATGGTAATGTATTTCATTGTTTCATAATTCTCATAATGAGGTTGAAAAAACTGTCAATTTTGTGTCTTTGGCTACCCTTGCAGCTAGATAGGATTAACAACATGAAAGAAGATGAAATCAAAGATTTTGAATTGTAATGAACCTCGTAGGTCATCCAGTCTAACTGCCTCGTATGAGAGACAAGGAAAAATGAGCTTCAGAAAGGTTTAGTGATTTGCTTATGGTCATACAGCTAGGAGATATTAGAAATAAGACTGAAGCTCAGACCTTCCTGACTCAAAGTAGAGTGCTCTATCAATTACACAATACTGCCTTTCTTCTGAATGAGCCTGCTGTGAATGTCACAGTAATAGGACCAAAGATAGGACTTCCCCAACTTCTGATCCTCTTCCCCTCAAAGAAATCCAATTCTCACACAATGTTGGCATGAAAGAGTAAAATTTTGGTTTCTGCCGCCTTTGTTAAAGTCCTGTGATAAAGAAATGGTAGGTCACCCAAAATCAATTTGGTCCATTCCTTACTGAATGGAACGTTGCTTTCTACTCAACTAGAAGAAATTAATATTATTATTAGCCATGAGTTTATATCAGTATGTTTAAGTTACTTGGTTATATTCAATTTGGCCTATGCTTTTATGTTATTTTGTATCATTTAAATTCCTCTATGTATTGATTTTATCTCCCTAACTGTATTAGAAAATCCTTGAGTTCTGCAATGTTTCTATTTCCTTCTCTTCTATCACCCTTAGACCTAGCAGGGGTGTGGGATGCATAGTGGGCTTTCTATACATACTCTCTGAATTGAATTGGATTTAAGTGAAAAGGAGATTCTCTTTAATAGTAGTAGTAATAATATATCTTTAAGGTTTGAAAAGTGCTATACATATGTTATCTAATTTGGTCTCACAACAACCTTGTAAAGTAGGTATTATTATTTTCATTTTACAGATGGGGAAATTGAGTCTATGAGGCTAAGTGATTTGGTCAGGGTCACCCAGTTAGTTGATACTGAGGCAAGATTTGAACTCATGTTTTCTAGAGTCTAGCACACTTACACAGCATACCTATCATCGATCTCCCCAATTCCCTCTAGCTCAGAAGCCCTGAGCTTTGCTTTCCTTTAAAATATCCAGAGGATATGACTAATAATTTCACCTTCTTGAAATTTTTAAATTTTTATTATTTATTTATTACATATTTTATTATTTATTATATATTTTTATTTTAAATCCCTGTACCTCTCTATTCATTTTTTCCAGTTCCAAATTGTCTTCCTCCTACTTTACCTTCCCCCATACTTTGAGAAGACAAACAAGATAAAACTGATTACAAATATATATTGTCAAACAAAATAAATTCCCCAAATCTCTATTATCCCCCCAAAAAAAGAAATCAAAGAAAGAAAAGAAAACATATTTCAATCTGCACTCTGAGTCCATCAACTCTCTTCCTGGAGAGGGATGGTATTTTCACCATCAATCCTTTGGAATTTTGGTTGATTTTTTTTTACATTGAATATTTTATTTTCCTAGAAGGTAAAGACACAGGGGTCTGTTGAACAAATATCCCTTATTTTCCTTACATCTGCACTCACCAAGTAACTAACACCAATAGTATTCAAGGTTGGCAAAGTCCAGAATTCCTGGCCCCACCATGATACATTTCCATTTTTTTTAAAACAAATGCTTTATTAACTTCTGTTTTACATCATTCATTTCTGCCAGATTTTGAGTTACAATCATTTTCCCCCCATTATTCTCCTACCCAACCTCCCAGAATAGCAGTCCCACAAGATATCGCTTCCTCCAGTCTGCTCTCTCCCATACCTTCTCCCATACCCCCATCAACTTTTCCATTAGAGGAAGGTGAATCTTTGTGTCCCAATGCCTGCACATCTTATCTCCCTATTACAAGCAAAAGAGTATTAACAATAGTATTTATATATATTTGAAACATTTAATGTTACGACCTCAAATTTCAGATCCATTTCCTTCCTCCCTTGTCACCCATTCCCTCTTGGGAGATAAGTAATTCAGTATATGTTGTATATGTCTAGCTATGCAAAACATTATCATAGTAGATGTATTGTACAAGGCTGCTTATAATTCCCTCCCACTCATCCCACCCCCCACCTGGTCCATTCCCTACATGATCCTGTCCCTCTTCTATAGTAGGAACTTCCAACCTCCCCTCCCCACAAGGATGCCCTCCAATCCATCATCCCTCCTCTCATCCCCCTTCCCCCTATCCTGCTGCAGGTTAAGATATCCCATTTAGTATGTATGTCATTCTCTCCCTGAACCAAATTCAATGTGAATGTGGTTTTGCATTTTTACCCTTCCTATTCTCCCCCTCCCTTGCAACCACTTCCCCTTGCTTCTTCTACATGGGATAGTTCACCCTACCCTGTCTCTCCCCATCTCCTCTTGCCACTTTCCTCTCTCACCTCATAATTTCATCCCTTGAGTATTCTCCCTTCCCAAAAATTCAACCTATGCCCTCTATCCATGTATAACTGTAACCATATGCACATACATTCACATATGTACTCATATGACCACACACCCTTCTTCCATTATTTTCATAGTGAGAAAGATATCATCAGTCACAGTTATTGCTTTTACATATAGGAATGTAAATAGTTCAACTTTGATAAGTTCCTTTTGATTTCTTTTCCCTGATTGCATTCTCAGGCATCTCTTGCTTCTTGTGTCTGGATGTCAAATTTTCTATTCAATTCTGGCTTTTTCCTCAAGCATGCTTGAAAGTCCTCTCTTCCACTGAATGACCATATTTTCCCCTGAAACAAAATACTCAGTTTTGCTGGGTAGGTGACCCTTGGGTCCATTCCCAGTTCTTTTGACCTCTGGAATATCATATTCCATGCCCTTCAATCCCTCAGTGTAGAAGCTGCCAGGTCCCGGGCTATTCTGATTGTGTTTCCACAATATTGAAATTGTTTCTTCCTGGCCGCTTGTAGTATTTTCTCCTTGATCTGGGGATTCTGAAACCTGGCTATAATATTCCTGGGAGTTTTCTTTTTGGGATCTTTTTCAGGAGGTGATCGGTGGATTCTTTCAACCTCTATTTTGCCCTCTGGATCTAAAACATCAGGGCAGTTTTCCTTGAGAATTTCTTGAAGGGTGATGTCTAGGTTCTTTCCTTGATCATGGCTTTCAGGTAGTCCAATAATTTTTAAATTGTCTCTCCTGGATCTATTCTCCAGGTCAGTGGTTTTTCCCATGAGATATTTCACATTGCCTTCTAATCTTTCGTTTGTTTGGATCTGCTTAACAGCATCTTGATTTCTCATAAAGTCATTAGCTTCCATTTGCTCCAGTCTAACTCTGAAGGAATGAATCTCCTCAGTGAACTTTTGAGATTCTTTTTCCATCTGGCAAATTCGACTTTTTAAGGCATTCTTCTCCTCATTGCCCTTTTGGGCCTCCTTTGCCATTTGAGTTAGTCTATTTTTTAAGGTGTTGTTTTCCTCAGTCAGGTTGTTGACCCTCATTTCATACTTTTCCTGCATCCTTCTCATTTCTCTTTCCAATTTTTCCTCCACTTCTCTTATTTGATTTTTAAAGTCCTTCTTAAGGTCCTCTATGGCCTGCAACCTGCTCATGTTTTCCCCTGGGGCTTTTGGAGCAGGACTTCTGACCTCACAGTCCTTTTCCTGCTCTATGCCCCCAAAATAGGAGTCTAGGGTTGCATTTTTCTGTTTCCTTTGCCTTGGCATGTTGCCACTTAATTGCTTGACTTTTGGGCTTGTTGCCACACTATGGCTTTAAGGCCAGCTAGAGGAATTTTCATCCCGAACGTGTGGGGGGCACCTTCCGTTTCTGGCAAGCTGTAAACCCACCCACAACTTTCACCCTAGATCACAATCCAGATCCAGGGAGGTTAAAGCAAGAGCGATTACCCCCCCAAGACTGATCGCTGGATCTCCCCAAGATTTGTAGGCTGGGAGCCGGAGCTTCCTCTGAAAACTACAAAATCGAGTGTCTCCTCAGAGGCTTCCAGCCCCCAGGGGAGGGAGCTGACGCATTCCCCAAATACAGGTCCCAAAGTCCATAGGACACTAACCTCTTACTTTGTCTTAGGCATGTCTATGTTGATAATTCTGGAGTCGCCACAGCTCCTGGTGTTCTGGGGTTCCTACAGCTGGCTGCTGGCCCTGCCGCCCTGGGGCTAAAACCTCAGCTCACGGGTACCTGGGCTCGGCTCGGCTCCTGTGCTCTGCGCCCTGTGTGCTGCCAGGTCCCAGACTGCTTCGCTGGTCCTTCCTGCCGGGCTGCTGGGCTGTCCTCAGCGGGAGGTTAGCTTCTCTGTGTCGTTCTCTGGGTGCTGGGGCTCCAGAAGTTGTTCAGAGTCCTTTTTTACATAGTTTGTAGGGAATCTGGGGGCAGAGAGGCTTGGACGAGCTGTTTCTACTCCGCCATCTTGGCTCCGCCCCGCCCCAGATCCTTTTTTTGTTTTGTTTTTTTCGAGGGGTGAAGGCAGGGCAATTGGAGTTAAGTGATTTGCACAAGGTCACAGTGTTAGTAAGTGTTAAGTGTCTGAGGCTGCATTTGAATTCAGGTTCTCCTGACTCCTGGACTGGGCTGGTGCTCTATTCACTGCTCCACCTAGCAGCTCCCATATAGTGTGAGATTTTGGCCTATGCCTAGTTTCTACTAAGTAGTGTTCTCATTTTCCCAGCAATTTTTGTCAAATAAATTTTGGGGTAAAATTTTTGCCTCCCAAACTTGTATGTATGAATTTATCAAACTTTTGATTATCATCGTCATTTACTACTCTGTGTTGTATATCTAATCTATTCTATTGATTCACCACTCTATTTCTTAGTACTGAATGGTTTTTTTTTTGGGGGGGGTTATTATGACTTTGTAACAGATTTTGAAATCTAGTATGATTAAGATGTAGCCTTTAAAATTTTTTACATTAATTCTCTTGATATTTTTGGCCTTTTGTTCTTCCAAATGAATTTTATTACTTTCCCATGATGTATGAGATAATACTTTGGTGATTTTATTTTTATGGCCCTGAATGAGTAAATTAATTTAGGTACAATTCTCATTTTGATTATACTGATTTGGCCTACCTGTGAGCAATTAATATTCTTCCAGTGGTTTAGATCTGTCTTATTATTAATTTTTTGTGAAAACAATTTTGAAATTTTGGTCATATAAATCCTGGGTTTGTTATGACAGCTAGACTCCCAAACATTTTATATTATCTGCAGCTGATTTCTCTATCTCTTCCTTCTGTGTTTTGTTGGTAATGTGTAGAAATGCTAATGATTTATGTGGGTTTATGTGATATCATTCAACTTTGCTAAATTCAATAATTTGCTAAATTCAACCACTTTTTTAGTTCATTCCCTAGGATTCTCTAAGTATACCATTATATCATCTGCAAAGAGTGGTGACTTTGTTTTTTATTACCTATTCTTATTTCTTTAATTACTATTTCTTGTCTTATAGGTATAACTAGCATTTGTAGTACAATATTGAATAATAATGGCAATGATGGATATCTTTGCTTTACCCCTGATCTTATTGGGAAGGCTTCTTGTTTATCCCCATTGCAGATTATGCTTGCTCTTGGTTTTAGAGAGATACTATTTATCATTTTAAGAAAAGCTCCATTTATTCCTGTGCTTTCTATTAATTTTAATGGGAATGTTTTATATTGTCAAAATTTTTTCTACGTATATTGATATCATCATCTCATTTTTCTTATTGATATAGTCAATTATGTTGATAGTTTCCTAATATTGAAGCACCTCTGAATTCCTGTTTAAAATCCCACTTAGTCATAGTATATAATCTTTGTGACATATAAAAAATCCCATTGCTATTATTTTATTAATTTTTTGCATCAAAATTCATTATGGAAATTGGCTTACACTGGTGTTATTTCCTCTGTTTTTGCTTTCCCTGGCTTAGGTATCAAAGCAATAGTTGAGTCATAGAAGGAATTTGGTTGTACTCATTTACCTATTTTTTCAAATAGTTTCATATTGAGTATTGGAATTAATTGTTCTTTAAATGTTTGGTAGAATTCACTTCTAAATTCATCTGGTCCTGGGGATTTTTTTCTTAGGGAGTTCATTTATGACTTTTCAAAGTTCTTTTTATAATGCAGGGTTATATAAGGATTCTTCTTCTTCTTCTGTTGATCTGGGCAATTCATAATTTTGTATATTTATCCATTTAACTTAGATTGTCAGATTTATTGGCATATACTTGGGTAAAATTAACAATTGATGTCATTTCATCTTCATTGGTGATGCATTCATTAGTTTCATTTTTGATATAGGTAATTTGGCTTTTCTCCTTTTCAAAAAAATCAAGTTAAGTAATGTTTATTTTTTTCCACATAAAACTTGCTCCTAGTTTTATTTATCAGGTCAATGTTTTTTTATTTTCAATTTTATTAAGCTCTCCTTTGATTTTTCAGAATTTCTATTTTGGTGTTTAATTGGGGATATAAAATTTGTTCTTTTTCTAGTTTTTTTTTTAATTGCATGCTCAATTCATTGATCTTCTCTTTCTCTTTTTTATTGATGTGTTTAGAGATAAATTTTCCCCTAAGTACTACTTTGGTTGTATCCCACAAATTTTGGTTTGTTGTCTCATTGCTTTCATTATCTTTAATGAAATTATTATTTGTTTCTATGATTTGTTGTTTTATCCATTCATTCTTTAAGATTTATTTAGGTTCCAATTAATTTTCAATTTGTGCTTCCATAGCTTTTAATTGAATGGAATTTTTATTGCATTATGGTTTGAAAGGTTGCATTTCTGCCTTTCTGCATTTGTTTGGGAGTTTTTATGCCATAATATAATCCTTTGTGTCTGTGTGTGTGATAGTGCCATGCACTTTTGAAAAAGGTATATTCCTTTCTTTTCCTATTCAATTTTCTCCAGAAAATCTCTATAAAATATCAAATTCTCTATCAAATCTCATTTTTCTAAACTTCCATTAATTTCCTTAGGTATTTTCTTAATTATTTTATCATTAGATATATCTAGTTCTGGGAGGGGAAAGTTTAGGTTCTTGCTAATATTGTTTAACTCTCTATTTTTTCCTGTAACTCATTTAACATTTCCTTTAAGAATTTGTATGCTATGCCATTTGTCATGCATATATATGTGTATATGTATGTGTACATGTGCATGTGTGTGTCTTTTACATTTAACTTCCTTGTCCATGATACCTTTTAGCAAAATGTGGTTTCCATGATTACCTTCTTTAATTAGGTCTATTTTTGCTTTTGCTTTTTCTGAAATCATGATTGCTATGTCTGCCTTTTTTTTTACCTTAGCTGAAGTATAATGGATTATTCTCATGTTCATTATTTTAACCCTGTGTGTGTCTTTCTGTTTCAAGCATGGTTTTTCTAAACAAAATATTGTTGGATTCTGTTTTTCTAATCCATTATGTTATCCAATTTCATTTTATGAGTGTTTTTATCCCACCCCAAGTTATAATTACTATGTATTTCTCTACCTCCTATTTTCTTCTGTTTATCCCTCTATCTTACCTAGTCTTGCATTAATTTTGCTTCTGATAACGCCTTCCTTAATTTCCCCTTCCTCTTATCACTTTTTTCCTTGTCTTATTCCATTTGCCTCCTACTTCTCTTTTCCATCCCTATAGATAGATTTTCATCTCCAACTGAGTGTGTATGTATGTATGTTATGTGTATTTTCCCTTTTTTGATCCAATTCTAACAAGAGTAAGGTTTAAGGGGAGCTAGGTGGCGCAGTGAGTAAAAGCGTCCGCCCTGAAGTTGGGACAACCCAAGATCAGATCCGGCCTCAGAAAAAAAAGAGCACTCACACATGAATAATAACTGGCCGTGTAACCTTGAGCAAGTTACTTAACCCCAATTACTTTTTTTTAAAAAGAGTAAGGTTTAAGTGTTTTCTGCCACCACCTCTATTTTTGCCTCCATTGTAAAAGCTATTTCTTGTACTCCTCTCTTACATCAAACAGTTTTTTTTCTAATTCTTTCTTTCCCTTCCTCCTTCTTCAAGTGCATCATGCTTTCTCACCCTCTGTTTTTTTTTTTTTTTAGGTTTTCTCAATATAACTGATTTACACCCACACCCTCTATATTGACTCCTTGTAACTACTCCAATCATCATGAAGTTCTTAGATCATCTTCTCCTATAAAAATGTAATCAGTTTAGCCTTATTAAACACTTTGTGATTTCTCTTTCATGTTTTCCTTTTTTATGCTTCTCTTGAGTCTTGTGTTTAAATTTCAAATTCTCTATTTGGCTCTTGTCCTTTCATTAGGAATTTCATTAAATATCCATTTTTTTTTTTTCCTGATGGATTATACTCAGTTTTTCTGGGTAGGTTATTCTTGGTTTTAATTGCTCCCCTGCCTTCAGGAATATCATATTTCAACCCCTTTATGTCTTCAATGTAAAAGCTGCTAAATCTCATGGGATCCCATGCCTTTGTGATATTTGAATAGTTTGGGGATTGTGTGTGTGTGTGTGTGTGGCTACTAGAAATTTTTTTCTTTTTGATCTCAGAACTCTGGGATTTTTTTTTTCTTTTGGGACCTTTTTTCAGGAAGTGGTTGGTGGATTTTTTCAATTTCTATTTTACTCACTGGTTCTAAGATATTGGGGGCAATATACCTTTGCAATTTTCTGAAATACAATATGTAGGTTTTTGTATCATTGCTTTCAGGTAGTCCTGTAATTCTTAAATCATATCTCCTTAATCTATTTCCTAGATTAATTGTTTTCTGATGAAATGTTTCATATTTTTAAATATAATTTTTATTTCCCTGACTTTGTTTTAGTGTTTCTTGATGTATCATATAGTCATTAGCTTCCACATGCCCAATTCTAATTTTTAAGGAATTATTTTCTTCAGTGAGCTCTTGTACTCCTTTTTCCTTTTGGTCAATTCTGTTTGTAAGTTCTTTTACTCATTGTATTTTTGTATCTCCTTTTCCATTTGGCCAATTCTACTTTTTAAAGAGTTTTTTTTTCTTTAGTGAATTTTTGTTCATCATTTGAACTATTATTTTTATATGTGTTTTTTCAGTATTTTTTGTGCCTCTTCTACCAAGCTATTAATTCTCTTTTCAATATATTCTTGCATTGCTCTCATTTCCCCCCAATTTTTCTCTACCACTCTCATTTGATTTTTAACAATGATTTTCTTCTTCTTTTTTTAAAGCTCTTTCTGAAATTTGTGCTGGAATTGGGTTCAATCTGCATTTTTCCTTGAGGTTTTGCTTGTAGCTATTTTCATTTTGCTATCTTCTTCTGAGGTTGTGTCTGAATCTTCCCTGTGACCATAGTAGCTTTTTATGGACAGTTTTTTTTGTTCAATTTTTTTTCTAGCTTATTTTTTGAGTCAGTACATCCAAGGTGGTATGATCCTGGGAAAGGTGTGGTTATTGTTTTCCTAGTCACTGCTCTGGTCTTTACCCAGGAAGTTCCTCTGATCTCTTGTAGCTTCAAGTGCTAGCACTCCTCTCTGCCCCGGAACTGTGACCCAGAACTGAGTATAAGCAATAGAGTTGCCAAACATGCCTGCTTCTGTGCTTGGTGCCAGCACAGGATCCCCTGTAATCTTTTTCTGAACAGTTGCCCAATCTTCTTCCTATCTTTGGGCTAAACTCTTCTGAAGCTATTGCTGCCACTGGCATTGCCTCTAAGGCCCCCAGCTGGTGCTGCTGTTGCATGCTTTTCAGGATAGCCCCCTTCCCATTGTCAGAGATCTCTCTTTCTGATCGCCTTAGTCATATTGGGCTTAAAAAATGTGTCACCCTGACCATTCCTTGACTATGCCACTCCAGAATTTGATTTGATGTATTTTTTTAAAGTTGTTTGAAGGGAAATGTTGGAATATTTTGACTGTGTTGCTACTTCTGCTCTGCCATCTTGGCTTCTTCCCTCCTTGTAATATTAATATCATGAAATTCAATAAACAGTAAGTGCCTACTTTTTAAATGAGTGAAATATTAAGTAACTGAGGAAACAAAGGCTTGAGCTTCTGAGCATATTGTTAACAATGCAAGCCAACTATGTGACAAATAGAGACCAGGCTTTCTCAGCTTGGCACTGGACCCCAAATCCAGAGGGAGAGATTTTTTTGCATTAAAAGAAAAGAAGTAACAGGATACAAACCAAGATACAAGACTAGATAATCTGATTTCTAATTGAAGGAAAGATTAGGGGCTTTCCAAGTTGAAAGGAAGAAAGTGAACAGGTGCAATTCCCTTAAATAAGAACAGAGATATTCTGTTCCCAACAAGTGTCTATATTCATTCAAAGGAAAATGAAAATAGTCACTAATTTACCAGTACAGGGCCAATTTTCATATAAGACATATAGGTCACTTGAGATGTGTGATTGTGAGAAAACTCCTTGTATCAATTTTTGGATCTGACTGGGTTTCTGGTCAGCATAACCTAGGTCCTTAATTAAGGGTTTCTAAGCAACAGGCAGAGAAGGGTAGCAGCTTCCCAGCCACACAGGGCTAGGTTCAAACAATGCAATAAAGTTTTCCACAAGACAGAAACTTGGCTAGACACATAATTGAATAGAAAGAGAACTTAGATCCAGAATCAAGTCATAAGATGGAGCTGGTGCGTTTCCCTCAATTTCCACAATCCCATAGCAATACAGAAGACCATCTACGCCTCTGAAAGAGAGTCATAGATGAAATAATAAAAAGTTCCCTACTTTCATCAAGTTTGTAACCTAATGTGGGGGAGGGCTATGCCACATATATAAATAACTATGATAAGTAAGGCATGATAAGAGCACAGGGAGGCACCAAATGCTATTGAGGTGGTGTTATTATTCAGTCATTTTCAGTTGTGTCCCACTCCTCATGACCCCAGTTGGAGTTTTCTTGGCAAAGATACTGGAATAATTTGTCATTTCCTTCTCTAGTTTATTTAAAGATGAGGAAACCAAGGCAAACAAGGTTAAGTGACTTGCCCAGGTTCACACAGCTAGTAAGTATCTGAGGCCAGATTTGAACTCAGGGAGATGAGTCTTCCTGACTCCAAGCCTGGGACTCTATTCACTGTGCCACCAAGTTGCCCACTGTTGAGTAGTATAGCTTCTCTTGAGATATATTAATAATTAGATAATGAGATATATAAATAATTACTGGAGGATTAATGAAGAAGTTATAGGGTAAAGATTATACTATTTGGAAAGAACGAAAGGGATTTCAATAGATCAAGATGGAAAGAAGGCACTGAAAGTATGGGGAACTTAGTTGTCAAAGGCTCAGATGAGAAAATGTAGGACATATAATGACATCATGAAATACTCTGGCTTTGTCAGGTTATTGAGCAATGACATTCTTTAGGGTAACATTTCCCCCAAGGGGGTATCATGAGGTAATGTGATGGAATTAAATCAGGAAAACCCAAGCCTGATAGTTGAGGAAGCAGATTTCCTTTATGATGAAGTTTTCTATACAAGTCCTTGTGGGCCAGGTGACTGAAATCTTCCAAGGTTTAGTGTAATTTATATTGGGCAATACTGAGCTGTATTCCTTTCAGTAAGGAATATGCCAAATTGACCTTGAGATTATCTCAACTCAGTTTTCACTACTTCATCTGGAGACCAGCTCATTCATTGTCAAGGATCCTTTTAGTACTGCTACGAGGTAGCTCCAGCTTAGATGAGGAAAGAGGTGCTAAATGCGGCATTTAGAGGTGAGAGATCAGGTCCTACATGGAGAGGAAAGCTTTTCTTACGGCTGAATTTCCTTGTTTTCTGTGGCTGATTTATTGCATGGTGCTTTATAATCTAGCTCCTTAATTGTGCAGTGTATGTGTGTGTGTGTGTGTGTGTGTGTGTGTGTGTGTGTGTGTGTGTATGTGTGTGTGTGTGTGTGTGTGTGTGTATCCTACTTAACATTCTTAAAGGCTTTAAAGATAAGGTCATTGTACTTCTACAGTTATATCTTTACCACTGAATGCCTAAGCCTGGCCTTCATAATCTTCTACAATCTGGCTCCAAATTGTCCAGTTTTATCTCCTACTGCCCTTCATGCATTCTATGTTCTGGCCAAACTGGGATGCTCTTTATCTTCAGTTCTTGCCCCAAACTCTCTAATCACTGGCAGTTACCTTTGGGACAGGTTCATTGGCTCATGCCATTCATAATCTTATGCTTCAAAACAGGACTCTCTTACTCCTCCTTCCATCCCTGTTGAAATATTTCCCTTTCTTTAAACTTCTGCTCAGGTCCAACTTCATCCATGAAGCTTTATCTAAGTGTCTGTCCCCTCCCTGGAACTGACCTCTCCATCCTCAAATTTCTCACAGAACTTTACTTTGCTTTGTACTTAATTGTGCTTTCCCTATTATCATCAGCTAGGTGGCACAGAGGATAGAGGGCAGGTCTGGAGTCAGGAAGACCTGAGTTCAAATCCAGCCTCTGACATGTACTAAATGTGTGACCCAAGGCAAGTCACTTAGCCCTGTTTGCCTTAGTTTCTTCAGCTGTAAAATTAGCCAGAAGGAAATGGCAAAATCTTTGCCAAGAAAACCCCAAATGAGGGTCATGAAGATTCAGATATGACTGAATAGCAATAATTAGTATCATAGTCATTTTTGTAAGTGTCTCTTTCAACTTTTAGATTGTAATTGCTGTGGAACATGCCTTGTGTTGCATCTGTCTTTGGATCTCCATTGCCTGATATAAGTACAGTACTTTGAACACAGGAGTCATTTGATAAATGTTCACTGAATTAATAACTCATGCATTCTAAATCCACATTTATGAACTCTGAAAATCCTTTATCTGATCATAATCTGTTGCCATTCCTCCTCTCCCTCTCCCTTGTAACTTCAAATTCTGCTCTTCATCCTTATTTTAACCTTTAATCCTCCCACCCCTAAGTTCTGTCCCAGGATATCATCCCATGCACTGGCTATACTCTCTTCCCTTCCCCATGCTGACTGCTTGGTGAACCATTTAGACTATACACTGCCTTCTCTCCAGCCCCTTGCCTACTTATTCTATTGAAAATCTTGCCCTGCCAAACTCAAATCTTGGATTACTCCTACCATCTGCTGCCTTTGCTTCTATTCATGTGCTTCTAAATGAAACTGAAGAAAATAACAAAACTGTGCTGAATGGGCCTACTACAAGTTTATGATACATCATCTAAACAATGCCTTAACCGTGTCAAGGCAACCCTTTTATACCTCCCTAATTGATTCACTATCCCACTCACTACAGAGGCATTTCCAAGGTTTTTTCATCCTTCCTCAAGCCTCCCACAACTCTCCTTCCTATCATTTTCTCAGTTGAGAACATTGCCTCATTTCTTATTGAAAAAATTGAGACCATTCACTGAGAGGTCTCTCCTCCTTCCTGTTGCTTAACTCATACCACCTATATGCCTCTGCCACCATCTGTACCTTCACCCTAGTTTTACATGAAGAGATGGCCCCTCTCCTTGCAAAGACAAGCTCCTTTACATGTATATGTGACTCTATTCTATCCTCTCTTCAGCAGATTGCCTTCTCTATCATCCCTACTTTCCCACTAATCTTAAGTTACTACTTATTAACTATTTCCCCCTAGTAAAGTGCTTTCCTCTTTCATAGGAGAAACTTGGGGCAACATGAAGATACTGATTGTCTGGGAAGGCAAGGAGTATGGAAGAGAAAAGATGCAGAGAAGAATGGAGAGGAAAAAGGAATAGGATTCTGAGGAAATGCATTTGTTAGATTTCATGATTTTGCCATGGGCTGGCATTTACTGGAGTCCTTTCTGTATGCATTTCCTTAAGCTAGATGACATAATACAAAGGAGGAACCATATTTCCATCTCTTGGAGGGTATATGGTTAGGTATGGCAGACAATACACATAAAAAATGACTAAGAGAGACTCTAGAAGTTGTTACTATTAAAAACAATAACTCGAATATGTAAATGCTTTCTTGTTTTTTACTTTTAAAAGCACATTCCCCATTTAATTGCAAGTGCAAGTTAGTGAAACACTTGGTACAAGATACAAATGCCATACCTTTGCTTCAACTTTTTTCCTAATCCCTAGCCATGCATTATGGATCCATTTTACTAATTAAGACCCCACTGGCATTTTTCTCTTTCCCCTCGTTTCCTTGGTGACTGCCTAATTTTAGGAATGAACTGCTCCATTTAAATGTATCTCTTGGCCCCTTGCCTTTCTTTTATATAGGTCTAGATGGATATACACGTGACATGAGAGGTTTATGATGTGTACAATTCAGGTAGTTGAGATAGAGAGTTTGTGTGTGAGAGAGGGGATACACGTCCTATTTGAGTCTTTTCCTGTTTTAAAGCATCTTATAAAGTCATAAAGTGCCCAGATGGATGTGGCTTTGATGGGCATGATCTAAATGGGGAAATAAAAATAAATAGTTTGTGCATCGATTGGATCCTGCATTTAGATTGCATCTTTTTATTTTTAATACTGTTCTATTAAAAAAAGAGCAAGAGCCCCCAGAGCAGAGCCGAAGGGATATTTTTAACTGGAGTATTATGCTGCCTTAATTGTGTATCTTCTCTGGATAGGCACAAACTGAGTTATTGACAGGGCAAGAGGGTGGAGGGAAGGCTAGTTCATCTTCCTGTACATCTGTGAACAGCAATAAAAGTAACATACTTCAAGGTCTCTCCCATAGACCCTATTGGCAAGGAAAAGAAGAACAGCAGGTGCAGATAGAGTCTTTGGAGATAAAAAGGATGACCTTGTTCTGCTATTGGTTAGGAGGAGAAAGCAACATGTTTACAATAACAATAAAGAAAGACCTTGTTTGAATAACCATTGATGAATCTAGTCCTCTGGAGACCTCACCTAGACAAAGCTGCCACTGGATTTTAAATTGCTATTCATAATGATGACAATATTAATGAGGATGGTAATAAATTGATTGCATATATATATATGTGTGTGTATATATATAAAACTTCTAATTTATAACTCTTTATGCTATTTCATTTATTATAGTAACATTGGACTTTATGATCTGACAGGTGCTTTTTATAGATTAGTGCATTTGACTGTCCCGCCAAATTTGTGATGTAAGTACAGTGGTTATTATCATCCCCACTTTACAGATGACAAAAATGAGGCTCGGAGAGATTGTTGCTTGCCCATGGCCACAAAGCTAATAATTATCTGAGGTAGGATTTGAAACTAGGGCTTACTGATTACAGGTCTAGCATTCTATCCTGGAAGTGCTGGGAATCCAAGGAAGGAATCCAATTTATAGTTGGATTCCAATTTATATTTAGGACCTTTGGATGTGGCTCTTCCCCCAAGGCACTTGTGTCCAGGGCATTGGAGAAACCAAACAGTAGTAGGTGGAGAAAAGAATATGGAAAAAGTTAATAGGTCTATTCTAAACAAAATATACAATTCTATACTACTTAAGATCACTCTTATAATCCTCTACAAAGCATCTTCTACTTGCTCAATAAACCAGAGCAAGGAAAAAAATCTTCATTTAGAGTGAACAATTGCAGGGGGGTGGGGTTAGAAGAGGGATTATTTGCTTCTCCTAGACTCTAGCTTAAGTCCATGTTATTTCATGAAGTTTTCTCTGCAGGACTGGAGGATCTCTCTGTTCTCTGATTTATTTTTAATCAGAATCCCCTTTTGCTCTGCCCCAACATAGAGTTTTGTTACATCAGTATTGAATACTGCTATTGTGATATAATGCTCACTTTTTTCCCCAGACAAGTTAACTGATAGATTTAAGACCACATACTTTGGGAGTAAGAGAGGTAATTCAAGAACATAGTTTTTTTCTGACTCATCTTTTGGTGTTAATGCTATCACATGATACTTGATAAAGCAACTTTACCTGCCCATCCCCCAATAGCTGAGACCAAGTTGAGATAAAGAAATCCACAAAGCAGAACTAGGGGAGTCAATTATGAAGAAAATAGGCCTTTTGTGGTACTTATCCATTCTTGCCCAACTTTGTTCTTTTTTTATTTAAGTGAAGGAACATTTACATTTTCCTATTCTAAGTGAATATCTTTTTTAATCTAAAATTTTCTACAATTATTTCATTGGACTATTTACTTTTCCATGGAGGCCACATGATGTAATAAAAAACAAAACAAAACACTGGCCTTAGGATCAAGATTTAAGATAGGCTCAAAGAGGTCATCTAGTCCAATTTTTTCATTTTATATATGAGAAAATTAAGGCACAGAACAAGGGAGTGGCTTGTCCAAGTTTACATAGGTAGCATGTGTCAGAGCCAGGATTTAAGCCTTTTTCTTCTGCAACCAGAGCCTCTATTTTTTCTATAAAACCATCAAAGTCAATATGAACTCAAGGATCTGTGATTTTCTGAGCACTGATATGGCTCTCTCTATATAATTTATTATATTATCTCTTATATTCATTAGATTTATCCAAGTCTTTAGAGTCTCTTAAGTGACTCGCTCAGGATTACACAACTAGCTTGTGTCAAAAGCAGGATTTGAGCTCAGGTCTTCCTGAGTCTAAGTTCAACACTATATCTACTATGCCACATTAACATAAATAACTTTGCCTTTTAACAAGCCATGTGACTGGGGAAAAATTTATTGAGTCTCTCTGGGCTTCAGTTTTCTTATTTGAAAGATGGGATAACAATGCTTGTGCTATCTTCCTCACAAGAGTACTGTGAGGAAAATGTTTTATAAACTGCCAAGGACCATATATCAATGTATTCATAACATCACTGTGACTTGGAAAAAAGAGGAAGCAGAAGTCATCTAGAGATGGTAGCAAAAAATGAGAGGGTAATCTGGAGGAGGAAAGAGCAAATACATGTTCCCAAACTAGGTGACAGAAGAACAATCACATAGATGGAAGGCAGGAGGGATCCAGAGCAGGTAAAGATGGTAAATATCCAATTGCCAAATGATGTATCCAAGGATTTCACTTCAGTAAGGAAGAGGAAGATTCCAAAGATGACATAGTTTAGCCAAGTCTTTGCAAACTCTACAGTATGGTCCAACTATGGTAGCCCCATCTGGTTTCTCAGCTTAAGAATAGCCAACTAAAGTTAAATTTGGGCTAATATAAAGTTATTTAATCAACCAACAAGTATTATTTATTATTATTTAGGCTTACAACCCCATAGTTCAACTGAAAGTGCTCTCTCCAAAGTTATCAGTGATCTTAAAAATGATTTTATTTTCTTCTTAGATGTGATTTTCTCTCTTGCTTTTCCCCTTCCTTGCATTGAGAATTCAAGAAAAACAAAACACATTACAAACATGTGTAGTCCTGAAAAACACATTCTCATGTTAGATACCTTAGCCAGAGAAAGAAAAAGAGAGAGAGAGAGAGAGAGAGAGAGAGAGAGAGAGAGAGAGAGAGGAGAAGAAGAAGAAGAAGAAGAAGAAGAAGAAGAAGAAGAAGAAGAAGAAGAAGAAGAAGAAGGAAGAAGAAGGAGGAGGAGGGAGGGGAGGAGGAGGAGGAAGGAAGGAAGAAGAAGAAGAAGAAGAAGAAGAAGGAGAAGAAGAAGGAGAAGAAGAAGAAGAAGGAGAAGAAGAAGAAGAAGAAGAAGAAGAAGAAGAAGGAGAAGAAGAAGAGAAGAAGAAGAAGAAGGAAGGAAGAAGAAGAAGAAGAAGAAGGAGAAGAAGAAGAAGGGAAGGAAGAAGAAGAGAAGAAGAAGAAGAAGAAGAAGAAGAAGAAGAAGAAGAAGGAGAAGAAGGAGAAGAAGAAGAAGGAGAAGAAGGGAAGAAGAATGAGAAGGAGAAGAAGAAGAAGAGAAGAAGGAGAAGGAGAAGAAGAAGAAGAGAAGAAGGAGAAGAAGAAGAAAAGAAGAAGAAGAAGAGAAGAAGGAGAAGAAGGCGAATAAGAAGGAGAAGGAGAAGATGAAGAAGAGAAGAAGGAGAAGAAGGAGAAGGAGAAGAAGAAGAAGAGAAGAAGAAGAAGAAGAAGAAGAAGAAGAAGAAGAAGAAGAAGAAGAAGAAGAAGAAGAAGAAGAAGAAGGAGGAGGAGAAGGAGAAGAAGGAGAAGAAGGAGAAGGAAGAAGAAGAAGAAGGAGAAGGAGAAGAAGAAGAAGAAGAAGAAGAAGAAGAAAGAAGAAGAAGAAGAAGAAGAAGAAGAGAAGAGAAGAAGAAGGAGGAGGAGGAGGAGGAGGAGGAGGAGGAGGAGGAGGAGGAGGAGGAGGAGGAGGAGGAGGAGGAGGAGGAGAAGGAGAAGGAGAAGAAGAAGAAGAAGAAGAAGAAGAAGAAGAAGAAGAAGAAGAAGAAGAAGAAGAAGAAGAAGAAAGATTCTTCAATCTATACTCGGATACCATTAGCGCTCTATCTGGAGATGGCTTGCACATTTCATCATGAGTCCCTTGGAATTGTGTCAATGATCTTTTAATTGCCAAATGTAAAGGTCTTTTTTCATTCTTCATCCTTCTTAACTTCTGCAGCCTTTAACCCTGTTAATTACTCTCTTCTCTTAAGTGCCTTCTGTGACATTACTCTATCTGGGTTATCTCTATGGTCACTTCTCAGTTCTTTTGCTGGTCTTCATTCTGGTCATATTCACTCACTAATGGTGGGTTCCTCATGGCTCTATCCTAGGCCCTCTTCTCTTTTCTTCTCCTTCTATAATATTTCTATATTATATCTATAATATTATTTCTATATTATATCTATATATTTCTATAATATCTATAATATTGATGAAACATTCCTTCCAAAGGATACTCCATCTCTCAACTATGGGCATTTTTACTGGGTGTTTCCTATGCCAAAAATCCTGGTCCTTTTCCTCTCCATCTCTGGGCTTCTCTTGCTTCCTTTGAGTCCTAGATAAAATTTTACCTTTTATAGGGAGCCCTTACTCATCCCCCTCAATTCTAGTGCCTTCCCTTTGTTGATTATTCCAATTTATCCTGAGTATAGTATGTTTATTCATAGTTGTTTGCAGGTTATCTCCTCTGTTTGACTCTGGACTTCCTAAAGCCAGAATCTCCTCTTTTGCCTTTCTTTGTATACACAGCAGTGAGCACAATTACTGACATACAGTTAATGCTCAATAAATACTTATTCAGCAACTATTATGTGCTTACTATGTGCTGCACTCTATGCTAGCTGCTGGGATAAAAAAGATGTAAATAAAATGTGACAGGGTAGTGAATAGAGTCCAAGACTTGACCTCAGGAAGATTTTGCTTTGAATTTTACTTTAGCTATTCACTAGCTGCCTAATGTTGAGCAAGTTGCTTAACCTCACTGAGCTTCAGTTCTTCCAACCTTAAAATGAAGAATTTGGATATCCAAAGTCATAGCTCCAAATCTATGGTTTTAAGAAACGTTCCCTGTCTTCCAGAGGATTGCATTCCATTGGGACTAATATGCATGTCTTTCATCATATGTATATATATAATATATGAAGACAATTTGGAGGAGCAGGAAGAGGCATTATAAAATAGATTCTCAGGAAAAGCTTCACATAGGAGTTGGTATTTGAGCTGAGCTTTGACCAAAATTAGAAATTCTAAGAGGTGGACATGGGACTGTGTGTATGTACATTCTGGGCATAAAGGCTAGCCTGTGGAAAAGTACAGAGAAAGGAGATAGAATTGTAAACTGTGTGGAACAAGAAAGTCATTTTTTCTGGACAAAAAAGTGTGTGAAGGAGAGCAACTGATAATAAGGTTGGGGAGTAGTTTGGCTGGTCTTTGTCAGATGGTATATACTGAAGGACTAAAAATGTTTGTGTTCTGTTTTTATGTTCTTCATAAACAGGGCCCATAAATGTAGAAGAGGAACCTTCCAACCAAACTGAAGGTTCTTAAAACTTAGAACAGTAAGAGAATCTTAGAGATGGTCTAGCCCAACTTTCTCATTTTCCATGTGAGGAAAATTTAGTTTAGGGAGTTAAAATCTCTTGTCCTGTCACATGGTGTAATGGGAATGGGAATTTGAAGATCTTCCCTACCCCTTAATAGACCTAGGGGGGAGTTTGAGGACCTCATCTGCTGTGAAGATAAATTCTGCCCCCAATAGGCTAAATGTAATCACACTGAGCCTGTGATGGAGGGAATTTCCCTAAGGGTGCAGCAGAACCCATAGGAAACTTCCCTGCTGTGAAGATAAACTCTGCCCCCTGATAGGCTGAATGTTGTCACATGGAGCCTGTGGTGGGAGGAGTTTGCTGAAGGGAAGCAGAACCCACAGCAAGCTGGTGGTCAGAGCTAGCCAGACAGTGGGGGAGAGAGGAGGACCTCAGGCAAGGAGTCAGATAGGCTTGTGAGTAGATATTGATCTTGTATTGGTTTGTGGGAAGGCTGAAGGATGCTGTGGCTCTCAGCATTGTTATGGCTTCTGAATATCGTTGGTACTATGATGGAATTGGCTTACTGGTTTTGGGATTCGTTTTCTGGTGTCTAAATAAATGCTTCAGTTCTATTCTCTATCTGCAGAGTTTGGTATATTTTGCAATCAAATGTCATGAGATACTTATAGTCACAGTCTTTATCATGATCGTGGGCACTGTAAATATTGCATTGGCGCTACACATGGATAGTAACTATCAGAACTATATTTCAAAGTTAGGTCCTCAGACTCCAAATCCAGTGTGCTTTCCAATACATCATGGTGCCTTTCTCACAGCATATTGATAAACAAAATGTGAGGGTTAAATGATTCTGGAAAAAACCAATTTCTGTTACGTTCTTGAGCTCACCCAGTTTCACAAATTTGGTTTCCAAAACTGCCTCCCTCCTCCCCTCTCCCCCGCCATAAAAAACTCCATAAATAAGAAGTCCCTTTATTTGACAGTCTGTAGGAGCCAGCTTTCAGATTTTTTAGATTTCTGTTGCCAATTTAGAAATAGTTGAGACTAGGGATCTGTGATAGAAACACTGAAACTTCAAACAACAGAAGGTCTGAAAGCAGCCTCTCCTATTCCCAGCAAAGCAGTAAGAGCAGCAGAAACATGTGTTTACTGGATATTTATGGAAGATAGGAAATGAGATAAAGATCTTCTAGACACTAATTCATACTTTACCTGGGTTAATAATGACAACTTACTTGGCTCAACTATTCTATTTTTTCCAACTGCTGACATAGTAAGTTGGTACCTTATTGGTCAACTCTGATTGTAATTCCTGGGTAAATACCACATCTCCATAGAGGTTTTGCCCAGAAATGAATTGGTACCCCCTCTGGAATATAAGGAAATGAATAAGATAAATATCTCTGGGGGAGATTGTCTTAACTCCCTGAATGCCTTGGCCTGAGGTGGGTTTTTGACATTGGTCCTTTTGGGTTTCAGGTGGTTGAGTTCAAAATCAATGGAACATGCTACACCAGCATGGTGGTACCAAAAGAACATTAAGCTTGGAATTAGAGGAATCCTGGTTCTGCCATTTAGTATCTGTGTGACCTTGGGCAAGTTACAGTCTATTTAGGCTCCAATTTCCTTGTTTGTGAAATGAAGAGTTTAAACTAAATCACTAGGATCTATTCTAGCTCTAAAACTAACAATGGAGGAAGAGAGCCTTTCCTAATCCTTAACCCAGGTTCTCTAGTAGTCTCTAAACCTTTTGAATTTACTACCTCTACTAGTAAATTTTATACACATTTTAAAAATATTATAAATATACTGATACACTAATAATTAAGTATATTATAAAACTTACATAAAGATGAATAATATATTGAGATCAAGATAAAAAACTGTTTGATATTAGAGTCAGTGGTCAACACTAGAGTTTATTGAATGGGCGTGTGAGGTGGTCAAACCTGAACTTTAGGGAAATTACTCTGATAGCTTTGTGGAAGAGATACTGGGATAGGAAGAAACTTGTGGCAGGGAGACCAACTGGGAGGCTATTGCAATAGTGCAGGAAAGAGTTGATTATGGCTTGAAGTAGGATCATAACTCTGTGAATGAAAAGATAGGGAGGTAGAAATGACACAATTTCTTAACTAATTAGATGTGCAGAGTGAAGAAGCAGCAGGAGTCAGATGATATTGAGATTGTGAACCTTGATGACTAGAAGGATCCTGGTTCTCTTGACAGATAGAGGGAAGCTGAAAAGAGGGGTGGGTTTGGGGGAAAGATGATATAATGAGATCTGTGATGCAGGCATAATGAAGCCATGTTTGCTCATCCTGTGCTACTAATTCTGTCCCATTTAAAATGCAAAGGAATAAGGGCTCATACCCACTAGCCACTGCCCCAAGGGAGCATATGCTGAAGTCATGAGATAGCCTGGAAGGGGATAAGTATGATGGTAGAGGGAGGAGGAATTTTCCATTGGCACTTTCCTAACACCACTGGTTGCTATGGGTATCATAGCAATTACAATCATGACAATTCAATTATAACTGCCTTGAGGTACTAGTGCATAGTGAATTTGGGAGCTTGTACAATTGAGGGAGGGTGATGTGTTGGGGCATGTCCAATGCTCTAACTCAAGGAAGTTGAGATGTGACCAATCTCCCCACCTTCCAAATGATCGATCATACTAGTTTTGTAGTCGGGTTATGGCTCCAGCAGGCGACCTCTCCCCTACCTTGAAGGCTATGGCTCTTGAGGGGAAAGTCCAGCATGAAAAATGTGCCAAGAAACATGTCTACTCTACTGCTTTGTAAAGTTCATGTGTCTTAGATTTCATTTGTTACTTGAAAGTATGAGTCATTAATGTTTTGTGGATATTCTTATATGACTTCTAACTTTTCAAAGGAATTTAAAAGCATCATGTAAGATAGGCAATGTGGTACAGTAGAAAAAAATGCTGATTCTCAGGTGAAAAGACCCATTTTGGATCTTGACTCTGTCATTGCAAACTATTTGACTCTGTGGAAGTCACTTCCCCTCCCTGAGTCTCAGCTTCTTTCTTTTCTTTTTTTTAATCATTGCTGTTAAGTAACTTGCTCAAGGTTACACGGCCAGTCATTATTTATGTGTGGGTGCTCATTTTCTGAGGCCGGATCTGATCCTGGGTCGTCCCAGCTCCAGAGCTGGCACTTTTACTTCGCCACCTAGCCACCCTGGGTCTCAGTTTCTCAATTTATTTGATGACAGATTTGACTTTGGTGATCTCTAAGGTCCTTTTCTAAACTTTTGTGACCTCATTTGCCCCTTACAGAAGTCCTATAGGACTTAGTCCCATTTTGCAGATAAGGAAAATGAGATGAAGAGAATTAGCTAATGTTGTACAACTTTTCTACAGTGACAAAACCAGGATTACAACCCAGGGTCTTAACTCCCAGGCATGATGTACAGAATGACAAAATCTCAGATTTAGAAGGGCTTCCAGGGACCATCTAGTCCAATCCATATCTGAAAAATGATCTTTTCCACAATCCAGCTTTTGTTTGAAGACCTGTATTCAATAGACTAGAGGTCTTCCTTTTGATATTTTAATATTTACTACATCTTGGGTACCAATGAAACCATGTTGTTTTAGATACCTGACTTGCTCAACTACTCACCTCCATTTCTGGCCAATGTGCACATGATAATGAATTTTATACATCTTATGTACTGAGTTATCATTGGTAACCTAGTGCAATCTATTTATACTCATAATGTGTCATCCTATTACCCTTTGATACACTTATCATTCTGATTCTTTTTGAGATTGTGGGGCTCATAGCTATTTAATATAATTTGATAATGGTGGTTAAAAAAAAGAGATGGTCTTTTCTGGCAGAGAGTACCTTGGGATTATTTAAAATTTAGCTCGATTTCCCAATTTTATATCCTCCTTTTCTTTTATTCTGGGCCTACATCATTATCCATCTATATTGCCTATCTAAACTACTGATGGTCTTAATTAAATGCATGCCGCAGTCTGTGTAATATGTATACTTCATCTATTTTTGTTTTTTTCCACGTGGTTACCTATTCTTTTAAACCACGGTGAATTTTCCTTCCCAGGCCCTTTAGTGTATTGGGGCCTAGTGCAATCAGTACAATGCCATCCACAAACAGGTATATTGAGAATTTCACTGTCTATGTGGTATCCCTTTGATAATTAAAGGAACATTAATACAAACTTTCTTTGTGCTTGTAACTATCAAGGAATCTAAAAAAAAATCTTAGCATAAGCATGGGAAACACCCTGTTGTAGGAGATTCTTTAACAGCATATTTTGCTCTACCCATAAAATGCTTTTTTTTATAATTAGCAAGTTGTAAACACAATAGTATCTCATATTCTCTATAATTTTCCATCTATCTTGCAACTGTGATGATTTTACCTACCATAGGAAATAATTACGAAGTATTTCAACCAGAACTAGGTACACATAGATCTCTCTACCACCTATGTAACTCTCTGGTGTGAATGAAGGGAAAAGAAGTCATTTACTATTTTATGAACCTTCTAGAGGTAGAGCAGGAACTCGTGAAAGGTTTCCAGGGTAACATTCCTGGAAGTTTTAAGAGTTGACTGCAGTCATGGGAGGGAAGGGCAGTGTCCTTTCCTCGTTCTTAGTAATATTGTAAAGAAATATGTTTTAGGAGTTATTGTTCAGATAGGGTGCTTTCCTAAGTAGGAATGAGAAGTGTGCATTGGAACTTCCCCAAGAAGTCAAAGATTTTTTTATTTTATCCCTGCATATCCTTTCATCTTCTTCCTTTTCAATTGGCCCTCTGTGGCATTTTCCTTTGGACTTTTGAGACACACATGCATTCTCAGTGCAAATGAAGGACTCAGTGTCTGAACCATCACTGTTACAAAAGATGACTGAGGCAGCTCCAGGACCCGTTCCTGGGGAAAATAGTGAAATTTGTATTGCGCATTCTATCCCATTCTTTATGGTATCTTCTTTTCCTCCTACCTCAGTATGCTTGATCTACACTGATTTTATTTTACTTCTCCCTCAAACCCACACACTCTATTTTCCAGCCAAAATGACCTCTATTGTTAGTTGCTACTGATGACATTTTACCTCCCAATCCAGTGTCTTTGCACAAGAATTCCCTACCCCCACCAGAATTTTGTCCTTCACTTCTGCCTCTTGGGATCCCTTGGCTCCTTCAAGGTTTATCTCACCTCATCTACTGCAAGAAGTATTTCCTGATTCCCTCAGTTGTTAGGGCTCTTCCCTCCTGAAATTACATTGTATTTATGTTTTACATAAAATTGATCAGTGACACATTGTTTCCCCCACTGAATTGTAAGTTCCTTGAGGGCAAGACTGTGTTAATTTAGTATTTGTGGTCTCACTAGCAATGATTGGCAAATAGCAAGTGTTTAATAAATGCTTATTGAATTAAATTGAAATAAATGAGGGTTCTCTTCCCTCCAAAACCTTCTCTCTAGTATTAGTCACTTATACATAGTATAGACAAATTGCTGTGTTTCTTTCCCCAAAGATATATATTTTTTTCAATGTGGAATTAGAGGTTTTGGATTCCATATGAAAGGGATCTCAGACATCAATCAGTAGAAAGATAAACCATGAAATCATACAATATAAGGCAATTCACTTAGATGTAAAATGTTCATTCCTGCATACTTCTAAAATAAGAATTGTTAACTTGTGAACTATGAACACTTCAGGAGTATGTGAACTTGGATGGGGAAAATTCTTTATTTTCACTAATTTGTAACTGAACTCTAGTATTTCCTTTAATTATTAAAAACAACACCAGTTCATTATTCTGAGAAAAGATCCATAATTTTTACCAGGCTGCCAAAGGGTTCCATGAGACAAAAGGAAGCTTAAGAGCTCTTGTTCTAAAATAAATATGTGAGTGGATTAAACAAATTTCCACACTGTTAACTGTTTAATTCCTTCTATTCTCTGACTGTTGTATACTGTTGTATACCCTGGTTAAAGGTCTAAGGCCAGATAAATAAAATGAGACCAACAGTGGTCAAATGACTGGCTTATTTTATCTAATAATAATGAAGGAAGAACAATGAGCAAATTCCTGAATTGTGTGTATATTTATTCTTTTTCTTACAACATAATCATTAAAATCAAAGTCTCTGTCTTAACTTCAACCTAGTTCTTAATAAACGGGTTCTAGTTCATATACTTCTACACAAGGAAGCTGGTTCTAACACACATACATGGAGCTGACAATTGGGATAGGAAGTCATTTACACACATTTCGTACATCCTGACAGTGATTTTGTAGGTTATATCCTTCAGGCATTATTTTCCTTATTTAATAAATGAGGAAATGGAGGTTCGTAGAGAATTAGCACTTTCTTTGAGATCATACACAATTGTCAAAAGACAGACTTGAATCCTGGAGAGCAATTGGAAACTATACCCAAAGGGCTATAAAACTGTATATACCCTTTGATCCAACAATACCACTACAAGATCTATATCCTAAAGAGATCATCAAAAAGGGAAAAGGACCTGCATATACAAAAATATTTATAGTAGCTTTGTGGTTGGCAAAGAATTAGAAATTGAGGGGATGACCATCAATGGGGAAATGACTGAACAAGTTGTAGTATTTGAATGTAATGGAATACTAGTGTTTCATAAAAAATGACGAGTAGGCGAATTTCTGAAAAACTTGGAAAGACTTACATGAACTGATACTGAGTGAAGTAAGCAGAACCAGGAGAAGACTGTATGCAGCAACAACAACATTGTGTGATGATCCACTATGAGAGACTTAGTTCTTCTCAGCAATACAATGAACCAATACAATTGCAAAAGACTCATGATAGAAAATACTATCCACATCCAGAGGAAGAACTATGGAATCTGAATGCAGATTGAAGTATGCTATTTTTACTTTTTTGTTTTTTATTTGTCATGATTTTTCTCTTTTGTTCTGATTCTTGTTTTGCAACACGACTAATGTGAAAGTATGTTTAACATTATTGCACATGTATAACCTTAAAAAACAAAGAGGTGTACTTTGACCCTGGCATCTACTCATTTCAAGTCCATTATACCACCCTTCCTATCTCTGCTAACAGCTCTAATAAAAGCAGAAGTCTTTACCTAAACATGCAATTAGCCTCAGAGACAGAAGGCTAAGTAGAAATTCAATTCATTAAAATGCAAATTATCAACAACAATATGGAAAAAAGTTCCAAATTGCTAACAATAAAATAAGTGCAAACTAAAACAACTCTGAGCCATTATTTTAAACCAGCAAAAATGGCAGAAAGAGATTATAAGTGTCAGGGGGACCAATGGACCAATTGTTTGTGGAGTTGTGAGTCAGTACAATTAATATGGCAAATTTGGAGTTATGAAAAAATACAAAATTGTTCATGCCTTTTACCCCATTGGTCCCTCTTTCAGGTTGATACATATACCAAGAAGGCTAATGGCAGAAAGGGAAGGTATCACATGTATCAAAATATTAATAGTAACAGCTTTTGTAGTCACAAAAATCAAGAGACAAATTATCTTCCCATAGAGTGGTGAGTGACTGTGCTTTCATGCAATACAATGAAATATTATTGTGCTATTGGGAACAAAAAAAAATGAAGAATTTAGGGAAATATGGGAAGATAAATGAACCAAGACAGAATAAGGATAACAAAATACATAGTGACTATAATGGTGTAAATGAAGACAATACAGAGAAGTAAAATTTAGGTAAAAAACAATGTCAGTTTTAGGTCTGGTTAATGTTAAAACACTTTTTTTTCCTGGTAAGATATTTTAAATCATAAGAACAGAAAGTTTCATGTTTTGTCCACTGTAATCACTGCATAAAAATAGTGTTGCTTAAACTGTTTTTAAAGACAGGTACTTTGGGTCATTATTTATTGGGAAATAATTGTTATATTGGAACAAAATCTACTAAAAAAAACGTATTTCATCAATTTATCATTTGTTCTACCATCTTTGTGGATATTAACTGACAACTGGTTTTGTTGGGACAAAGATAATCACTTGGTAAAAGTAGAAATGATTTAACCTCAGGGGCATGGCTATATAAACAGAAATTTGTTGGTGCTTTTGCAGGTAAGGACTACAGTTGGAGATAGATGGCCCCAGAGTTTAGGTTTCCATATAAAACATGGACATGAACCATATCAGGTATTAGAGGGTAATAGAATTTGCAGGCATGTTCATGATACTGTCACTACCATATTCTCCTATTATTTGATCTCATGATATGATTTTCCCATACATATGAACGCACACTTTTAATACCTCCCTCTCTCCTTCCACACAGATCAAACAATAAATATTTAGTAAGCACCTAGATATGCCAGGTATTGTGGTAGAACATGGGGGGAAATCCCCAAAAGTCAGTATTCTGCCTCAAGGAGTTTATAGTTGAGTAGAGGAAAAAACATGCTTACATATAGATACATGCAAAACACAATATGCATAAAAGATACAGGGTGGCCCACTTGGGGGCCAGAGATGGGTAGGGAGAAGATTCAGGGGATCAGAAAAGGCCTCATGCAATTTGTAGTATTTCTGTCAAGTTTTGTAGAAAATCAGCAATTCTAATACATGAAGGTGAAAAGGGTGCACATTAGTGACAGCCAATGCAAAGGCATAGAGATGGGAAAATGGTATATGTGAGGAAGACCTGTTTGTCTGGTCCATAGAGCATATGGGAAGGAGTACTATGTAACAAGGCCAGAAAGATAGGGTAGAACATTGTAAAGACCTTAATGCCAAACAGAGGACTTAAAATTCAATCTTGGAGGTAATAGGGAGCTATTGAAGTTTACTGAGTTTCAGAGGACATGGTGAGAACTTTTAGTGAAATCACTTTGGCAAGTCTGTGGAGAGTGGACTGAAGTGGGGAGAGACTTGAAGCAGGGAAACAAGCTAGGAAGCTTTTGTCCAGGCAAAAGATGATGAGTGCTTGAGCTAGAATGCTGGCTATGTGCCTTCTCAATATATGGCCCATGTCCACAAATGGTCTTTATATGTTCCCTGTCCTACCAATGTTGTGGGAAACTGTGGGGGAGTGCATTTCTTTTCAGTTCCTATACTATGCTCTCTAATTAAATCTATTTTATTTTCCCTTGGTGTGTCTAGTTGGACTGTTAAACAAATATTGATGAGGGATAATGAAAATGTTGTAGAGAAAGACATGACAAGATTTGGCAACTGGTTGGATTTATAGGGTGAAGGCAAATGAAGAGGCTAGTATGACCTTGAAATTATAAACCTAAGTGACTGGAAAGTTCAATACAGAAGTGGTTTGGGGAGGGGGTGAGGATAATAAGTTGTTTTTTACATTTGAGTTTGAGATATCTTTGGGACATCCAGTTTTAAATGTTTAAATAGGTAACAGGTGATATGGGACTGGAGCACAAGAGAGAGCCTGAGGCTGGATATATGGATCACAGATTCATCTGCTTGGAGATGATAATTAGAAGGGAGAAAAGTTTCTGGGATGTAGCCCTGGGGAACACCTTTAATAAAGGGGCAAGACATGAATGATGACCTAATAAGGAGACCCAAGGAGGAGCAGTCAGATAGATAGGAGGAAAACCAAGAGAGATATATGTTAGGAAATCTCAGAGAGGGGAGGATATGTTGAAGGAAAGTGTAGTTAATATTAAAGGCTACAGAAAAATCATTAGAGTTAACAATGAAAAGCTCACCCATAACTTTGGAAAGTGCAGTTTTAGTTGAATGAAGAGGTCGTAAGCAAAACTGAAGTAGGTTTAGAAGAAGGTAATAGCAGAGGAAGTAGAAGCGATATATGTAGACAGCTTATTCAAGAAGTTTGGTTGAGAAAGAAGAACTGTAGGACTATGCCTTTTTAAATGATTCACCATCTTAGGATTGCTGATCCAGAGCTGGGAGGAACCTCAAAAGCCAGCAAGCATAATTCCCTCATTTTATAAATGAGATCATTGACAAGTTCAAGAGAGATTAATTGATATACCCAGCATTATACAAGTACCTGAAATGACACAGGCAGAATTTGACCCCAGTTCCTCTGGGCTCCAAAGTGAATGGTCTTTCCATTATATCAACCCTGTCTTTCAAGTCTGGAAATGGAGTGTGTCAGTAATGCAAAGGCCCACATAATTCATAGGAAACATCTACTAAGCCCACACAGAGAGTATAATCAGTGTCAGTAGAGAGAATGCTCCAACTAGCAAAAGTACCCATGTTTCCAAAGTATTCAGGAGCTACTTCCCATTTCTATGGTATTGAGAAGGTAAATTATTTTTCTCCTTCTCCTAGCCTCTTCCCTTAGCCCTTGGCTATTATGTTTAACCTTTAGATTTATCTTAAAATAGGCCTTAAGTCCTTCCCTCTCTACTTCACAAACCCATTTATATGTCTAATTCTCCTGCCCCTGTCTTTATCTTCCTTTTTAAATTAGCATCATTACTATGTTAGGTCTTGCTTTTTTTAAAACTTTCTGGAAGTATGACCTATTTCTCCTTTGTCTCTGAAATCAAAGCTTTATAGAGAGAGCAATGACTTTATTACTGGAGGAAAGCAAAACTAAAGTTGTCAACACCAGACAACCCTTCTCAGCTTTTCTAAGTGAAGCTTCCAGAATAATTTAAATGAACCAGAGGCATGATGGGAGTTGACAGGAGAATTAAGACATTTTCTCATACTAACTCAAAGAGTAAGCTGAAGGGGTAGAGAAGGCAGGAGAAAGGCAGTGCAAAGGCTGGCTATGGGTGCAAATAATCAAAGATTTGAGATAACCCATGGGGCTATGAGCATAAAGAGCTGGAAGCCCTTGCCTACCTAGAAGATAAAGGGAAAAGGCCATACAGCAACTGCATTTCATTGTAGAAGTTATAGGTGCCAGCAGCAGGGTCTTGGCAAAGAATACCCCAGTGGTGATACCAATAAATGGCAGCACCGTGGAGAAAATAAGCCAACATGAACCTTTAGCAGTCTGTAGCAGATTGAGACCTGATGATATTAGCAGACCAGCAGAAAAAAACAAACAAACAAAAAACTCAGCAGGGTAACAGGCAGACAGGGTTTTCAGTGGGGATACAACCATTGGAATAGGAGATTCCCTGGCCACGCATGTTCCCTATGTGAGTCTCTATTCTTCCCATATGTTCCTTACATGTGTGTCCTCTCTCTAGCTATATTCTGTGTGCTCTCCTTCCCATTGGTCATATGGAAAGCTGTAGGAGAATTGTCCTTAGCAATCATTTTGTACTGGTGCTGAGCTAAATGTTTTTTGGGGTTTTTTTTAGACTTAGTGTATCCTCTTATGAGGTGAAAGAAAGAGTGGCGAAGGCTCATGAACTGTGGTTTTGAGTGAATGGTGAAACACATCATCCCTGGAATGTGGAATAACTTGTAGGGAGCCCACAATTGGGGTAGAATATTAACCAATTATTAATGAAATATTAGAAATAGAAAATATCATCAAATTAATCACACTTCTTTTTCGGGTATTAGGGACATAACACCTGTCAAAAAGTGACTTGCTCAAGGTCACTCAGCTAATTAGTAACTTAAAGCCTCCTAAAGGCAAAATGGAATCTGAATATTTCTGGAACTTTTATCTTTAATCCTCTAAGTGTTTCATCATATATTCAATATCTAATAGCCTCCTGACCTTATCCAATGACCTGCTCTTTGATTCTTTGTTTGGGGAAGTCTGAATTGGTTGAGGAGCTCTGAAACACTGTAATTTAGGAAGATGTTTAACTTTTTAGTGGGACTAACCACCAGTCATGGAAACTAGGTGGCGCAGTGAATAGAGTACTGGTCCTGGATTCAGGAAGATTTATCTCTGTGTGTTTAAGTTCAACATCAGACACTTAATAACTGTGTGACCCTGGCCAAGTCACTTAACCCTGTTTGCTTCAGTTCCTCATCTGTAAAGTGAGTTGGAGAAGGATATGGCAAACCATGCCAGTATCTTTATAAGGAAAACTCCAAATGGGGTCATGAAGAGTGGGAAATGACTGAACAACAATTACCAGTCCCAATAATCAACTCACTTCCTTTTAAATACCCTTATTTATTCCCCCCCCCCTTTTTTTCAAGTGATCTTCTAGGAGGGGTTATTGAATCAGAGATGTTGTTTGGGGGGGAGGGAATCAAGATGAGTGTTCCATTTTTATATGCAAATAAATCACTTGATTATATTTTTTGTCCTTATGTTATCATGAATATTTCAAATGAATTTTATATGGTTCATATTTATGGTTTGGGAGCAATTTCACATTTTGGCTCACTGCCGCCTCATCTGCATATACCATATCTCAGCTGATGTTGATTGGTTTCATTTACATATTCATCACATTCCTATTTTCAAAGATATTTTGTTACAAACTGGCTTTCTTTCCCCCCTCCAGTGGTATAATAGCCCATCGATGTGTTTTTAAATTGCACTCATTTCCATATATAATTTTTCTGGTTAATGATAAATCACCATGTTGTCACTTATCTCCCCCCCATTCAGTGTAATCTTCTCACTTTATACCAAGCTGACATATGGCTCCTAAGTAATTAAAGACAATGTAAACAGTTTACAGGGCACTTTGCAAAGCCACTTCCCATTGCAAAGGGTTTTGTGTTCCCTTTCCCCCAAGTCTCTAACCATAGCAAAGAGGAGCCCCGTCGGCAGGAAGGAGGCAGTGACAGAACCAACCTGAAGAGTAAGCATGGCCATCATTTTGTTGCTAACAGGGGGATTCCTGGCCCCTACACCATATAAAAACAACCTTTTCCTTGTTAACTCTTGATAAATGTTGACACAGAAGGGCTGATCAACCATATTAATGGAGGCTTGTGCTGCATTCTGACTAGCTCAGACTCTTGGTCTCCCTACCTTCCATCAAATGAGATTGCCCATAGAAACCAGAAGGACTCACTAAGTGCTACAGAAGCAGACAAGGGCAGGTTTAAAGGGGGGCATAGCTCTCACTACAGTTTGTCTAAGAATATTAGCCAATGTTTGTATAGAGCATTAAGATTTGCAAAGCACTTGGCATCCATTTTCTTATTTTATCATTGTTGCAAGAGGTAATAGCAAAAGCAAGCTAAGCACATTGGAAAAGAGCAGGCATTAGCATTAGGGAGACCTGGGCCAAGTCCCACCTTTGACAAATAATGGCTGTATATCCCCCAGTAAATCACTTAACCTCTTAGTTCTCTAAGCAACTTTATAACTACCACTACTATTACTGCTGCTGCTGCTGCTGCTGCTGCTACTACCACCACCACCACCACCACCACCACCACCACCACCACCACTACTACTACTACTACTACTACTACTACTACTACTACTACTACTGCTGCTGCTGCTGCTACCACCTATCTTTATATACCACTTTGAGGTCAACTTGTAGAGAAGGTGCCATCCTAAGGGTCTGTCCTTAATAACTGTGCTGTATATGCTTTTATTATCCCCATTTATAAAGTAAGGAATTGAGGTTTAGAGAAAATTAAATGACCCATCTGTGGTCATACAGATATGTCTATACATAAATGTCCAAGACAAAATTTGAATCCTGCTCTCTGTCATCAAGTTCAACACTCTATCCACTAAACTATTTGGCTTCTACAGAGAATTGTATAAACTGTAAGTAGGAGGAACATGTGAAATATCCAGGAAAGTAGGTTGGATGGGTAAGAAAGGAAGGGGAAGGGAATAAGCATTTAAATGCCATCTACTGTGTACTAGGCACTGGACTAAATGGTTTAAAAATAGCTCTTTTGAGCCTCACAACAACCTGTGAGGGAGATGCTATTATTCCCATTTTACAGTTGAGACAAACAGAGATTAAGTGACTTGACCAGAGTCATAAAACTTGTGTTTGAGGCAAGATTTGAACTGGAGTATTCTTTTTTTTTTTTTTTTTTTTGCTTTTTGGAGGGCAGTTGGGGTTAAGTAACTTGCCCAAGATCACACAACTAGATTTTATTATTTTTTTTGTGTGTGTGTTAAGTGTCTGAGGCCGGATCTGAACTCAGGTCCTTCTGACTCCAGGCCACTGTGCCACCTAGCCTCTCCCTGAACTGAAGTATTCTTGACCCTAGACCCAGTGTGCTCTATCCATGACACCACCAGTATTAAACTTCAACCTAAAGCATTTTAAATTTATCTTATAGGAAATAGAGGGCTACTGAGAGTTTTTAAGCAAATAAGTTACTTGTTTAGGCTTTGACAAATAGAATTCCTGGGAAGAATGGTTATTCCCTGCCCTCTGTTAAGCTAGAAATAGACTATTTTATGGAAGAGGGGTGAAATGCACTTAGAGCTTTTTGAATTCTGATGCCTTGGAAGCTGACTCCTTTTATCTCTGGACTCCTTCCTGGAATGCTCTTCATCCTCCTTGCTGCTTGTCTGAACCCTGGCCATTCTTTAAACTCCAGCTTAAGGCCTACCTCTTGCTTCCCTAATCATCCCCATCCATAGTATTTTCTCCTGTCTCTGCCCTCCCCATACAGAACCCAAGAAGCCTTGGTCTATTCACTTTATCCTATACATAAAATGATGGCAACTAAGGTCCTTTTTAACTCTAGAACTATGATCTTATGTCTTCTCCCATATTGTCTTACTGAATCGAATTGTGTTGTTACTTAACTTTAATGATAATCATAATAACTAGCATTTATTTACCAATTTAGGATTTGCCAAATGCTATACAAATATGATTTAATCCTTTCAATCACTCTGAGAGGTAGCTACTATCATGGTCTTCATTTTACAACTGAGGAAACTAAGACACAGAGATTTAGTAGCTTGCCCGGGGTCACACAGCTAGTAAGACAAGATTCAAACTCGGATCTTCTTTACTTGAAGTCACACACCCCATCTATATTTGGACATGAACAATGTGGACATTTGCTTTGCTTGACCATACATGTTGGTAATGAGTTTTGTTTTTCTTGTTTTTCCAATATGGATGGGGGAGGAAACCTAAGGAAGAGACTTTCAGGATTGAAAAAAAAAGCATAAAATTTAATTAAGAAAAAAAGAAAGGTGGTTCATCTAGAAATTTTTGCTTTCTGAATGGGCCTGTTGAAGTAAAAGAATCAAAGTTGTTACTGAAAAAGACTGACTATGACACACCTGAACAGCGAAGGATGAAACAGTCTATACTAGACCATGGCAGGCAATATGGGGCCATTGCCTAACAATTGGAGTTTTCCTACAATGCAAATGCTACCACTGAGAGCTAGTGAGCTTCTCATCACTGGAGGTCTTTAAGCAAGGGCTGTGTAATCACTTGTCAGGGATGGTGTAGGAGGGATTCAGATTTAGGTGGCTTTTTAACTCTGGAATGTGTCTTTCCCCGCAAACAGTTAGCTCAGCATTGACTGAGGTAAGTGATTGTTTAAAAAAGGGGGGAAAAGCAAAACAGGTTAATCTTCATGAAAGGAGAAACACATATAACCTAGAAGGTGTACCTGCTAATAAGACTCTCTGGTTCTCTTTCTTATCAGAAAAAATAATGGCTGCCCCTCCATTTAATCTGGTTTTATCTCTTACTTTTCTTGATGGCATTTTAAGCCCTCTAAACTAGCTATGCTATTCAAGGTTAAGAATAAATTGAGTACCAGACCCTCTTAAGTCCCTGAAGGCAACATCTGGGAAGAGAATATTTGTCTTCCTCACTCTCATCTTGGAAAACAATGGCCAGGCTTTGCATCTTCACAATTGTGTCCTGCCCAAACTAAATTCAATCTGTGATAATCCAAGTTTGCAAACCAGACAAAACTGAATGCATATTTTCAATTTGCATTGCTTATCAACTCTTTCCTTTAGAAAGCAATTAAAAACCCCTTATACCTTGTTCCCTACCAGAGCTAAGGGCTTTAGCTATAGAAGCTGAAAAGGGATTTTAGAGACCATCTGTACCACCTCCTCATTCTACAGATGAGGACATTGAGTTCAAGAAAGCTTAAATTATTTGTCCAATGTCACACAGATAGTAAGTGGTAGGACAAGAATTTGAACTCAGATTCTATGACTCTAAATGCAGCTCTTTCCAATTCTCCATGATATCTCATACTTGAAGGGAACAGAGAAACTTTATCTTTTTTTAAAAATAAATGTTACTGATACATTTTCTTTTTAAAAACCTACATTTCCAGTGCTTTCTCCAGGCTCTTACCCAAATACCAGAAAGCTGTTCTTTATAACAAAGAATTAAAAAGAGGAAGGACATAATTTAGCAAAATTAACATATTGAAAAAGCCTGACACTATATGCAATGTTTCCCACCCATAGTCCCCCAAATCCAGCAAGGATACATCAACACTAAAATGTTAGAAACCAATGTCAATTAAAGATACAGTAGAATGGGGAGAATATTTTGAAATGAGAATAGAAGTCAGTAGAAACATAGGGTTTGGTTTATATAACTCATAGTGTCAGCTTTGGGGGAGTTTCAGGAGAAAATCTTCTCTGCTCTGTTAAACTAAAGATAGAAAACCCTGGAAAGAGGATATAGTAGTTTCCCTCTATTGTGGTGTAAATTGGGGTGAACCTCTACCAGCCATTTTTCCTTGTGTCAATGTTATTTTCTATGTGTGGAAATTTGAGGATTTTGGCTGGCACAAGCAAATTAGGGGGGAACTAATGTATGTGCTGGAGGCAGCAGAGTGGAGTCACTGTGGGTGATGTGGGTATCTAAAGGTAGAGATGAAGTAAAGCCATCAGAGTCTCTGCTTTTAGTCATATGGCCTTGGGCTAATCCTTCACCTCATTGGGTCTTGGTTTCCTTATCTGTGAAATGAAGCAGAGGGTTGGCTTAAATCATCCTGGAGACAAGATCCTTTCCTTCTTTAAGCATCTATAAAGATGTGTGCTTGGTAGGAAAAAAAAGGAGGCAGGAGATACAATTAAAGAGAGAAGGATGCTGAGCATGTCTGGAAACAGAAGGTGGCCTTTTTCCCTTTGTCTCCTAAACTGCTGCTCAACTGGCATGGAGGTTAAAGGTAATACGATTAATGAAAAGAGGTGGAAGATTCATAAAGTTCTAAGGTTAAGAACTGTAGTCTCTCAGATAAAGAGAAGGACAGTAAGGAAAGCTGAGAGGATGACATTTTGATGTCTATTGTCTGCTCCCTTCCTCTACTTGCAAGGGAATCCTATCCCCAAGAATGACAGCAATTACATGGAAACCTAGCATAGTCTAGGAAAGTGTAGTAGTGCTAGATATGGAGTCAGAAATACTTGGGTTGAAATCCCACCTATGAGTCTTCCTGTCTCTGTGAATACAGCAAGTCACTTAACTTCTATAAACCTCAGTTTCCTCCTCTGTAAAATGAGGGGGTTGGTCACAATGACCTCTTAGATCCCCCCTACTTCTAAGTCTATGAACCAAGTCCAATAAGATTGGAAAGAAAACTAAAGAGATAGACTAGCACTCCTCTGTCCCTCTCCCAGAATTGGCATCATTGAGAAATAATTCATCTTTGCTTACACTTGCACCAGGCTGGTGTTTGTTTGTTTGTTTTTGGGTTTTTTTTGCTGACAATGTGTACCAGCCAAACCCCCTTATCCCAGCACTATTTCTTACAGCAATACAGATGTATTGGTGACAGCTCTGTTTGGGAACACTGTATTATCTCCTCTTGTTTCAATTTCTCACAGATCTTTAACTAGATGAAAAACCTGCTCTGGGAGCAGGCCAGGCTGACTGTCTGGTTACAGAGCAGGGACCTATGCTCAAGATGTTTCTCCATTTCAGACAACAGCCAACCTATTGCCTGCCTTAGCAGCAGGGTAATTTAATCAGGTACATACATTTTCTCCAGATCCCCAAATCCTGAGAATGCTCCTCTTGGGATGACTTGAACCTTGGTGAGGACAAATCTCCTAGAAAGAGAGAAAAATAGCATGTGGAAAGGTCAGTCACTGACTTCGAGACATTTACTCCGTGACTAATATACGCCAGGTACTGTGAGGGTTAAAGGGAAAGGAAAAGTCCCTGTAGTCCCTGTCCTCAAGGTAGCTGTTATAATCTAGCTGAGACAACAATGCATTCACACAAGGAAGAGAACTAATAATACCAGTCAGTTTATGACAAATATCAAGTGAGTAGCTAAGGCCATGCTATATCAGAATGCAAAATGAGAGTCTAAATGAATGGCTATTATTATATTTGGTATCATTGATACTAACAATAGCCATTCATGTAGTACTAATAATAATGGTTCATATAGTGTGTTCATATAGGGCTTTCAGGCTTGCTAAACTGTGAGCTTGTTTCCTTTTTTTGCCTTTTTTGGGGGAGGACAGTTGGGGTTAAGTGACTTGCCCAAGGTCACATGGCTAGTTTTTGTGTTAAGTGTTGGAGGCTGGATTTGAACTCAGGTCCTCCTGACTCCAGGGCAGGCGCTCTGTTCACCATGCCACCTAACTGCCCTCTCCAGCTGTGAGTTTTAACCATATTGTGATACAATTACAAGGGGTATACCCATGTATATAATAATAAAAATAATAAAAAATAACATTTACAAAGCACTATGTGCCAAGCACTTTACAATTATCTCATTTGATCCTTATAGTAACCCTGAGAGGTGGGTGATATTATTATTCCCGTTTTACAGATGTGGGAACTGAGGCAAGTGTGACTTGAATAAGGTTATACATCCAGTAAGTGTCTATGGTGGGATATAATATGAATTCAGGTCTTCCTGACTCCAGGCCCTTGTTTGTATATTATTAAGCAGGATATATCATTCTACTTTGGTTTGCTTGCACTGGAATTCGGTGTGCATATTCCTGGACTTTTTTCTAAAATGCCTCATAGTACAAAGGGACTCTAGCATGGAGCTCTATGCTGGACCTGTGTTGCCTCCTAAGTTTATGCAGACACAGTTTCCAGTGAAATGTATGTGATAACCTATGAGGCCAGTCACAGTCTGGATCAGCCCTGTTTTTTCTTCCTTAAATAACACTGCTGCTCCAAATGCTAAAATGGAGATCTTGAAGTAAAGAAATAGTGATAACCCCCCTTCCCCAGAGGTGTCTGAAGTATAAAGACATAAGTACTGAATGGGTCCCTGTTGTGTTCCTCTCCTGGATGTGTTGTGTGTTGAATCATCATATGGGGTATATAGGTTCTAGATATATGCTCTGTGGGGAACATGGTCAACCATGAACTGGGGACAGGAATGTTTAAAGGCAGTAGCTATGTGCCACACTTCCTAGGATTTAGTGGCTTTATAATATGTATCTTTGTGGGAACTGCTGATTAAAATGAAAGCATGGATGTATAGGTGTGTATATGATGGTGTTTACATGCAGAGGGGAGTGCAGTGTTCACAGAATTTGAACATGGTGTCTTCTTTCTGTGGTGCCATTTTCTGCCCTCACCCTAACCCTAAACACATAAATGCTATATGAATTCAGAGGATAGAGATGTCACTAGGGAGCTGAAGTTGGGTTAGAAGGCTTTATATCTAAGACAACAGACAAGGAACACTTATGCATTGTTGATGGAACTGACAACTGGTACATCCTGGAACACAATCTGGAATAATAATCACAATGTCACTAAACTGTACATACCTTTTGACCCTATGATAGTACCATTAGATCTATATCCAGAGGAGATAGAGGATAAAAGGAAAAGACCCATATGTAGAAGAATAATTATAGCAGCATTATTTTTGTAGTTGCAAAGACCTGGACACCAAATTGTTGCCCAACAATTATTGAATAGATGACCGAATTATTATATATGAATGTAGTAGAATATGTTTTATCATTAAAATGAAGAATATGACATTCAGAAAAACCTAGAAAGACTTATATGAACTGATGCATTGTGAAATGAGCTGTACCAGAACAATTTGAATGATGACAAGGACAATAATATGAAGAAAAAACTTAAAATTATAATAAAGGGAATGAACAATAGTTACTTCATAATTTCTTGAAAGATGATGTCTAGGCTCTTTTTGTGATCATGGATTTCAGGTAGTCCAATAATTTTTATATTATCTCTCCTGGATCTATTTTCCAGGTCAGTGGTTTTTCCAATGAGATATTTCACATTGCCTTCTATTTTTTCATTTGTTTGGATCTGTTTTATAGTATCTTGATTACTCATAAAGTAATTAGCTTCCAATTGCTCCAATCTAATTTTGAAGGAGTTATTCTCTTCAGTGAGTTTTTAAAATTCCTTTTCCATCTGATAAATTCGGATTTTTAAAGCATTCTTCTCCTTCATTGGCTTTTTGGGCCTCTTTTGCCATTTGAGTTAGTCTATTTTTTTTCTTTTTTTTTTTTTTTTTTTAAGCAATTGGGGTTAAGTAACTTGCTCAAGGTTACACGGCTAGTCATTTGATTTATGCGTGGGTGCTCATTTTCTGAGGCCGGATCTGATCTCGGGTCATCCAAACTCCGAGGCCGGCATTCTTACTCACTGCGCCACCTAGCCGCCCCTTTAGGGCAATTGGGGTTAAGTAACTTGCCCAAGGTTACACGGCTAGGTTTTTGTTTGTGCGGATTAGGTGTCGGAGGCTGGCTCCGAACTCAGGTCCTTCTGATTCCAGGGCCGGCGCTCTATTCACTGCGCCACCTAGCCGCCCCGAGTTAGTCTATTTTTTAAGGAGTTATTTTCTTCCGTGTATTTTTGGGTCTCCTTTAGAGTGGAGACTACTCCTTTAGTAGTCTGTTGACTTGCTTTTCATGATTTTCTTGCATCATTCTCATTTTTCTTCCCAATTTTTCCTCTACTTCTCTTATTTGCTTTTCAAAATCTTCCATGGCCTGTAACCAGTTCATATTTTTCCTGGAGGCTTTTAATGTGGGAGTTCTGACTTCCCTGCCTTCCTCATGCTCCATGCCTTGATCCTTTTCATCTTCAAAATAGGATCTTATGGTCTGTTTGTGCTTCCTCATATTGCCAGCCAATTACTTAACTTTTGAGCTCTTTGCTGTGATAGAACTCTGCTTCCAGAATGGAGAGAGCTTTGTCCCAAATCACTGGGGTTTTCATAGCTGCTGATGCTATTAGGAGGGCACCCTCCCTGCAGCCCCAACAAGCTCTGGCTCACTGCCCACATATCCCAGGACTACCACCCATGACTGTGATCCAGATCCAAGCAGGTTAAAGCAAGAGGTAATCTGAATGGTCGCTTAGTCTCCCTACAATCTGCAGACCAGGAGCTCCTGAAGCAGCCATGCAGGGGCCTGGGGCAAAGCCACTGCCCTCCGACACTTCTCACCCTAGGGGCAGGGGCTGGACTGCACTCTTCCATCCACCTGTATTCCAACAGAGTTCCACACTGACCTTTTACCTTGTCCTTGGAGTTTATGGGTTGAAAAGTCTGAAAACCACCACAGCTGCTGGTGATTCACTTTCCTGAAGTCTGTTCTGGTCGCCACTGGTTGGGGCCACCCTAAGACCAGAACTGCCTGGCTCAGGTGGGACTGTGCTCAGCTCCCAGCTCAGTGTGATAGACCCTTTATGTCCACCTGTCAGACTGCCTTTAGTGGGAGATTTGTTTCCCTCTGACTCTTTGTGGGTTCTATAGCTCTGAAGTTTGTTTAGAGTCATTTTTTTACATTTATTGGAAGTGATTGGAGTGGGAGCTTATGCCAAGTTTGTGTTTCTACTCCCACAAGTTACTTCAAAAGAGAAATAATGAAAAATATCTTTACCTGTTAACAGAGAGGTAGAAGACTAGAGATTCAGAATAAAATGTGTGTTCACACACATGGCCAATGTAGTTGACTTGTTTTGCTTATCCCTACTTATTTGTTATAAGAGAGAGTTTCTACTGGGGAGAGGTGTAAGGGTGTAAGTGAAAGATATGCACAAAAGAAGCATCGATAATTTTTTAAAATTAAATTAAATTATTTTAATTTACAGGAGAAAACAAAAAATACATTGGGGACACAAATAGAACAGTTTTGTTACTACTCTATTAAATTCCTTATATTCATATATGTATTTATATATATGCATATGTAGTTGGCTTGACTGTAGACATACACATAGTCAAGCCAAGTGTATATAACAGAGATCCAATTTCTTGTATAAGCCACTTTTTGTATATTGAAAAGTTCTTGTGAATAAAATTATAATAAAAAAGAAAATTAAAGGAAAAAAAGAGAGGATAGGGTTTGAGCTGGACCTTAAGGGGTGTTTAAGATTCACAAACCCTCTTGAATGATTTCAAAGGTTTCTTCCAGCTTTAACATTTGATGATTCTCTATCCAGAGGCACCACACCTGAGTAGGTATCGAGAATGATGTTTTGGGAATCTCTATACAGGGAACCCTTGACTTTTCTGTAGGGCTAACTAGATTTTTACTCTTTGATTTCACTATATAACCAGGATTCAGCTTTCCTTTTGTTTTAATTCCTTTCTCTCTGCAAGATAAGAACAGGAATATTTTTTTAGAGTTTGCTGTTAGATGGACTTAAAAATGCCTTCACAGAATCTTTCATTGTTCAAATGAACATGGTTGGAATGAATGGAGTTTTCTTGTTTCAGATGAAGTGTGTATAATCAGCCAGAATTGTGTTTCCTATAACAATATTTATATAGCACCTTTATTGTATGATAATAGATCTCTGGCTGGAAGGGTCTTTCGAGGATATGGAGTCCAATTTCTCTTTTTACAAACGAGAAGACTGAGGTATAAAGAGATTAAGTGACTTACTCATTATTATACAACTAATAAGTGTTTGAGAATTCAAAACCAAGTTTCCTAACCTTAAGTCCATGATTTTGGCCATTAAACCACTCTGCCCCTGTATACTATAATTAGGTATTGTTGAGAAAATAAAAGATTTCTGTGTTGATGAATTAGATACTTCCAGTACCAATCATGGAACTTTCCTCAAAATGAACAGAAGAATTAATTAAGTTTTTCTACCCATTTTAGCTCCAACATTTGTGACCTTTGCAAATGAATGATTCTGTGGACAATCAGTGTTCATACTAAAATGGAAAAAAAGAGAGAGCCTTCACACAATACTTATGTATCCAAATGAGATTTATTCAAATAACATTCTTTATAGCCTACTTCCATCCAGGAAGGCTAGAGATAGGAGTGCTGCAAAACTGCAAATCTGTGTCTAGCATAATTGGTTTGTGTGTGGAGGCAGGAGAGGTAGTAGCTCACCAAGATGACTTCCTTTATGACTTTTCTTGCCCAGGCAAGGTCACATTTCTGGTGTCCTGATCAATGCCCCTTATTTCCAGGGGCTGTAGGGCAGTGTTTGGTGAAGAAGTAACATATCATATTACTTCCACTACTAGATATATACTTGGAATCTTTGTGCATTTTAATTGGTTGAGAAAGAAATGAAGGGAGAAAAAAGATGAGAGTCTGACTCATGATTAATTTTGGGTCTGTTTTCAAAGAGATAGGGGCATGGGTTCTCATGACCCTGATGAGACTTTGTGAAACTCCACTTTTATGCCTGGTCCTGAGCTCATTCCCCTGCACTAACCCATCCCCCAGAAAAAAAGGAGCCCAAATTTTTTCCCAGCCTCAGTTTCTGACTTGACATAACTTGCCTGAATCAGTATCCAGGAGGAAAGCCTGAATAGATACAACATAATATTTACTCTGGGCTTTTTATTCAGTATTTCAGGAACAGGGTACCTTTCCTCTATGACAGAGGCCAACAGGAAATTTCCAGTAGAGGGCAGTTAGGTTAAAATAGGTATAACTAGGTATCAGAAAGCAAGACAAGGGACACAAAAAGATCTTCAATAACACTATAGCTTATTTCTTCAAAAACTGCTCCAGAAAACGCTGTAGCATGCAACTAAGGGATCTCAAAAGGTACAAAATGCAAAACAACTGAAAGGGAATAAAATCACCACAGTGTCCTACATTGCCCTGGCAACTTCCTCCTTCCCCTCAAAGTTAGCTAAATCAATCATAAATGAAATAATTAGGGAGTAATTATGGGCTCAGCAGTTTGGTTCAGAGTATAAGTAAAATTAGAATTTGGAGATATTAGAGAGCTACCTGGGTTGGAAGAGGTGAAGAAGTTTTCAGAGGGGAGATGGGATTTAAGTGAGGTCTTGAAAATCTAGCACTAAAGTCAAATTACCTATAGAGTCCTATCTATGAAATGAAATATATAGGGGAGGGGGCTTCTTTTAGAATCTTCTAGATTTCTTGATATTGCCTGATACCAGCATAGTACCCAGGCCCCAGAATACTGCAGAGTCACCTAAGTAAACTCTAGAATCACTCTAGTGTTCTAGTTCAACTTCTCTATCCACTTAGGAAAAACCAAAGGATAGGTGAAGAGGGGCTCGTGTTTAGATTGTCATATGCAATTGCATGGAAAGATATTTTTGGGTGTATATACACATATGAATTTTTATACATACATATGACTATATACAGATCTACATTTATCCAGGCACACATTATATATAGACATGTATAAATAGGATAGGTAGATATATGTATGCATATATGCATACACATAAAATACTCACATGTGCTTTCATATATGTTTGTATCTAAATGAACATTATATATGTGTGTATAAATGCATAGGTATATGACAGGCATATATACATGTATTTATATGCATTTATATACATATTGCTGTATATGTCTATAGATACAGACATTATGTGTATGTATGCATAGAAAGATATACGTATACATGCACACATACATATACATATGCCTATCCATCCAACATACATAAAATACATATGCCTATATATACAAATAGATTATGGATATGATGAACAATTCAGATGGATGTAGACGGAGTCCAGAACTGAAAAAGAGTGTAGTAGTATTGTGCTTGGGGAATTTCTTTGTGCTTTGGATTATCCTGAGTTTCTCTCTGAAATAAACATGGCATCTCTTTATCCTAAATTCTCAAAGAATGGGCCTTCCCATCTTGTCCAGGAACTTTGACCTCTCCCATGCTCTCCTCCTCAGGCATGCTGGGGGCTCCCTACTTCCAAAGCTCACCATGTCAATGCTAAACTCAGTGCTGGTGTCTGTATGACTCTACAGCTCAGAACTCCTAAGCTCAACACATCTACCAGCCTCAGCCTCTCTAGTAGCTAGGATTACAAGCACGTGCTATCCCACCCAGCTCACATGATTATTCTTTTAGGGACGCTCTACAACTGTGAGTCAAGGAGCACCATAATCTCCAAGGAATCAAAATTGTGGCTTACTCCAAAGGAAATAGAGAGATGCATGATGGGCACAAATAGAATATAGCATATTATCAATGATGAATTCATACACAGAGCAGAACAAAATGTACCACAAAAGAGATGTATGTCCAAAAAGGATATATGTAATAAGAGCAAAAGGGACCAGATGGGCAGAATGTTGTGTTGGTGTCTGTGTAGTCAGGGCATTTAGAGGAAGGATTCCATCGAGTTGCTTGGATCATGATAAAGGATTTTTAGGTAAAAGTCCCCTAGCACAAGAAGGCATGTACAGAATATGATCTGTATTGCCACATTAGTAAGATCTGGGCTCTATTCAAGTACCAAGTAAATATCAGTGGGCTAGAGAATGCTTTCAGGAGGATGACCATGATGGAGAAGATCATACTTATATAGAGATATCACTGTCCTGAGCAACAATACTAAATCATAATGCTGTATAAGAATAAGTTGAAGGAATTGGGAATGCTTAGTCTGGAGGAGATAAGACTAAGGGAGGGCATGCTAGCTGCCTCAAGTATTCGAAAGGCTGTCAGTGAGAAAAGGATTAGTTTTGTTCCTTTTGGTTCCACAGAACAATAACTGATAGTTATTTACCATTTAAAGGTTTGCAAAGTGCTTTATACATGCAAATCTCCTACCAACTTGGAGGGATGGGCTTTATAATTTTATAGATGAAAAAATGAGAAAAAAACAAACTCAGAGGGATTAAGTGATTTGAATATATTCACACAGATGGCGGGTGTCAGAGGCAGAATCTGAACCCAGGTCACCGGGGAAATGGAGGGGCTGATACACTTCCCCTATAATAAAAGCATCTCTTAGAGAATATTTTGCCTGTTGAACTGCATTCTGGCTTTTTCCTCCTTGTCTCCATTTGTCTTGTCCCTTATTGGTCTCACCTTTAACTCACATGTAATTGGCTTTTCCTCTACCCTTTTACCAAATTAACTCTGCTAGAAAGGTCTCTGAAGTTGCTCCAAATCCATATTTCCCCTTACCTTTGACCTTCTCAGTATTATCTGTTGGGGAGTCTGAATGAACTCTGGGTGAGATTTCCTGTACTGTGTGACTACCCTTGGATTGAAATGACACTAATGATATAGTGACCATGGGCTAGCCTCTTCCCATCTGTTTCCTAGCATGGCCTCAGAAATTTAGCAGTGGTTCTAGTTAAATTATTAGGGCTAGCCCAAGACTCCTTCCTGTTTCAACTTTCGTGGAAAGTTTTGTCTAATATTCAAGTCCCTTTCCACATTTGCTCAGTGACAACTGAGTGTAACTGACTTTTATTTTTTTCAGTGGTTAGTTTCATGCAGGTCCTTTAAATCACAATTCTGACTATCACTTCTGTTGCAAGTTGATAAATAGGGAAGTAATTTTGGGACACTGGTTTGAAACTTTTTTTTCTAGGACGTATCCTTCAAGTTGTATTTTGGATTAAATTCCAAATTTTTACCTTGTTTGGTTACCATTGCCTCTTCCTCCTGAAAACCAAGGTGTGTGTGTGTGTGTGTGTGTGTGTGTGTGTGTGTGTGTGTGTGTGTGAGAGAGAGAGAGAGAGAGAGAGAGAGAGAGAGAGAGAGAGAGAGAGAGAGAGAGAGATCTGGTACTAGGGAGGGAAATCTAGTTTCCTTTGGTTACTGTAATACTGCTCATTCTTGTATCTCTTGTCTATCAGTCATTTTACTGTTCCTTTTTCAGTTTTCTTCAGTGATTTATCATCCTTCTGCTTTCTAGGTATGGTCTCCCAAGGTTCTGCTTGTTTTTTTCTCTATACATACATTGCCCATTGGTTATCTCATTGGTTCCCATAGATTCATCTATCATCTCTAGGCAAATGACTTTCATAACAGTTTGCTCCAATCTCATCTCTTTCCTGAACTGTCAGGAATTGGATTGTCAGATGTTGTCTGCTGGATATTCTATAGGAATCTCAACCTCAATACATCTAAAATAAAAGTTATCATACACTTGCTCTGAAAACTCATCCCTCCTCCAAACTTCCTTGTTTTTGCAAAGGCATGAACCTTCCTGGTCACTTACATTCATGGCTCTGGAATCATCCTTGATTATCCCCCCTCTATAATCCACTATATCTTTTAACAGCTGCTAATTCTCATGGACTCCACTATCTGCTTTTCCCCCTTCCCTTGACTTACACTGTTATGACCATATTTCAGCCTCTCATCAGCATCTTGCCTAAAATAATTGCAAATATTTTGTATTTGGATCACTTTGCTTCCTTTGCTTGCTTCTTCTTCCTATCTCCAATCCATCCTCCACTGCCAAATTGATATTCCTAAAACACAGATGTGACCACATCACTTCCCTCCCCCTCTGAAAAGTGTTAAATGACTTTCTATTGCCCAGGAGATCAAATACAGCCTGGCATTTAAAGCCCTTCACAAATCTGGTTCCCACTTGCCTTTTCATACATTTCATATTATTCCCTTTCCTTCACATACTTTCTGTCCCATTCAGACAGGTGTGGTAGCTGCTTCCTTTGTCCAGCCTTTGATCTCTTACCTCCAAGCTTATGTACCAGTGGCCTCCACAGGTGGAATGCTTTCCTTTCCCACTTCAGTCTTTTAGAATCCTTAGCTTTGTTTAGACTATGACCTAAAATCTTACTTCCACAGGAAGCTTTTCCTTATCTTCCTTCATTCTAATGCCTTTCCTCTGTTGATGATTTCTAATTTATCCTGTATTGTAGCTTATTTGGACATAGTCACTGCATGTTGTCTTACCCCATTAGCCTATGACCCCCTTGTGAATAGGGACTGTTTTTTTACCTTTCTTTGTTATCTCTAGTACTTGGCACATAATAAGTATTTAACAGATTCTTATTGACTAATCTTCCTATACAAGTTCCTTCCTGATTCGCTTCTTGGGCACTCTTCAAATTCCTTTATATAATTTTAAATATATTTGTATTTACTTATCTGGGATATGTATCTCCTATAGTCCTTGAGGTTAGGGACTGTTGATTAATTGAGGATTTTGGTTAATCTGAATTGTGTTGGCACCCTGTCTCACCTTGAATTAAAAAGGAACCATATTTCTCATATGGATATTACATCATTTGCACCATCAGACCTTCCTTATGCTTTGGAACTCTTCACCTCATTTTGCAGATGAGCGTAGAGAGATGATATATTTTCCCTTAGGAAGCACAAGTCATTAAGATAGCTATCAGAATGGATCTTTCCCTACTGTCACAGGTATCCTAATTTCCCTTTCAAGATAACAGGGGAAGGAAGAGATCTTTTTTATTTTTCAGGATTTTTGGAAATTTCTGTATTTCCTCGAAAGCTCTCTCATTCTGCTATGAACTGGCAACCCATTCACCCTTGGCCAAATGCAATTTCTTTGTTTGGCTTAAGGGAGAGAGTTTAAAAGAGCCTATAAAAATGCTCATTCAGCTACTTGGAAAATAGCCAGTTTTCTTCTTGGGAAAGCCACCTTTTGATATCCCCAGTGTAAATGAAATAGGTATATATAGACTTTACATTCTTTAAGAGTATATATGAGTTTAACAATTAGTGGAAAAAATGCTTTGCAAAACACGGTGGTCTTTTTGTTAAATTCTAAGAGTTCTGGCTTTCTATTCTTAGGTCAGGTACACTATCATTAACTATCTGAGAGTGTTCCCATGCAAGCTTTCTGCAGGGAAGGACTGAGCAAAAGTTCTGCATCATTCAGGCTAAAAGTTCCACCACTAAGGAACAAAATGAAGCTGAAATCATGCAGATTTACTATCTATGCTGTTCTCTTCCCTCCCCCCATAATCTTTAACTGCTTGTCACATCTAGGTACCCGAAAGCCAGGGACCAAAATTCTATGTTATTTCCTTACTGTTAAATGGAAATGTGTATAACTCATGCCCTTCCCCAATGCCTAATGCATATTTGTTAATTTGTTGAGTTACATGAAATATTGGAGGAGTCTAATCAGAGGATCATAAATCTAGAGACTAGAAGAACCCTAGAGGGCACCTAGTCCCAACTCACATGAGGCAAGAGGAGTCCGGAGGTTAAATGGCTTACCCAAGGTCATGCAGGTAGTTGTATCTTTTTAATCCAAATCTTCTGACTCCAAAATCAAGGAGTGTTCTGTCCATAGTAACTCACACTGTTGTATTACTTACTTGGAGGCAGCTAGGTGGCATAATAGATAGAACATTAGACTTAGAGTCAGGAAATCCCGAGTTCAAATCTGGATTCAGATGCTTACTAGCTGTGTGACACCGAGCAAGTGACTTAATGTCTGTCTGCCTCAATTTCCCCAACTATAAAATAGGAATAACAACACCTATCTTTCAGGGTTGTTGTTTTGTAAAGTGTTTAGCAAAGTGACTGGCAGGTAATAGGTGCTTAATAAATGCTGTTTCCTTCCCTTCCCCTACTTCTGAAGGACCGAAAAGCAAATCCAGACCTATTCTCATAACTGCTTCATCCTGGTTGGTGAAAGAAAAAAAAGAAAAATGAACTTAGTAATTTAAAAGGGAACCTTTCTTTTACTTCTGTTTCTCCCATGCCCCACATTTATTGGCTTAGAATGGTGCTGTTTGTAATCTGTTGACTAGAAGACTGACCTCCTGATGTGTCTACACATTTTCATGACTGAATGGGGGCAAAATTTAGTTAATCATTCAGATCCCAATGATGTCCAGGAGTAGTGCAAAGTAGCGGAAAGACTATTGCTTTGATGTCAGAGGTTGGGGATTCAAACTGTCTTAGATACTATTCAGGATCTCAGTCCAATGCTCTTTCCATGGTGTCAAACATTCAGGTACTTCCAAATAATTTCTAAGTATATATGGTCATATTGTGCCTCAAAATGCAAAAGTGAGGGAAAATTGACTCCCTAAAATTGATAATGACCGAGGTGATGCTCCCTGGGTAATGATGCCTATAGTACCTACTTCACAAGGATTTTCCTTAGGATCAAAGGAGATAAATACATAAACCACTTTGCAAATCTTCAACCACTATTAGTTCACATTGCAACCTTGCCCTAGAGGCAATTTCTCATTATCCTCATCTCCAAGGTTTATTTTTTTAAGTGATTTCGAATAGCTGTTTAGAATCAGCTCTTATTTCATTTGTACTGATGTACCCTTTCCTTAACATCTGTGCTGGACTGAAAACAGGAATTTGGGCTTCTGCTGGCAAAGGTATATCATTCTCGACTTTATTTCCTTCTATCACAACCACATTTTCAAGGTCACACACACACACCATGTATGTATGTATGTGTATAAATATGTGTGTGTGTGTGTGTGTGTGTATTTCCCCTTCTTCTCTCCATGTCCACTGTGGAGGCATTAATGCCTATGACTCTGCTTGAATCCCATCATCTTTTTAGCTAAATTTTAAAAGACTAGATTAAGAAGCAACACAATTTGTCAAAAATAGTTATCAAAATCCAAGTCTGATGGCTTACTATGGAGTGAAGTTAATGCTAAGTTCTTGAGGGCTATACCATCATATAATGCTTTGATGGATGTTTGTTGATTGACTGACAGAATGGATAAATAACCATCACTATGCTCATCCCATAAGGTTGCTGTGCAGACCAAGTAAGATAATATGAACAACACAGAGATATGTCCTATTATTAGAGAGATTTTGAGGCAGGTGAGGCCTTGCAGGATCTTCAAGTCATATTTGTTCCCCTTTTCCAGGGTCAGTTTTGTAACAAGGATTTACTTGATAAGATTCAGAGCCCATTAGGTTTCTTGGATGTTAGCAGCTTTGGTTTATCAGAAAGGCCTAGGACTGACCCACTTTAGGCAGTAAGTCACTTTTCCAGTTCCCTAAACCATTTCATATACTTCATCAAACTTATCTTAGTCTTTTAAAATCAAATATTCTAGCACTTGGCACAATGCTGCAATAGTAGATGCTTAATAAAGGTTTATTGATTGATTACTTATTAAGTGTTCAGGGTATTATTTCTTAACCAAGCCAACTAGTGTAGTCAGATTATTACAATGGATTAAAATATTACTATAATGGAGAATATGAGGTACTCAAATACCTTAGACTCAGAAATGTTACTATAGAATCGTTCTGTAATATCTTAGCACTTAATGTGGTCTATAACCTGACCTCTAGCCATACCTGAAGCAAAATAAAATCCCTGAAATAAATGGTAATCCATATATTAACTGAAGATATATGGAGAAGAACTCACTAATTTACAAAGCAGCCCATTCTACTTTGAAAATTTTCCTTATATTGAGGCAAAATTTGCCTCTATCTAACTTCCCTCTCCTTCTAGTTCTGCCCTTTGGAATTAAGCAAAACAAATCTAAATACCCTCAATAACAATAGCGCTTCAAAGATTTGAAAATAACTCCCATAACTATTTTCTTTTCTCCAGGCTAATCCCTTACTGTGTTGGTTACTCTTGTCTGATAACGGTCCATTTAGTTCGTCAATGCCTTTCCTAAAAACTGTTGCTCAGAATTGAATCTGATATTCTATTTCTCTATCATCAACTCCTTAGTTCAGTATATTAAGGATTTATGGTTTTCTAACCCTATGCTGATGAATATTGCTGTAATATCTTCAATTAGAGGTGACTTCACCTTCACTCATTCCCCTGGGTTCACTGCTTGAGGAGGAGGAATTGGAATATCATATCAATCACTCACTCATTTCTCAGCCTTTTGCTATCCATTCCCACTATTTGGGGGAAGTTCCCCTCTCCAAGGTCATCAGTGATCGCTTTATTGCTAATTCCAGGGGTTAGCTCTTGATACTCATCCTTCTTAACTTCTCTGTTATATTTGATACTGTTGATTGCATTCTCCTTCCAGACTCCCCTTTTCCTGTATTTCTGTGGTGCTATTCTATAGTGATTTTCTATCTTGGATAGTGGAGTTGACTGCATTCTCAAAGGTCATCAAAGCAGAACAAAAGATCTGCTAGGTCTTATCAAGTTGAAAAAGCATTAGAGTACAAGCTGGCTAGCAAGCTGTTTGCTTTTCATCTGGGAAGCAACTATTGAAACCTTCTTGGTCTCCTTTGAAGAATCATTGACTGTGTCTTACCTTGTAAGCATGGATGCACTCCAGAGTTCTGAACGAGGTTCTCCCTTTCTCTCTAGAATCCCTTTTGGTGATCTTATTGGATCCCATAACGTTAATCCTCATCTCTATGAGATGGTTTTTGTTCATATCGAGCCCTTGTTTCTCTCCAGGACTCCATTCTAGCATCTCTAACTCCCTGTTAGATATTTCCATTTGAATGTCTTATAGGCATATCAAACTCAATATGCCCCAAATAGAACTCATTATCCCAATTCTCCCTCATCTCCAACTCATTCTCTAATTTCCCTGGCACTATCAAGGACAACACCATTCTTCTAGTTATCCAAGAATTTTTTCCCCTGATTTCCTCTGCTAGTGTCTTCCTTCTAAGATGATTTATAATTTGTTCTGTATATATCTTGTTTGTAGACACATGATAATATGTTGTCTCTCCCATTAGACTGTTAGCTTCTATTAGTCTCTCCAGCCTCTGGTCACTGTAAATTTACTTTTATTTATTTATAAATATTTATACTTATTTTTATCTCATGTCAACTTCTCTGGGAATGTGATATAATTTCAAGAGAATATAAACTTTTGGAGGGAAGGGACTATCTCCTTTTTGTATCTATATCCCCAGTTCCTAGTACATAGTAGGTGCTCAATATATTTTTTGTTGTTTTACTGATACAATATTAAGATGATGTTTGATCAGATGAGATAGAGAGAAGGCAGCAAAGAAGTCTGTACTAAAAGCTACCAATGTACTAAGGGGTTATCAGGAAGAATTGCATGACATTTAAAAATATAAGTAATTGGGAGATGTGACAATCATTGGATCACATTCATCTCCTAAAGGTCAGTGTCCCCATGTACCTTAGCAAGTAGTTATATTCCTGAGTGTGATTTGAGGTGAATCCAGGTTAGAATCCTAGCATTAGTGAGACCTAAAGTCAAAAGGATTTTTTTGGAATTTTATTTATTTCTCCCCCCTTCATTTCATAGGTGAGGCATAGAAGGATAAAGCATTTTGCAAACCTCAACAGCTAGTTAGTAGTGACATCATAGACTTACAAGCCAATGGTCTTTCCACTCACAACTGTGATATGGGCCACTCTGCCCTTAGGTATTGCTGAGGGCACCAGGGATATGCACGATTGGGAGATGACTTCTGTGTTCGGGGTCATTCCACTTGGGAGTGGGACAGGAAGATAAACTGGATGACTTTGGGAGACTTCCAGAGTCTACAAACTACTTTCCATTCGGCAAATGAGAACCACAGAAAAGATGATCTTTGCTTGCTTTACCAAAGACAGATTTAGGTCTTTTATAACACATTTAAAACTAGTTCCTCTTATCTGTTTAGAAGTTGTGAGCATTTAATCAGAACTCATACACATTGAATAATTATCTTTTACTGACTGTGTAAAATGCAAATTTAAGATGTTCAAATGAACTCGGTTGGAGTGAAGAACAAGTTCATAAAACCATTTAACTTAAATAAAATACCTCATGAAAAAAATGAACAACAACCAAAGCTAGTGATCAGAATGCTTCCCATAACCAGACTGAGTTCTGAAGTAATAAATATGTTATTTATGATAGGATTTTGAAGAACGCTTTCCTTTAATCTCTGAGGTAATAACCAGATCTTATCTACTTCTAATCCTTAGTTGCAATGTGTATTTTGTCAGAAGGAAAGATTTCCTGTGAAATTTAATTTCCTCAAAGGGAGGGGAGAGACATTGAGGGTTGTTTTTCACTTTAAAAATGGACTGGAAGTCCTACCAGAAACTCTGATGAATAAGTTTACTTTGCATCCAAAGTGTAATGGATCTCTCCAGCTTCCACTCAATGACATAGGGCAATGTCTCAAACACACAAGATTCATAGTGTAACTCAATCTGAGTAATACTGACCTTTTCTAATACAACATTGGTAGAGATAAGCACCAAGAATCACCAGAGACACACAGAAACGTTTCATATAAAAATACCCAAATAGTTAGCTAGCATTTATATAGTCCTTTAAGGTTTGGGATGTGCTTTTTGCTGTGTGGGATGGTACAACCCTGAAGTCCCTGATGCTGGGGAGGCTGAAGTTGGTGGATTGCTGGAGTTTGGGAGTTCTGAGTTATAATACGGTTGAAATCAATCAGGTATCTGCACTAAATCTTGCACCAATATGATTAGTTCTCTTTGAAATGGGGACCACCAGTTTGCCTAAGGAGGGGCAAGGAAATGGGGCAAGTCACAGATTACATGCTGATCAGCAATGGGGTTAAGCTCATGAATAGCCACTGAATATCTAGCCTAAGCAAGGTAGGGAGACCCAGTCTGAAACAAACAGAAATCTAAAGTGCTTTACATGGATTACCTCATTTGATAGCTCAACAATTCTGTGAAGTAGATACTGGCATTATTCCCATTTTATAAATGAAGAAACTAAAGTTAAGGAAAATTAAGTGACTTGCCCAGGACCATGCAGCTAAGTATTTGTCTGAAGCAGGATTTGAACTTAGACCTTCCTGATTAAACACTTAGGTGCCTCATAATATATACATGATCCTCTGCTGAGTTATTGTGTATGGCAGACAACTGGTTTGTTGAGGTTTCAGTGCCACAGACAAGGATAGTTGTTACCACTTTCCACAACCCAAGAGTATATCATCAAATCTGAACACTCATTTGTAAAACACCCAATGTTGAACATTACCAAGTTATATTGATAAGTGAATGTTGTTTGTTGTCCTTTATCTGTCTTAAGCATAGCAAACCAAACTAAACATGCCAATCTCAGGTTTGTAAAGATGGTGGCCAGGAAACCAATAAGATTGCACTCTGGTCAGTTTCAGCCTTTATCTCTGAGAGCCCATGTGGTGCTATTGAGGTGAAGAACATCATATCCTTCTGACTGTTACCTTGAGATTGGCTCAGTGCAATTCAGAGGGAGGATTTCTTAGCTAGCACAAAATGCTGCAGTACTGTGGACTCTGAAACTCCTCCATCTTGCACAATTACTCATAGCTGAGTCCTGAAGCAGACCCTACTCACCCAGGAGAATGACTAGCCCTTTGCTCCCTAATTCCAAAGGTCCAAATTGTCATGTGTTACAATAATACTTGCTTGGGCTCCCTTTAGCCCAGGATTCTGTTTCTGATGGACTCATTGAGGACCAGTCTGTGGAAGATTATCATTGTCCTAAACATCACCAGGAATCCTTTGGGACCAGTTTATGAATTTGTCACCCAGAATTTACATAACCCATTCTTGAATCTATAACTGCCCTTTTTGAGAAATGACTTTTGACATGATACAATGTCAGCAGAATTTAAGTTCCTTAGTATGGGGGCATTCTCATTTTTGTCCCTATTTTTCTAGTACTTAACATAATGCTGGACACATAGTAAATACTAAGTGATCTGGGGTGAACGAAATTGAATGAGATTGAACTGAACAAAAAGAAGGCCCTACTAGTGGTATTCTAGAATTTTATGAATGAAATCACACTCCCAATACTCATAGTGTTCACAATACTCTCTTTTCTATAATAAGATATATATGTGTGTATGTGTGTATTCATATATATATATATATATATGCATATACATATAGATAGATGGATAGATAGATAGATAGATAGATAGATAGATAGATAGATAGATAGATTTCCTAAGGAGCTTTCCTTCATATAACTCTGCCAAGTAGGTATTTCTTCCATTTTCGTAGGGAATTTCAAGGAACAGTGACAAAGCCTACATTCAGTTGACCCAATTACACATTTACTGATGGTATACAAAAACAACTCCATGGCAAAGGGTAATAAAGATGTATTTTCCCTGATCTCCCTTGCCACCACTCCAGGAACTCACTTTGATTCTGGTCCTAGGAGGTGAACTATCACATATTCTGGGAGAGACTGGCCTTGCTCCCAGCAGGTTGGATTTCAGTGGGTCATGGCAGTGAGGCCTAGCACTGTTCTATAATTGTGATGACAAAGAGACTTTTGACTTGAAAATTTTGTGAAGATTACTTTAAACTGAAAAGGGAAAGAGAAAAAAGAAACTACCCACATATATTATACATACCAGATACTACAGAGAGTAAGGGGCAAGTCCAGGAAAGGAAATACATCAGAAGAAAGGTCAAGTAATTTCACAGGAGACAATATGAAAGAAGAACAAGGACAATGATGCCCCTGGGCTCACATGTCTATGTACAAAGATGCAGCATATGGGCAATAAACAAGCGGGAAGAAAGAGGTTAATATAAGGAGATAAATTCAACATCTTAGGTCTCTATGAGACTTGGTGAGCTATGACTTATTTATTATTTATCTTCTGGACCTCTCTGTAAAATTAAAGCAGCTAATAATTTCTTGGCTTGCCTTAAAGATAATTTCATCTTTCAATAGGATGAAGCAATGAAGCAATGCATGAAGCAATAAGGGAAGATGTATTATTTGGACTCTAATTTTCACCAACATGGCAGAGTCTTTTGTCACCATTGTGAAGGATATCCTGCTCAAGGTCCAAATGGAAAAAAAAAAATTCTACGAAGATGATGATGTCTTCAGATGTTCTTGTTTACGGGTGATATGTTAATTGGATCAAGCCCTTTTATGTGCCTGGAATTTCTTAGTGATCGGGTTGGTAATCTTAGGACATATATCTTGGCTAGACTCTGCTGATAGATAGTTGAATTGAAGAGCAGGGAGTCAAGCTGGGTGACCTTTCTCACACTGCATGTTCCCAAGCTTCTTCCAACACAAGTATTCTTCCAGCAAGGTTATGTGACTGCAAATTATGTAAGAACCACTATCTTCAAATGTTTTGAGTCATGGCACAGCTATAGGGCACATGGTAAAACATGAACAAGCTTTAATGAATTGGACTTGGCTGGACTACTATGAAGGGAGGTGAATGACAGGAAAAGAAGAGGACCTAGACATACAACAAGAGTGAAATATAATTGATAGAGCACTTTCATGTTCCACCGCTATCCAGACAATGTCAAGAGATCTAGTGGACTCCTTCTGGCGTTATAGAATGATTCTCTTAAGGAGGATTCATGGGAGAACATGCGTGAGAATTTCACTGAATAAAAAGGCATGGAAGATGGCGGAGTAGAAACAGCTCGTCCAAGCCTCTTTGCCCCCAGATTCCCCACAAACTATGTAAAAAAGGACTCTGAACAACTTCTGGAGCCCCAGCACCCACAGAACGACACAGAGAAGCTAACCTCCCGCTGAGGACAGCCCAGCAGCCCTGCAGGAAGGACCAGCGCAGCGGTCTGGGAGCCGGCAACGCGCAGAGCGCAGGAGCCCAGCCGAGCCGAGCCCAGGTCCGCGTGAGCCGAGGTTTTAGCCCCAGGGCGGCAGGGCCAGCAGCCAGCTGGAGGAACCCCAAAACACCAGGAGCTGTGGCAACTCCAGAATTATCAACATAGACATGCCTAGGACAAAGTAAGAGGTTAGTGTCCTATGGACTTTGGGACCTGTATTTGGGGAATGCGTCAGCTCCCTCCCCTGGGAGCTAGAAGCCGCTGAGGAGACACGCCATTTTGTAGTTTTCATAGGCATTTCTGGCTCCCAGCCTACAAATCGTGGGGAGATCCAGCGATCAGTCTTGGGGGGTAATCGCTCTTGCTTTAACCTCCCTGGATCTGGATTGTGATCTAGGGTGGAAGTTGTGGGTGGGTTTACAGCTTGCCAGAAACGGAAGTTGCCCCCCACACATTCGGGACAAAAATTCCTCTATCTGGCCTTAAAGCCATAGTGTGGCAACAAGCCCAAAAGTCAAGCAATTAAGTGGCAACATGCCAAGGCAAAGGAAACAGAAAAATGCAACCCTAGACTCCTATTTTGGGGGCATAGAGCGGGAAAAGGACTGTGAGGTCAGAAGTCCTGCTCCAAAAGCCCCAGGGGAAAACATGAGTGGGTTGCAGGCCATAGAGGACCTTAAGAAGGACTTTAAAAATCAAATAAGAGAAGTGGAGGAAAAATTGGAAAGAGAAATGAGAAGGATGCAGGAAAAGTATGAAATGAGGGTCAACAGCCTGACTGAGGAAAACAACACCTTAAAAAATAGACTAGCTCAAATGGCAAAGGAGGCCCAAAAGGGCAATGAGGAGAAGAATGCCTTAAAAAGTCGAATTTGCCAGATGGAAAATGAATCTCAAAAGTTCACTGAGGAGATTCATTCCTTCAGAGTTAGACTGGAGCAAATGGAAGCTAATGACTTTATGAGAAATCAAGATGCTGTTAAGCAGATCCAAACAAATGAAAGATTAGAAGGCAATGTGAAATATCTCATGGGAAAAACCACTGACCTGGAAAATAGATCCAGGAGAGACAATTTAAAAATTATTGGACTACCTGAAAGCCATGATCAAAGAAAGAACCTAGAAATCACCCTTCAAGAAATTCTCAAGGAAAACTGCCCTGATGTTTTAGATCCAGAGGGCAAAATAGAGGTTGAAAGAATCCACCAATCACCTCCTGAAAAAGATCCCAAAAAGAAAACTCCCAGAAATATTATAGCCAGGTTCCAGAATCCCCAGATCAAGGAGAAAATACTACAAACGGCCAGGAAGAAACAATTTCAGTATTGTGGAAACACAATCAGAATAGCCCAGGACCTGGCAGCTTCTACACTGAGGGATCAAAGGGTGTGGAATATGATATTCCAGAGGGCAAAAGAACTGGGAATGAACCCAAGGGTCACCTACCCAGCAAAACTGAGTATTTTGTTTCAGGGGAAAATATGGTCATTCAGTGGAATAGAGGACTTTCAAGCATTCTTGAGGAAAAAACCAGAGTTGAATAGAAAATTTGACATCCAGAAGCAAGAAGTAAGAGATGCCTGAGAGGGTAATCAGGGAAAAGAAATCAAAAGGAACTTATCAAAGTTGAACTATTTACATTCCTATATGTAAAAGCAATATCTGTGACTGATGATATCTTTCTCACTATGAAAATAATGGAAGAAGGGGGTGTGGTCATATGAATACATATGTGAATGTGTGTGTATATGGTTACAGTTATATATGGATAGAGGGCATAGGTTGAATTTGTTGTGAAGGGAGAATACTCAAGGGATGAAATTATGAGGTGAGAGAGGAAAGTGGCAAGAGGAGATGGGGAGAGACATGGTAGGGTAAACTATCTCATGTAGGGGAAGTGGGTGCAAAGGAGGGGGAGAATAAGGAAGGCTAAAAAGGCAAAACCACATTCACATTGAATTTGGTTCAGGGAGAAAATGACATACATACTAAATGGGATATCTCAACCTGCAGCAGGATGGGGGAAGGGGGATGAGAGGAGGGATGATGGATGGGAGGGCATCCTTGGGGTGAGGGGAGGTTGGAAGTACCCACTATAGAAGAGGGACAGGATCATGTAGGGAATGGACCAGGTGGGGGGTGGGATGAGTGGGAGGGAATTATAAGCAGCCTTGTACAATATATCTACTATGATAATGTTTTGCATAGCTAGACATGTACAACATATACTGAATTACTTATCTCCCAAGAAGGAATGGGTGACAAGGGAGGAAGGAAATGGATTTGAAATTCGAGGTCGTAACATTAAATGTTTCAAATATATATATAAATACTATTATTAATACTCTTTTGCCTATAATTGGGAGATAAGATGTGCAGGCATTGGGACACAAAGATTCATCTTCCTCTAATGGAAAAGTTGACGGGGGTATGGGAGAAGGTATGGGAAAGAGCAGATTGGAGGAAGCGATATCTTGTGGGACTGCTATTCAGGGAGGTTGGTTAGGGGAATAATGGGGGGAAAATGATTGTAACTCAAAATCTGGCGGAAATGAATGATGTAAAACAGAAGTTAATAAAGCATTTGTTTTAATAAATAAATAAATAAATAAATAAAAAGGCATGGATGGGTGGCCTATGGCACCACCAGAAGAAGGCCTCATCTTGATGAGATCACGCAGTCATGATGATACCTATGAGTTGGGAGAGCCATTTGAGTGAAAAAGTTCAGTGGGCAATTAGAATAGATTAGAATGGACTAAAGCTCATGAGAAAAAGGTTAGTTCAAGTTCAAGTCATAAATCTCAGAAAAAGCACATCCCAAGAAAGGTATTTAAAGAACCGGCAGATGTGATTGTTGAGTCACTCTCAAAAACCTTCTCGAGATTATGGAGAAAATGATTAATAAGAAGAGAAATGTAATAATAAGAGAAATATAAAAGCCCCATGATTTTACCTAATACCTAGCGTTAAAAAAATCTAACAAGGTGGAGATTGTCAATGTTCTAGGGTTGTGGAGAGACCGGTACAACAGTTCCATTATTAGTTGAGCTATGAACTGGTATAAGCATTTTGGAAAGGAATTTGGATTTATGCAAAGTGACTAAAATGTCTATACTTTTGGATACAAATGTTCTACTCCCTGACATATACATAAAAAGGTTATTGACAAAAAGATGGGATCCATAGTAGCACTTTTTATGGCTTCAAAGAACTGGATCCAAAGTAAATGTCCAATAATTGAAGAATAACTAAACAAATTGTAGTTCATCAATGTTCTTGAACATTACTATGTTGTAAGAAATGATGAATATGATAAAAATAGAAAGACATGGAAAGACATATAACTGATGAAAAGTGAAGCAATCAGGGCCAGAAAAATGGTGTACTCAATTACTAAAACAACGTAAATGGAAAGAAAAACCACAAAATAATAGAAAATTAATGTTGTGAAATTATAAGCTTTGCCCTCCCCAAAGAGATATGAGACAATTCATTCTTCCTCCTTCTTTGTAGAGCTGAGGATTCACAATTATAGAACATTGCATATAAACTCAATTTTTTTTTTATATTGGAGAGATTTCATATAAGTTGGCTAACTTAGTCAAACTTTTAGAACTATAGGAAGTATTCATTTGGGGATGAGGGATAAAAGGCATCAGACTATGGAGTTAAAACATCCCTACATAGGAAACATTGTGTGGAGACAAGAGGGGCAAAGGGAATTCAAAATTTCTGGAAGAAATTTTGTAAGACCAGGGGTCCTCCAGGGGTCCTCAGTATCAGTAGTCTAAAGAAAAGGCCTCAGAAGGGAGACCTCCTTGTAAAGTACTTTGTTTAGGCTATAATTCAGGTAGAAACTCTGTCTCCTACCAAAATAAGAAATCCCAGAATCTCTCATAGAAGAATTATGAGGGAAGATACAAAAATGGGGGACCAGATCAGTGTGAGGGACCTATCATCATGTAGTAGACTTGGCATAGGCTAAGGCTAGTGACCTCTCTGGGTTCTCTATCACTTTCAAACATACACATGGACCAATACTCAGAGCTCAGAAGCAGAGTTCTGATAGGAATTCCCCTGGATATAATCAGGACCTATAGCCAAAGTGATGATACCTGTTTGCAGATGGGACCAGAGGCATTTTCTGTATCTAGTTTGGGAACAGTTATCTAGGGCAAGTCCTAGGCTACCCTGGCATTAAAGTGGAGAAATTGTATTTTTTTAAATAATTCCCTGCAGTAATATGTTTGCTCTTAGCTACTCTTTGCTATTATAGGTTGTCTCATCTGCAGAGTATGACACTTTTCCTCATGTTTTAGCTAGAGGTGCAAATCTCGTGGGAGGAGAAAAATCATGATATAATTTAAGAACAACATAGGACAGTATGCTTTATTATGTAATACAAAATATAAGTCCTGCAGGTGCTTAGGAAAAGGACATTCTAGGATGGGTGTTAGGAAAGCCAAAAATGTGCCTAGAACCCATGGCCTTCTCAAAATCCCAGCTTCAATGGCCACATTTTGCTCTTACCAGTCTTACTCCTCTTCCATGTAAGAGGTCTGCAATATTAAAAAATAACTTCCTTCTCTTCCTCTTCTTCCTCCATCAGTATTTCTACCAAAACTCAGATGACATGGTGACTCAAGTATTTTCATTTTCAGAGAAACAAAGGACAAAAGAATGCTAGACCGGGGGGAGGGGGACTCTGATTCTAGTTCAACTCCCTCATTTTAAAAATTAGAGAACTAATTCATGGATTGAAGCCAAAACAAAAATACCACCTTCCTTTTTTGAATAAAAAGAGAAAAAGAGAGCTGATAATATCAGTGTGGTCATTACAGATATTTTTTTTACAATGGAAAGACCACTATATTTCAAATCTCAACCAGAACACATAGGAGTTGTAAATTCTTTTTTTCCCAGAGTAGTATTTTATTTATTTATTTTATTTTTAATTTATGGAATAAAACAAGCATTTCTATAACATTCACATGAAATTGCAAATCTATTATGGCTGTTCCTTTTAAATATATAATGAAGTCATCATGTATTTTATTTTTCCTTTTTCTCTCTCCCCTTCCCTCCTCCCTAGAGATGGCTACCATTAGACATAAATAGGTATTGTATTCCACAAAGCAAGGTAGGCATGCTGCCCTTTTAGCAAACTGGGATGGTCAATGAGGCCCAGGAATTACCTGTCTTTGGCTTTCCCCAACAGCCAGAGACTCCATCCTGAAGTTTGGTAGCAGTAACACAGTCATGGACATTCTATTCTGGGGTAGTTCTTGGATAGTTGGGAAATGTTTCTTGAGACAATGAAGTTTTACTTTTCCATTTGGGACAATACTAAGGACTCTGTGCTTTGGCAGGAAGGTGAGGATGCGCTCCTAGGTCTGGTCCTAGAATGACCTTTCTCTGAGTGCTTACAGCATTTACATTTCACATTATCTAGTCAAGCATGTTGTCCTACGTATTTCTTAGATTAATTCATGTATCTGTCTCGCTTCCCATCAGGCTCCATCACCCTGACATCTAGACCACTGCATTGGCTTCCTGGATAGCGTCACTCTAAAGTCTCTCCTCACTTTAACTCATTTTTTTCTCAGCTGCCAAAGTAATTTTCCTACAGTACATTTCTGACTGTCACTCCATTCAATAAATCCCAGTAGACCCTTAGTAGGGCAGTTAAGTGGTAGGGTGGATAGAGTGGAGGTGTAGAGTCAAGGAGATTCATCTTCCTGAATTCAAATCTGGCCTCAGACATTTACTAGATGTGTGACCCTGAGCAAGTCACTTAACCCTGTTTTCCTCAGTTTCTTCATCTGTAAAATGATCTGGAGAAGGAAATGGAGAACCACTCCAGTATTTTCTGCTAGGAAAACCTCAAATGAAGTCAGAGTCAGACATGACTGAGAACAGTTAAACAACAAACCCCTATTGCCTCCAGAATAATAACAAAAATTTCTCTGGTTTTTAAAGTTCGTCATATCTTCCTGTTATTGCAGTCTTCTTACTACCGGTTATGTTCTCTATGATCCAGAGACCAAATACTTGCTCTTCTTCTCACGTGATTCCCCATCCCTAACTCCAAGTCTTTTCACTGCTGTTCCCCATTCCTGCAATGCTCTCCCTCCTTACCTTTGGACTCTATGAGTTCTTTCAAGGCAGTTCAAATCCCACCTTCTGCAAGAAGACTTCCTTGGTTTTCTCCCCTGCCAGTGCCTTTTCTCTGAGATTACCTTCCATTCTCTCTGTCTGTATCTTGAATGCACATAATTATTTGCATATTGTTTCTCCCATAAGAATGTAAGCCCCTTGAAGACAGGGACCATGTTTTAGTATGCCCGTTATTTAGGACAGTGACTGGTACATAGTAAGTGGTTAATAAAGGCTTGCTGACTTTCTCTTATATTTCTTTATGTCCCTCCCACACTCCTTCCCTACCCCCCAACCAAGTACACACAGCACTTAACATAAGACACCCTAATAGATGATATTTAATTGTTGGACTGATGGA
>WOXC01010175.1:0-79219 GCA_011680675.1 Gymnobelideus leadbeateri
TAGCACTGGTTTTTAGAAAAAAATATCAAATTTTTAGAAAAAAACAAAAAACAAAATTCTTCTATTTGAAACCTCTACACACTGCTTTTAGTTTAGTTCTATTAGGTTAAACAAAGCAACTTTGATAGCGCATCAAAGTTACATAACTTTAAATATTTGAAGACAATTGTCATACCTTCCCTTCCCCAGGTCAAATGAAAATTTACAACTTTCTTTGAAAGAACAAAGTGGTTGGGGGCAGAGCCAAGATGGCGGAGTAGAAATAGCTCATCCAAGACACTCTGCCCCCAGATTCCCCCCAAACTATGTAAAAGGGAACTCTGAACAACTTCTGGAGCCCCGGCACCCACAGAACGACACAGAGAAGCTAACCTCCCGCTGAGGACAGCCCAGCAGCCCTGCAGGAAGGACCAGCACAGCGCTCTGGGAGCTGGCAGCAAGTAGTGCGCAGAGCACGGGGAGCCGAGCCAAGCCGAGCAGAGCCCAAGTCCCCGTGACCTGAGGTTTTAGCCCCAGGGCGGCAGGGCCAGCGGCCGGCTGGAGAGACCCCAGAACACCAGCAGCTGTGGTGATTCCAGAATTATCAACATAGACATGCCTAGGACAAAGTGGGAGGTTAGTGCCCTATGGACTTTGGGACCAGTATTTGGGGAACACGCCGGCTCCCTCCCCTGGGGGCTAGAAGTCGCTGAGGAGACACTCCATTTTGTAGTTTTCAGAGGCAGCTCCAGCTCCTGGCCTGCGAACTGTAGGGAGATCCAGCAATCAGTCTTGGGGGTTAATTGCTCTTCCTTTAACCATCTTGGATCTGGATTGTGATCTGGTGGGGGCGGGGGTCTGGGGTCGGTTTACAGCTTGCCAGAAATGGAAGTTGGCCCCCTCACACGTTTGGGGCAAAAGTTCCTGTCTGGCACCAGGCCACACGGTGGCAACAAGCCCCAAAGTCAAGTAATTAAGTGGCAACATGCCAAGGCAAAGGAAACAGAAAAATGCAACCCTAGACTCCTATTTTGGGGGCATAGAGCGGGAAAAGGACTGTGAGGTCAGAAGTCCTGCTCCAAAAGCCCCAGGGGAAAACATGAGCGGGTTGCAGGCCATAGAGGACCTTAAGAAGGACTTTAAAAATCAAATAAGAGAAGTGGAGGAAAAATTGGAAAGAAAAATGAGAAGGATGCAGGAAAAGTATGAAATGAGGATCAACAGCCTGACTGAGGAAAACAACACCTTAAAAAATAGACTAACTCAAATGGCAAAGGAGGCCCAAAAGGGCAATGAGGAGAAGAATGCCTTAAAAAGTCGAATTTGCCAGATGGAAAAAGAATCTCAAAAGTTCACTGAGGATATTCATTCCTTCAGAGATAGACTGGAGCAAATGGAAGCTAGTGACTTTATGAGAAATCAAGATGCTGTTAAGCAGATCCAAACAAATGAAAGATTAGAAGGCAATGTGAAATATCTCATGGGAAAAACCACTGACCTGGAAAATAGATCCAGGAGAGACAATTTAAAAATTATTGGACTACCTGAAAGCCATGATCAAAGAAAGAACCTAGAAATCACCCTTCAAGAAATTCTCAAGGAAAATTGCCCTGATGTTTTAGATCCAGAGGGCAAAATAGAGGTTGAAAGAATCCACAGATCACCTCCTGAAAAAGATCCCAAAAAGAAAACTCCCAGGAATATTATAGCCAGGTTCCAGAATCCCCAGATCAAGGAGAAAATACTACAAGCAGCCAGGAAGAAACAATTTCAATATTGTGGAAACACAATCAGAATAGCCCAGGACCTGGCAGCTTCTACATTGAGGGATCGAAGGGCATGGAATATGATATTCCAGGGGGCAAAAGAGCTGGGAATGAACCCAAGGGTCACCTACCCAGCAAAACTGAGTATTTTGTTTCAGGGGAAAATATGGTCATTCAGTGGAAAAGAGGACTTTCAAGCATTCTTGAGGAAAAACCAGAATTGAATAGAAAATTTGACATCCAGACACAAGAAGGAAGAGATGCCTGAGAAGGTAATCAGGGAAAAGAAATCAAAAGGAACTTATCAAAGTTGAACCATTTACATTCCTATATGGAAAAGCAATATCTGTGACTGATGATATCTTTCTCACTATGAAAATAATGGAAGAAGGGTGTGTGGTCATATGAATACATAGGTGAATGTGTGTGTATATGGTTACAGTTATATATGGATAGAGGGCATAGGTTGAATTTGTTGGGAAGGGAGAATACTCAAGGGATGAAATTATGAGGTGAGAGAGGAAAGTGGCAAGAGGAGATGGGGAGAGACAGGGTAGGGTAAACTATCTCATGTAGAAGAAGCAAGGGGAAGTGGTTGCAAGGGAGGGAGAGAATAGGAAGGCAAAAAAGGCAAAACCACATTCTCATTGAATTTGGTTCAGGGAGAGAATGACATACATACTAAATGGGATATCTCAACCTGCAGCAGAATAGGGGGAAGGGGGATGAGAGGAGGGATGATGGATGGGAGGGCATTCTTGGGGGGAGGGAAGGCTGGAAGTACCCACTATAGAAGAGGGACAGGATCAAATAGGGAATGGACCAGGTGGGGGGTGGGATGAGTGGGAGGGAATTATAAGAAGCCTTGTACAATATATGTACTATGATAATGTTTTGCATAGCTAGACATGTACAACATATACTGAATTACTTATCTTCCCAGAGGGAATGGGTGACAAGGGAGGAAAGAAATGGATCTGAAATTCGAGGTCTTAACATTAAATGTTTCAAATATATATAAATCCTATTATTAATACTCTTTTGCTTGTAATTGGGAGATAAGATGTGCAGGCATTGGGACACAAAGATTCACTTTTCTCTAATGGAAAATTCGAGGGGGTATGGGAGAAGATATGGGAGAGATCAGATTGGAGGAAGCGATATCTTGCGGGACTGCTATTCTGGGAAGTTGGGTAGGGCAATAATGGGGGGGGATGATTGTAACTAAAAATCTGGTGGAAATGAATGATGTAAAACAGAAGTTAATAAAGTATTTTTTTTAAAAAAAGAACAAAGTGGTCACATGCTGTGGTAATTGGAAATTTGCAAACCAAATACAAAGTTCCATTTATATTTATTTAAAAAACATATTTTTAATCATCTGATAATTCTGGAAGAACAGATTCCTTAAATAGGAGCTCAGAAATATTTACTGTTTCTTGAATATTGGTCATTCTGACATAATTTCTCTGAAAAGATGAGTTTTTTTACATTCATTATTCTTTGTTTTTAATACATTCAAAATGATCATGCTTTCACCCAAAGTTTATAGAATTGCTTATCATGTGCATGTACACATGTGCCAATCATTTCTTCTTGATTCACAAAACATCACCTCCAAACCTAAGGAGTGTGATGGGTGAGACCCAAAATATCAGGAAACAAAGGTTCTTACTTTAGAGCACAAAGATTTATTAAGCAATTAATGTCAATTGCATAAAAAATTGGGACCAGGACTCTTGGGCTTGGCACGGGATTCTGAACACAGTGGGAGACAGACTTGTATACATTAAAGGAAAGCAATAAACAGGATATAAACCAGGATACAAGATGAGGCAATCTGATTTTTAATTGGAGGAAAAATGATGGATTTTCCATGTTGGGAGGGAAGAAGAGTGAGTTTCTGTTAAATTAGGAGGGGGTAAATGGATTTCAAGGTCTCCTTTCTCAGAATTGGGAGATGCTGATTAATTGCACCTACCTATTAAAGAGATGACTTGTGTCATATATTTTCCTATAAATGATTTACAGGAAAAATAACAAGATGGAGGATAATACATGTGGCAGCACAAGATGGAGTCATTTTGGTTTACATAATTCCACAGTTCTCTCAGTAGAACTTCTAATTTTCTCAAAACATCAAGGAAAAATAATGAATCTATCCATACTTAATGGAACATAGTTAAGTCAAATCTTTTCATAATTGGCAAGGAAGGGCTAGAGCCAGCCATTCAATCCAAGAGTGGAGCAAAGGAGCAGAGTTTGGCGGAATATGTACAAATGATGAGAGATGAAGAAGGGAGAATGAATAGCTTTTGATGTGCATCCACAATTATTTTCTAAGAAGGTGAAGGAAAGAGGGGCCAAAGGAGGCTTAATGTACATTCCAATAAGGTTTTAGAAAAACTACCAGGCAAAGTGGGAGAGTGGATCAATTAAGTGCAATATTGTGTGAATGGAACAATACAGAGACAATATCATAATAGTAATAATCATCTCTAGTAGCATTTAGAAAGCACTTTAACTTTTACAAAATATAGCATAACATATTTTGATGGATCTTTTTTCATCACAAAAAGACTAAGAAGTATGTGCTATTATTATCCCTATTTATCTTTTGAGAAAATGGAGGCATTCAGGTTAAATAACATGGTCAGGGTCACACATTTTGAAAATGTATGAGGGCAGACTTCAACTCAAGTTATCTTGATTTCCATGTCCAGACTCCTAGCCACTATGCATTGTAGCTACATAGATGATTTATAGGAAATCTAGTATTTAGGTGAAAATTAAATTATATAAACATAAATAAATGGTTCTGAAGAAATTATCATTCAAATGAGTTCCCATATGATAACCAAATCTTGACTCAGGTACTTATTAGATTAGAGACTATAGACAAGTCACTGAACTTTCTTCATTTTTCTCACTGGTGAAAGAGGATATTGGACTCTATGATGTATAATCTACTTTCTAGTTAAAAATAATGATTCTGTGCTATAGTTTTATAGTATACTTAAGGATATTTGAGAATAAACTTCAATTTCAAAAGCAGAAATTATATCAGGAGCATCATGAGAGTGTTGTAAATAGATCTCGTGACTTACTTTGATGGGCAAAATGTTTATGATGAGAAAAGAGACTGTGTTGCAGAGGTATTATTATTGTTAATGATGAATAACTTTGAAACAGAGGTTTGGAAACCCATTTGTAGGCAATGAATCTCATTGACATTCTAAAGAAGCATATGGAAACTTAAACAGAATAATAATTTTAAATCACTGACATGCTAAATTTCAGAGGTTAGAGGTAATAAAATGTAATGTTTTTCCTATTCATTTTCAACAAACAACTGGGAATCTTATTTATGGTATCCATGGTAGTCTGTGAAAACCAAATTAATAACCCTTGAATAGAAAGGTCAAATTTTATTTCCATTATCAAGCTAAATTTAATAAATTTGGTTAAAAATGAGCTAAAAGGAGGGCATACAAATTCAAACTTGTTGATTTCAGTTAGGATTTCCACAGGGCTTAAGGAATGTAATCCTACTGAAGGTGAGTGGACCTACTTGTTAGTTTGCTTCCCAGACTCTAAGTAGATGAACTCCTTCTGAAGGGGTTGCCATCATCCCTGATATAGCCATATATTCATTAATAAAAATGTGCAATAATTGCTCCTTCAACAGACCCAATAAGAAGTGCAGAATCACAAATGCAAAGGCAGCTTGATATGTTGAAGGGCCTGGGAGAGCTTTGGAGTGATAAAATTTGAATCCAGGTCCTCCCTTTGATAAATGATGCATATGTATCTGCAGACAAATCAATTAGCCATTAAATAACACAGACAAATAAGTAATTAAGTTACAGAAAAGGGTCTTAAAAACATCAGAGGAAAAATTTTCCTTACTAAGAATTCCTCATATTTCTTCAACTTCAAAAGACAATGTGGTAGTGTTGGTAGGGCATTTGACTTGGTGTCCCAAAGACCTCAAGTAAAATCCCACAACACTGACTAACTAGCTCAAGTTTCAAAGTCAATTATCTTAACAATGGGACCCTGAGAAACTGGCTCCCCTTATGCTAATGTTACTCATTTTTAAATGAGGAAGTTAGAGCAAATATGACATAAAGACCGTTCAGTTTCTATAAAGATGATCCTGAAATCCTATGGCTAGCTATCCTGATGAAACTTCATGAATAGGTAAAAAAAAAATGAACATAAAATATTACAGAACTTTATAATTTTGCTCTAAAAATTATATGTGTATATGTGTGTGCATAAAATTTAGAACTGAATGACATTAAAAACAATTTTAGAAAATAAATATAAAATTAAAAATTTAAATTTAGAGTTTAAAAAATAAAATATAACAGGCACATTTCTTTTTGAGAGGGAGCTGACATTATTTACTGTGAAAAGTTTTTCCTGATGGTGTGGGGATGAGGGACAGTTCACAAATCTCAGTCTAGATCTTACTGTCTTTTTTTTCCTCCTGAAATCAGAAACACTTCTGTATCTATCTCTCCTTATATCTCTAATCAAAACTTTACAGATGCTTTTAAAAATAATTGTTTTTTCTTTGTTTGGAGACTTGATTATGAAAGCATATCCATACTTGTGATGCAATTTTGTTTTCAATACAGGGCCTGGATTACTGTTCCAGACCCAAAGTTGGTCTCAACTTTCAAAATATTAGTTAAAAAATTAGGAGATTCACCATACTCACACAATAGTTATTTTCATGCCAATTTTTGTGCTCCCAAAGAAAGTGGACTGTAATATGATATATGTATGTATATGTGTGTGGATATATGTATGAATACAACATGCAGAAATAGACCTCAATGTTGAGATATGGTCAATCAGTGAATTTGTTTCACCTGAATATGTATTTTGTTACAAGGGGCTTTTTCAAAAAATTTAGTAGGACAGATGGAAGAGAAAAGTGGTCTAGGGATGTGCCCCCTCAAAAATTAGTAGAGAACAGAAGAATGGAAGGAATAAAAATAAGTAAGATAGCTATGAAAATTACCCACTGAATTTCTTATATACATAAAGAGAAAAAGAAAGGAAGCTCTCATAACACATGGACTTGTTATTCGGTCGTTTTAGTCATGTTTGACTCTTTGTGACTCCATTTCGGGGTGTTCTTGGCAACGATACTGGAGTGGTTCAGCATTTCTTTCTCCAGTTCACTTTACAGTTGAGGAAACTCAAGTAGATGTGGTTAAGTGACTTGCCAATGGTCACACAGCGAGTAAGTTTCTGAGGGCACATTTGAACTCAGGAAGATGAAACTTCCTGACTTCGAGTCCAGCATAATGCCCACAGTGCCACCTAGCTACCTTAACAATTTAGATTTATGCACATTTCTTTTTCTGATCTAAAATATATCTAGAAATGTCCCTTTAATTTAGTGTTTTATTCTGAATGGAAATAAAGTAGAAAAAAATGGAGATTTTTTTTGAGGTCATATTTAATAAAGATTAGTGTGTTTTGTAAATGTGAATTGAATTCATGATTTTTGTACCTCCCTCCATCACTCCCATTCTCTCAATAATGCTGCATCCCGATTTGGATTTTGTTTTGAAAAGCAGTAAGTTTATGTGCAATAAGTGGGAAGTGTGTCCTCAGCTTCTGATCTGATGGTTTTAGTAAATGTATTTAGTGTTCAACAAATATTTCTTGAGTATGTCCAGATGTATGTGTCACAATTGGGAAAATACAAAGGGGAGTAAAACATAGTTCTGAAATGATTGTGTTACCTTCATCTATACATCTACAACTATCATAAAGGTCATTGGGCCATTCCACCTGCTCTGTAACTGAACTTTAATATATGTATTGTGTTCTTCTAGTAGAATAAGAACTTCTTAAAATAATATCATGCTTTTCATAAAAAGTAAAAGCTAAAATGGAAGTTTTCCTAGAGGAAAAAAAGATATCCTATTCTACAGAGAATAAAATAAGTCAAGGACAAAGCCAAGATAATAACCTAGAAAAAGGAACTATGATTTTTCTTCATGAGAGAATAGGAAGAATCCCCAGTTACCTTTTTGATCCATATTATAAAACTGAATTAGGGTATATTGATATTGTTTCCATTGATGTGCTATCAGATTACTTAGAGTAACATATAGAGAGTAATGCCATATAACAGAAAGAATCCTGGACTTAGAATTGAGGGAAATGGATGCCCAATATGACTGTAATACTTAATGTCTAAATCATAACTCCTCTATGATATTAGATAAATCACTTCTCTCTGAGATTGAATATTCTTCTCTGTTAAAAAAAGGATAATTAATTATAACACCTACCTCACAAATGGATAGTCAAAAAATACACTTTAAACAGCGAGGTGCTGTAGAAATTTGATTAATATTAACAAAGGAGAAATAATCGCTCAATCAAAGGTACTTATAAGTGGGAAACTCATAGATAATGCTACATTAGTTATGAAATTGATATATTCTACTGTATCATTCCCACTTAGCCTGAACTTCAGAAATTTTCCTATGTATGTGAACTTAGGTAAATCACTTCCCATGTTTGTGCTTCTTTTTCCATATGCATAAAAAAAAAGATATTGAATGATTTCCTAGGTCTGTTCCCACTCAAAAATACTATGCTTTCCCCCTCCAGCCACTTATCCCCCACTAACATGTTAAATTTGTTGTACAAAATGGATCAGTGAATTAATACGAATTCTCTCTCTTTTTTTCAGGGACATTTCATACTGCCTGCAAAGAGTCTAAGGGGATACTACCAGCATGAAATCAATATGCAAATGAAGTTGAATCTAAACAACTACCAAAATATTGGCCTTGGGACAGAAACTTTCCAACATTGTTCAACTACTCAGGGGAAAAAAAAGAACCTGTCCTGAAATCTAGTTTTAAATTAGGATCCTAGTCAGGGAGTTCAGAGACACAGCTAGCACATTCCCTGTGAATGTCAGGTTTGGATGTGCCTGGGAGGCACAATGAGGATTCATTCCACAAGTCCTGTTAAAGCAGATAACCTTAAAGAAAATGCCACTGTACTTCAAACTACAATACAGCCCCGAAGTCCAAGGTAGGAGAGAAGTTGAAGAATTAGAGTGGATTGCACAGGCTTTGTATGGGCTCCACTCATGCTGAGTTTTAATTTCCAATGTTCTTCTCTGAACCCTGTGACACTACTGCAGATACCATCCTTTCTAATGCACATTAGCAAACAGCATTTGGGAAATTACACAGTTAGAGGCAGGAAACTAAATGATCTCTGATAGAAATGGCACATTTTTTTAGCTACTTAATTGAATCTATGGCAGCGAATCTTTCTGTCTTCTCCTGGCACTTAGAATTTCAATTTGCTCCATGGATCTTTTTTCATCCAGCACCCAGTGAAAATTAGCATCTGTCCTGAATAGTTTGTAATCAAACTGCTCTCCAATGTGTCTCTTTCTTATCTCCCAGGTACATAAAAATCCCCAGGCCTAAGAGGTCTCAGCAGCTCTCACATGAATTTTCCACGTCCATTTCATTCCTTTGGTTTCTGGTGTCCTTGATAGGAGTTAATCATATTCATTTTTTGATACTCATCTGTCTCTCTTTCTTAATCTTCTTGGTTTTCTTTTAAAAGTCAACTCCCAATTTTTATCTGACATTGCTAATCTATTAAGATTCCCTATAGATCATTTTTTACAGAACAATATAAAGCTCCCTGTCAAAACTACTCATTTAGCACATAGTTTAATTGATGACTTTTTAATTAAGTCAGTCATTTTTCTAGAATGTGGTTTGTAAAAATATATAACAAATTGAAATAAAAAGTACACTTCATTTAATGAGGATCTGAAGATATTCATTGTTATCTCAGAGGCTGTGATTTTTATAAAATAAATTCCGTAATGAAAAGGAGAGGAATTAACAAATAAACCACCTAGTACTTCCAATGCCTACTTCACATACATAAAAAAAGGAAAGCCGATGTTGCCAACAATTAGTTATGAACTTTTCATTAAGTAGTGACATGGGGCCAAGAAGTTCTCATTTTCCTGACAGTTTTAGGGAGATAAAAATGGCTTTATGACAGAGAATATTGATTTATATGATATTGTTATAGGAAGTACTGGGGTAGGGAGAGAAACTTCTCTTTTCCCTATGTATGTGCAAGGGATATGGATGTCAAAATTAAAGACTCCACAACTTAATGCAAAGGAGCATATTTTGTTACCATCCGAAATATCCTGTGACTTCTGTAGTTCATCAACCCTATCAGAACTTGGGCTGGGGATATACATATCCTTCTGCATTTCTGGCTTCAAACCTAACTGGGGTGAGATCTGCTAAGAGCTTCCCCCTTGCTTTCTTCTCTGCTTAAGACTTTATTGACATTTGTTTTATTGATTCCTTCTCATTCTTCTGATTCGAAATGAATCTAATCTGTTTTCGGTTCTTGCACATTGATGTGTCAGGAGAAAGAGATGTCTAAATTACAGGGTTTACTATGATTTGCAATTTGGAGAACTCAACTCAACCAGCCTGACCTTTTCAATATGCTGGTATTAGATTGGTTGGCCATTTCAACTTCCTCCTATCCAGAGTGGTAGTGAAGGGGCAAGACGGGCAGTTAATCAGAACATAGAATACTGAAAAGGTCAGACTAGTATAGCACAGTATTAGGCTCCATAAGCCACATTAACATTCAAGCACTGGGCCATCACTTCAGATTCAAGAGCACAGGAAAAAAGGACAGGACTGGGGTGGGGCGGAGATGATTCTGATGATCACTGTCATTTTTTATACATCAAACTGCTCAATACTTCAGTGCTCACTAAGGACTGATCCAATGCCATGCTAAGCATTCTCCACTGAGATAACAATACATTCAGACACTACTAGACTGAGGACAATAGTCATATTAAACTTTAGGAAAGAGTCAAAACTACCTATATCCAGACTAAACTTACAACAGAATGTGGTAAGATAAATTGACCTTTAAAAATAAAAATAAATAATTTGAAATTCAAAAATGTTTGTCCTGAGATAAAAACTAAATTGAACATTATATTTTCTAATTAAAATGACAACTATACAATGTAAATAAAATTTAAATTAAAATATATTGAAGTATATGCCTAATATGTCAGACTTGGTCAGTACAAATGCATGGCATTTATTTAGAGAAATAGATCACAGTTCAAATATACCTATTAAAGAAGTTAGAACTAGGAAAAAGATTGTGCAAAAAAAGGAATTATCTGGGTGGGGTTTGGCATACTGGTGAAGCCCAGTACAGTAATTGCCCTGATAAGGAGTGGCCAACATAACTAGCTCCCTTAAAAAAGTCCTAAGGAGAGATCCAGATTTAGGAATCATTACCATGGAAGCAGTAACTGATGCTCCAATCAGAAAATGACCTTGAAATGATAAGAGTTAGAAGATTGTGAAAGCAATCAAATAAGGGCAGGCTCTTCAGGGATAACCACATGAAGGATTTAAATAGAAGCTAGAGAGGTAGGAAAGAGCACAAATGGTTGGGGAAGAAAATGATTAATCTAGAATGGTGTCTCTATTGATTGAGTTTGTTGTTATTGTTCAGCTGCATCAGTTGTAACTGACTCTTTGTGACACCATTTGGGATTTTCTTTGCAAAGATACTTGAGTGGTTTTACTATTTCCTTCTCTGGTTCATTTTACAGATGAGGAAACTAAGGTAAACAGAGTTAAATGACTTGTCCAAGGTCTAAAAGCTAAAAAGTGTCTGAAGAGATATTTGAAGTCAGGTCTTCTTGACTTTAGACCTGGTGCTTCATCTACAGCACCACCTAGATACCCCTAAAGACTGAGCTACAAGACTGAATTTCTTTATGAAACCCAATAATTTAGATCTTTCACAAATTAATTTAAGATTACAAGTCTATCCAAGCTCTGATCTTCACAGTTTTTACAAATAAGATTATTTCCAAACATGAATGAGTCATAGAAAAAATTCCAATTATCAATTCACTGAGATCATTCATTTGCACTATAAACAAGTATGAGAATCTGTTCTATGAGGAAAATTTCAGAGGTTGCTATTTCCAAAGCAATGAAAAATAATTTTTAGAAGCAAATATCAGAGGTTCAAGTTAGACAAGATTCCATAGAACATCTGATACAATATTCTCAACTTTATATTGCCTATTTGAAGTTATAACACTCATCTTTACTATTGCTACTTGAAAAAAAATCTTGGTTTTTCATGAGGAAGATTTGTTGCTTGATGAATTATGAACCTGAATAATGGAACAAATGGCTACATTATTAATCTAAATTAGAGGTTTCCCTACAATGCTTAGCACTCATGAGTTTAGGATTGAAAATCCTGTTTTAGAGGGGGCGGAACCAAGATGGTGGCGGGACCAAGATGGCGGAGTAGAAACAGCACATCCAAGCCACTCTGCCCCCACATTCCCCCCAAACGATGTAAAAGGGGACTCTGAACAACTTCTGGAGCCCCAGCACCCACAGAACGACACAGAGAAGCTAAGCTCCCGCTGAGGACAGCCCAGCAGCCCTGCAGGAAGGACCAGCGCAGTGGTCTGGGACCTGGCAGCGTGCAGCGCGCAGGAGCCGAGCCGAGCCGAGCCCAGGTCCCCATGAGCCGAGGTTTTAGCCCCAGGGAGGCAGGGCCAGCAGCTGGCTGGAGGAACCCCAGAACACCAGCAGCTGTGGCAACTCCAGAATTATCAACATAGACTTGCCTGGGACAAAGTAAGAAGCCCTGGGACCTTATTGGAAGCCCGGAAAGAAGATTTTCTTGTTGTCTGTTTACAGAAATCCTGGAAAAGGGATTCAGAGGTCCTGGGATTGCACTGACAATTTGTATTGACCTCTTGGACTTTGTTTGTGGGTCTCTGTTGATTTCACAGGAAGATAGTGAATTGACGATGGTGCCAGCAATGTATATGAATGTTGTTTTGTCTCTGTTGAGTTTGTTTTCCCAGAAACAGAAACTGTGAAGGACTTGAGGTGGACTGGACACTGTGAACTTCAATATGGAACAGGAACTGGACAAAGAGCTGGACAAAGAGCTGGATGAGGAGTTGAGAACTGCCTACCAGGTGACAGTTGGGTAGATTCAGGTAGGAGCTGGAACCATGGAAGAGGAAGCAAGGAATTTGGGAGACAGCCTTGAGTCAAAATGAAAAAGACCTCTCCTGGAGTACTTGATGCTGACTGAGAAGAACATGATTTACTATGGCCTACAGGTGGAGAACTTTGACCTTTGTACTTTTTGTCCCTTAAGGAGGCTTTATCCTAAAGGATGATTAAGGATATCTTTTGTTTAAAACTATGTGGCCACTTTGGTGAAAACTATGTGGCCACTTTAGTTACATCTTGTTATAACATTGAGAATGATGTACTTTGGTTTCTGTGAATGTTTTGCTTTAATTTACTGCTGAATAAATAGAGAGTTCATTATATCATGCAAAAAAAAAAAAAAGAAAAATCCTGTTTTAGTCTACTATATGAACCAACATAAGAATAATAACTAAGAATATTTAAAACCTGGATGTCCAGCTTCTAAAGGACAAACTGCAGTGTGATGGGAAAAAATTATAGCCCATGAAGCAATACATTCCTATATTGAACCTTTGAAAATATTATGATATTCTCATCTGCTTTAGAATTCCACCCCAAATAAAATATGTCCCATCATTTGGATAAGATAAGATCCCATCAATGTTCTCAGTTTCTTAAGTGTTTTTTTTTTTAGATAAGTAAAGCATAGAATTGTTCAAAGACATGACTTGAATCTAAGGTTGCCAACAGAAGGGATAGTCACATGTTAAAATATAACATAAATACAAGATTCAACAACATTTTAAGAAAATCATTTTAACTGTTTTGTCAAGGATAGAGTGGAGTGAAATGGAGATACTTCAGAGAGGTATATAGATTAGAATGCTACTTCAATGGTACATGTGAGATATGATAATCACCTAAAAATATGGGGCCACTAAGTGATTGAATAAATAAAATATCCAAAAACTATTATACAGATAAAAACAGTAAGGCTTGTGTACTTATTTGAATATAAGGGTAAATTATATTGAGGAACTGAGGCTGGTACTAGAGTTTTAACAGTGGGTGACTGGAATGATGCTTCTGCTCCCAATGTTAATAAAGAAGTTCAGAATGAGGCAGGTTTAGGGGAAATAGATAATAACATGTCTCAAATATGCTGAATTTGAAAATCTTATGGGACATAAAATTCTAAATAAGGAAGAGTCAATTGGATATAGAAGCCTGGAGTTAAAAACACGGGCTAAAAAACACGAACAATGACAAGTCAATTAATTCCTCTTAGCCTTTGTTTCGATGTGTTCAAACTTTGGAATTCCGAGTAGATGATCTAAAAGATCCCTGACAATTCTAAATCCAGGATCCTTCTCCAACATCCCTATTATGTTTAAGGTTCCCAGGGTCCTCCATATCTCTCCTTTATCTTCCCAATGAAAGTAGTTCTTGGGAAAATTTATTAATTCTTATTAATGCAATTCATAGAAACCCAAACAGAGTCGAAAGCATCTTTCCTACTAGTTCAAATAATGAGAAGAAACTAAGAGCCAGAGAGAATTGAAGACATGCATAAGGTATCAATGAATAATTATAACAGAATTAGGAAACAAATTTAAATATTATAAGTTCAGGTCCAAAAGTAAATTTTGTCACCTCTTGAGGAGGAGGGAAGTCATTTATTCAAATCTTTGTCTCTGTCTGTGGTTTGAAAGTCTCTGCCATATTGAAGTGAATTTAAAGCATTCGACTATAGGGGGAGGTTAGCACCAATGTCAATGTACAAACCTCCTGCCACTTACTCAAGTGCTAAACAATTTGTTGCTTGTTTGTTATCCAAGGAAAATATATTCCATTTTTAAATTAGCCTGTTCTGGTCAGTTCTGTTAAAAAGCAGTATTCAGGTTGTACACTGAATAAATGTATCAGTGCTAAGCCTGCCTTTTTCCCCCAAAAATGCATTTGCTAGCAGATGGTTATTAGTTTATTACTTGGATGGTGGGGAAGGTAAATGCTAAAACTGGAGTGACCATAATAAACGATAGTGAAATACGATTGGAAGGTGCCAATAGATCTGGTGTGCATGGATGGATTTGGACTCTACAAAGCCACTGCTGCTGGCAGACTCTACAGTATAGCTAGAGAAGATGCCAAAGTCCTTTGAAGCTACTTGTAATGCACTTTTCTTGTTAATGTTAATCTCTTAATATCTTCAAGAGCTGAATTCCCAGATGGCATATGAAAATTTGAAGAAGAGAAATATGACTATTTAAAAAACAACCAAATGTATTACATAAATTTTCTCTCATATTTTTAGAAGACAAGAGGTTAATACAGTGGCAAATACAGAAGGGTATTGTTCTTACCACAAAATTGCCCGTTGGGTTGGTTAATTACCTGCTCAAGGTTAGTTATGCTTTTAATTCTCTAGTATATGAGATGAAAAGCCAAAAATGTAAAAGTATGCTAAGAAAATCCAAAGTAATATATTTCCTTACTGTATTCAGAGACCTGGGAGTCATATTGCCATAGGAGAAGGAAAGTTGTCTTCTAAGCAACAAACACCAGTTTTGAAATCCTATCTGTGATAAATACTGGCTCTGCTACCCTGAGCTAGTAATGAACTTTCAGTCTTCTAGATATCTCTAAGAGAAACTCACCAAAAAGCTTCCAATTTGCATGGTAAAGATGGATTTTCCTGACAAAGACTTTCCAAATACTAAAGAAATCACCTATCTAGGCACATATCCAATCACTACCCAGATTCAAAGACCAACAAGAATCAGTGTCAGACTGAGCTACACGATTATCACAAAACAGTGAACGTTAGTAGGAAGAAATTAATTTATGTGACCATGAAATTAGCAAAGTGAGTTAGAGCAGAAGGGGATGGAAAGAGGCTGCAAATGATTAAGCCCTTTATTACCATGAAAGACTGAGGACACCAAGGCGTTACAATGGAAGGATTAGTCAGCTATTTGGTACACGTCTCTCTGATATGTCATTCATTTTAAGCTCTTAAGTCTAAAATAACATTCCCCAGCCTTAATTGTATACTCAGATCACCATCCTTCCTCATCATGGCAGGCCTTGGATCTCAGGTCTGCAGAGACAAAGGGGTGTATAGGAAAGCACCCCGATTTCTAATCAGAGAACAAGACTTTCAGTCATATGCATCACCTTTGAAAGGTAACTTCTCTATGGACCTCAGTTTTCTCATATGTGAAAAGATGGAGTTGAGGTAAATGATTGATAAAATCCCTTTGTATGTCTAACTACATGACCTTATGACTTTGAAAGCAACACCATTAGCTTTTTCAATTTATGTTTATTCTTCTCTGTAGTTGGGCCTCACCCCAGGTTTGCATTGGCTATATTTCCAGAACCTTAAGGTTTTATCTAATCACATATAACTGCCGGCATTACCACAATGCTACAAAAAGTGAGAGTTTGTGGGGATGTTTAGTAATCTATAGTCTGAGTCAGGGGATAGTGATGATGTTCTGATTCTGTCACTGATCAGGGACTTAGTTTCTTTCCTTCTTTGTAAAGTGTGTTAGGACAGAATAAACAAGCTATGTGATCCCTTAAAGCTCTAACGGTCAATGATTCTACAACTTGGCCTAGGGGGCAAAATCTGGAAAGAGTTAAGTCAGATATAAGAGAGATCAGAGATACCACAAATTAATTCAGCTTACACTAGCATGGAAATTTGAGATAACTTGAAAAGTCTTCCAGTTCCTTCTTTCTCAACTTACAACCTGAATATTTCATGGGACTGACCTGCAGTGAAAAGAAACAAATACAAATACACACACACACACACACACACACACACACACACACACACACGAAAGAACACTTGCATGGGTATGATCAGAGAAGCCAAATTGAAATCTGCCTTTGATACTTATGGGAAAGGCACTTGACCTAACTGGGAGAAGCTTTTTTTCACTTATAAATGCGGTGGTAAGAATAAAATGTACTCATATCTCGACTAGCTTTAGATTTATGATCCCAAAAGCAAATCTATGTGCTGGTTTTAAGAACTGAAAATAGAAAAAAGCAGTATTGGGGCGGCTTAGGTGGTGCAGTGAGTAACAGTGCCGGACCCAGAGTTGGGACAACCTGGGATTGGATCTGCCCTCAGAAAATGAGCACCCACACATAAATAATGACTGGCTATGTAACCTTGAGCAAGTTACTTAACCCCAATTGCTTTTAAAAAAAGAAAAAAGCAGTATCTCAAGCCACTGGTAAAATAGGAGTATAGCACTGAGCATAATAGACTGACCAGGTGACCCTAGAACTGAGCAAATATGACACCTTATAAATTCAACCTAAAGAAAATAAAGACCCATCTGACCCAAATACCACACAAATATTCATCTTTATTAAATCAATTAATCAATTCACAAGAACTGACACTGTAAACAAATGATATTGCCATACTGCTGAGAACTAAGAAAGGAACAGAAAGCATAATACCTAGTACCTGCCCTCAAGGAGATAACAGTATATAAGTAATGTAAGATTTTAAAATATAATAGCGGTGTTTCAAACAACAAATGGAAAGAGGGCTTTTTATAACTGGTTTTGAGAATTGATGCTGCATTCCTCATTACACATAAAACATACTGGAAAGTAAGAAGATGACATAAATAAGATATCCTGGGAACAGAAAACATGCCTTAGTTATTTTTGGCAGCAGAATTTCTACTTGTCTCCATAAGATAATGTATCCTGTGGAAAATACCACCCTAGTCAAATCCATTTACTCTACCTGGAAGGGAAAGTGTTCATGCACAATAAAAATGTATATAGTTATGCACACTCACACACACACACACACACACACATAAACACATCAAAATATAGGATCTAGCTACTAATTAATATAAATAAATATAGAGTGAAGTATCAAAAGGAAACACGTAACATCGTTCATCCATTTCTTGAGATATATGATCTTAAAAGTTTTCAACAGAAACATAGACAGATAGATTGTCAAGATTTGTGATTTCACTGATATGAGGAAGTTAATGAAGAAGTTTTTTTTAACCAATGTAGGACAGCAATTAGTATATATTTTGTAGATCTGTGAACTTGGAGGACTGAGTGCTTCAAGACTTACTTTGGGTGGAAGCATTATGTGTCATATAAAGTAGTCTGGGTCAAAAAAAATATGGAACTGGATCTTTATACCTTCTAGGGCACCTATCCATGTCCTATGCAACATACTACCCAAAACATGTAACTGGAAACTGAGCAAGACCAATGTTTTGATACAAAATCAAATGGAATATACACAATCACAAAAATGCGAGACTGCAATGGCAATTTTATTCAATTTTTAAGGCAGATAGGATATTTTCTTCTCCAAAATATTTTTTGAAAACTCCCAATAGAACACTACCCAATTGTAAAAACTAATCCATTTTTAAATCTCTTATTGGAATAATGGATTTAATGGTAGAAAGAAACTTAGTGATTACCTCGTCCAAACCCATAGTTTTTTCAGCAATGAAGGTAAGACTCAAAGAGATGAAATGAAATACTCAGGATCACACAGTGTGGGAATGGAATAGCTGGGGCTACAGTTCAGATCCTCTGTCAGATGATCCGAAGCTTATGGCATTTCACAATGAGGGAAATTATTCCTTATCTAAAGTCATATTTTTTTCCTCTAACTTTTTCTTAATGATGTCAGCTATTCCCTATGGAGTAGTGAAAATATAAACCAATCCTTTCCCTACAAGCAAATCATTCACTTATTTGAAGATAACTGACAGGTTTTTAATTCTTCCATTTTGATGAAATATCCTGATATAACATGGTGTCTAGTCATCCTGCTGGCTCTTCAGATGACATGACCTCCATCCACCTCCAAAATTCCAGAAAGGCAATGACACTTTCAAAATGTGGTGGTCAAAAGTATACAGAATGTCCCAAATAGATCTGATTAAGTCAGAATACCATAGCTTTATATACTCTCTTCCTTCCACACATCAGATTTCTATTAGTCAATTATTCTTTTCAGGTACCACAAGACATCAGGGGATCTATGTTAAGCTTGAGGTCATGTAAGCAACACAGATCTTTATCAAATCAGCTGAATGAAACTAGTTCTTCATATCATTTCCACAAAGCAATATGGTTTTTAAGCTAATGTGGAAGGCTTTACATTCGCCTATGTGAAAATTCATGGTGATGGAGATTTGGACAGTGAGTAGATGCTTCCATTTCCTGATTCCAAATCCAGAACTGTTTCTATTGCTCTGATCTGCCACGGCAAACAATCAAATAAAAAACAAAAACAAAATACATGTATAAATATCAAGAAGAAAGCCAGGCTTTTTCAGAAATCCCTTCAAGGGAAATGGTGTCCTAGGCAGCTACAAAAATTCCTTAGACTACTAAGCCAGTTTTAGGCAGCATTTAGAATGGGATGATAAAACCTGTAAGAATGAAAGTCAGATGTTACCATGTTAATGTCATTGACATGTGTGACACATTTTCACATGTTTCAGTAACTCCTGAACAAGCTATTCATCACCAACTTCTATCTCAGATGGGTTCTAAAATCTGAATTACAAATGTAGTGTTTTATGGCAAAAAATAAAATAAAATCTGATTCCACTGTGGAGGAATTGAGATTCTTATCACAGTGACAAGCATGGCCTTTTGGTCTAATTGTGCCCAAAGGGAGGGTAGTTTCCATGTAACAGTCTAGTCTACCAGGATCTCTGCTGCCTCCAACAACATCTGCATTACACATCAGCTTCTACATCTGCTGAATGCCGTGTTTCATTTCTTTTAAAGGACTTTTCTGAAAAGCACTTGAACTTATCAGACAGAACCTGTTCTAACACAGGGACAACAACTGTGTTGTATTTACATTCCCATGGAGATATCAACTGGGCTGTAGTCATTTACAACAGATGGCTGAGAGGGGTTGGCCCTCTCATTTAATTATGAGGATTTCTGATATAGAGGCATCTGGATATTCTATGATACAAACATCCTACTTACCTGAAATGAAAATCTAAGGATAGTTATAAAATATGAATGAATAAAAAGGGTTAAATAGAATTTTTCTTAGCTATTATTTATCTATGTGACACCATTAAAGACCATATAACACTCTATAAAGAATAATGGACTTACATGCAATACAAATTGCTCCAGTACAAATTGAGGGACTTTCTACTTAACCAATCTTCGAAAAGTAACTTCATTTTGCTAATTCTCTAATCTAGAGTGTTCCCATAGTTTAAAGGGCAGGGGGACAGTATGTTAATAATATCGATTTTTGATAAGTTCTATTCTGATGACATCTTCTGCTCTTCAGGGGTTTTAGGTGTTGATTGGCTGTATAAGGAAAGTCCACGTCTTATAAGAAGTTAGAAAGACTAGAGAGGTATTCGTTTAGTACTGGACTATTTGTTAATCATCTAAGGACAAGCAAAGTTAAGTGCAGAGAAACTTTGAATTCGATGCATACCTAAGGGTTCTTTCTGAAAACAAATTTCCAAGATGGACTAATTAACTACAGGAGTGAAATATATATTGGTGGAGATATTAAAACTACCTTACCATAATCTGGAGAAGATATATTTTAAAAAATATAGCCATGAGGGGGATTTGATTTGCATGACTCTGAATATTATCTAAGTAATTTGATCTTTTTTCTCTTTTTAAAAAAAGAGGTGGTGAGTTAGAGGAAGATAAAATAGAGATTAGGAATTACAAAATATGTGAAAGGTGGCATGAACATGCATGTGAGGTCACTTAATTAGGTTACAATTTTACTTTGTTATGAGTCTTCTCACAAAATTGGAATTACCTCAAAATATAATGCAATATAGAAACATTTATAAAACTAAATAAGCAAAGTCAATTTTCTTAAAGCTAAAAAAAAAACAATTATACTTCCAGGTTTGATTTAGTAATCTCATGGGCTGTTGTTTGCAAACAGTGGTCAACCAGATAAAAGCTATCTATTAGGAATTTACATGAATGAGGATTCCAAGTAATCTAGAAGTATTTTACCACATTAGTTTCCTAATTCTACATTACATTCTCCAAAACATTTTTATTTTTTGCTGAGTGACCTGTTATTTGACTTTGTATTGAATACAGAAAGGTCAAAATGAGAAAAAGCATAAAACTGGTATAATGGAATAAAGAACTTGATGAAACTACTCAGTTGTAACCAGCTGCAAATTATGTCTGAGACTTACATAAAAGGACCAACACATTGTTCTTGGAGAACAAATAGTAGAAGAAATAAATACTAGAGCATGAAATCACTTCATGGAGAAACTTACTTATAGTTAATTTCTCCAAAGACAGAGTTTAAAAATATTAAAGATTATGAGAAGATTAGATTAATTGATGCTGAATAAGATAAGGAAACTGAAGTGAAAAAAAGATATTGATCTGGAGAAATGTAGAGAGAAACAGATAATACTAGGTTAAGTAGGGAGGTTGGCAGACCCTGGGTTTGAATTTTATGGAGAGTTTGTGTATAGGGGCTCTTAGGTCAATTGGCTTGCATGCAGTATTGTGAACATAAATGAGTTGTCATTTATTAGATTTGGTTTTATATGATTTAACCAAACATCTATTTTTGAAGTTCCTCTGTGAGGAATAAGTATAATTTGATTCTGTGAGACAAAGTCATACTGACTTGTTTTTCAGAAAATCTTGTTAAAGTCTTCAAATTTCTCTATTTTATCTTTTACAAAAAATATAGACTCATGGGCTCCTACAGGTCTTTTTGCACTTTTCTGTGCTTAATGGATCATGATGGCAAAAGAATATATCCCTTTGTGGCTATGTTAATTAATGCTCATATAAGAGTATTGTAGCTATAATTTTCCCCATACAATCATATTGTGGTCCTCAAAATGACACAGTCTTTCACCACCATACTTGAAGTCCTTCTAATAGAAGAGAATTTATTTTGCAGTATTACTAGATTAATAATTCAGTGTTAGATCCATGACATAAAGGAGAATTGAAATGGATTTTGTGGAAGAAAAAATGAGAAATAGGAAGGAAAAAGGAAAATGAGGTAGAAGAAAGTTTGGAGTGAGACCCAAGCACCCAGGTAATTCTTATGAAATAATGACATTTTTTTCAAAGAGGAAATAAATTTGAAGGAAGCTTGGCATGATGCTCAACTCATCTTGATCATACTAAGATTACTTACATACAAAACTAGAAGAAAGGCATATATGAAATGACATAGAACATTTCTCCATAAAACATTTCTCTAGTCTTCTAGTTGCAGGAATGAGAATTTTTAAAAATCACAATCTGAAACTGTAGTATTTAATGTTCTAAATAATAAAGCATAAAATGGAGCCAAGACAATGAAGAATAAATAAGACTTGACCAAAAATTAATTTTGCTACTTTAATAGATCTTTGATTTCACAACTATTCGAACTTTTGCATTAAGCAAATACATATATACATAATTTCTTCAGTTTATGTATGTGTGTATATAAACACATATGTGTGTACATACAAGTATGCCCAATGAATCTATATTTTATTATAGTAGTGATGTTTTTGAAAATAAGAACATCTAACCATTTGATATTTTATATATTGTTATGAGTAAAGAGATAAATTATATGGTAGACTGGACTGAAATAAATTAAAAATATTATATATACACATAATAATTGTCCCAATGGAAGTGGTGTCCAAATATAAGTGAAATTAGATAGAAATAGATAGTCTTAGACCTTAGAAGTCATAAGTGACCCTTCAGTGTTCCTTATTGCACATGCTGTTAATGTATGTTGCCAATGAAGATTGTATTTTTGGAAAATCTATCAAATTTGCCTTGTTCTCTGTTAGGACATTGCAATATAGTGATGCAATACCTCACTACCTCCTGCCTAGAATGTTGCAAAATCATAGTGGTCATTCTCTGCCACAAGTGACTCCCTAGTCCAATTCATCCTTTTCTCATCTGTCAAAATTAATCTCCCTAAAAGTGAAGGTGTCTCAATGTCATTCTCCTACACAATACAGTCTAAAGCATCCCTATCACATCCAGGATCAAGTAAAAAACAAACAACTTTTGACACCCAAAGTCATTTATTATCTGTCTTCCTACAAATATGCTTTCCAGTCTTCTGAAACCTTATTCCAGTTCATGTAATCTGGGAAATAATGATGTTGGACTCCTTACATTTTGATGAAGAAGACATAACATTTTTCAAATCTGAGCATTTTCTGTGTCTAGCCATGGCTGCAATGCTCACCATAATACCATCCTCTTCTTAGCTTCCCCTGCTTCCTTAAAATTCTAGAAAAAAATTACTATTAAATGAATTTGGAATTAAATTTTTTAATGAGTATTAAAATTTTTTGTTTACATTTAACTGAGGAAAAGAATTGCATATAAGAAAAAGACAATACATGATAGATTTAAGTCAAATCTGAATTTTCTCCATCACTTTCTTCCAGATAATCAATCAAAAATGATTTAAAGCCAGATTTCTAGTAGTCGCTAGTTTCCAAGTTGTAAATAAACTGAAATTCTAACCATCAATTTTGTCCAGCTGAAGGGTCCACCCTAAGTGCTGGAGGATAGCTTTGATCTTCCTTTGACAAATTAAGCATTATGTTCATGGAGCAGGCTGGCTATCTACTAGTCATCCATTACTTTTTACCATATCTAAAGAATATCATGTCTTCCTACCATGACCTTCTTCGATATGCCAAATTTATATTCATAAGACATAGATTAAGTCATCTTTTTCTTCTATTAAAGTAATTATGATGGCTTTAAAGTCTATCATAATCTGTTTTCAACTTAGATTTTCTGGTTTACTTTATATTATGCTCCTTCCTGCACAGCATTTTCCAGAGAAACTGTACTAAAAGTTGATCATTATGTATAATGAGCCACCTATCAAGAAAGTACATGGCAAAGTAGATTAAGAGTCATGGGTCTGGAGTAAGGAATAACAGAACTCAAATTAGATAACAGTTGTAGTAATAGTGAGGAAATTTATTAATTTCTTTTAGCCTCAGTTTCCTTAACTGAAAAATACAGATGACAATGGCACCTAATTCACAGGGTTTTTCACAGGATCAAATGAAATTATTTTGGTAAAGTGTATATCACAGTTCTTGACACCTAGCAGGTAATCAATAAATGTATATTATTTTTCCTTGTAAACATTTCTAAATGCTTTTCTATAATTCTGGAATTGACTTATCTTTACCCACAGAGAAAACTGAGGTCCTTTCAAAGTTCAGATGAAGTATTACCTCCATGGAAAGGCCCTTTTCCCTGAGGATTGCTTTCTTCAAATGTGATATTTAGTTTTCTACATACTTCAAGTCACATGATCACTGACATATAGTTGGAAAGGTAATTAGAGATCACCAAACAAATTACCTCATTTTTTATTTGAAGAAGCATGGGTCAGTAAGGTAAGTGATGAAAGCTGAGTCCCTTAATAAGAGACAATGTCAAGTTTGGAACCTAAATAATTTTACTGTAAAAAAATTATTTCCTCTATTCCATACTATTTTTAAATATTATTTTCCTCAAAGAGAATGGAAGAATCTTGAGGAAAAAATCCGTTTAGATGTCATTTTTCTGTCTGCACAGGCTAGCATAATACATGAAAAATCACATGCTCTTAGTAAATGGTTAGTAAAATAAATACTTTGTGTGATATTAAAATATGAAAATCATAAAGACAGTAAAGATCTCAAGACACTCTTGCTTGTACAATATATTCTACTAAAAGCAAGACCTCGACAATAAGTGTCTCCTTAATAAGATCAGTGGTCAATGAAAAAGAAGTCCCTTCGGTAATGCAAATAGAAAATGCAGAGGAATAAAGATTATTAGTTAATCATCGTATGGCATGCAGTTTTAAGTTTAGGACATTGAATTGTTCCAAAGGTATGAGTATATTTAATAAGCACTAACAAAATGTAGATGATGGGTTGGGAAGCACAGAACTAAAATGGTAGAGAATGCCCCTTGAATCATAGTTTAGAAACTATTACTACCAACTATTAAAGCTTGCTTTATTTACATTTTCCCCTTCTTAGAGATAATAAGGGTTGTAAATCATAGAATTCCTGAAATTCTGAATGAAAATTAAAAGTGGCCAGACAATCAATGGAAAGACTTGGACTAAGTATAAACTGACAATTGCTGTTTACTTATTCGGTTGTGTCCAATTCTTTATGACTCTGATGGGGTGATATAATAGCAAGCAAACAAGAATTTAGCACCTTGTTTCAATTGAGCCTTGTCTGTGATTGTATCAAGTCTTTGTTAAGAAAAAGAACTTCTGAAACACACAGTGGGAGGGTGAATTGGGAATGGGAATTTGAAGATCTTCCCTGCCCTTTAATAGACCTAGGTGGGGGAGCCTGAAGACCTCCCCTGCTTTGAAAGTAAACTCTGTCCCCCAATAGGCTGAATGGAGCCTGTGATGGAGGGAATTTGCTGAAGGGTGCATCAGACTCCACAGGAAGCTTCCCTGCTGTGAAGATAAACTTTGCCCCCTGATAGGCTAATATAGTCACATGAAGCCTCTGGTGGGAGGAGTTTTGCTGAAGGGAAGCACAGCCCACAGGAAGTTGGTTCAGAGCTAGCCAGACATTGGGGGAGAGAGAGAGGATGCTAATTAAGGGGATAGAGAGGTTTGTGAATAAATATTGATTTCATATTGGTTTGTGGGAAGGCATTTTGGTTTGTGGGAAGGCTAAAGGATGCTGTGGCCCTCAGCATTATTATGGCTTCTGAATATCTTTGTACTATGATGGAATCAGCTTACTGATTTTGGGATTTGATTTTCTGGTGTCTGAATAAATGTTTCAGTTCTGTTCTCTACCTGGAGAATATGGTATATTTTGCCATCGAAAGTCATGTGATACTTATAGTCATAGTCTTTATCATGATCATGGGCACTGTAAAGATTGCATTGGTGCTAGAGAGGGACTTGCCAAAGACAGAACAGGAAGGATGTAAGAGGTGGGTGGAACAGGAAGGAGCTAATGACCATATAAAAGCAAAAGCACAAGCTGGGAGAGAGCATAACTGAGAAGGAAACACATGTGGTGGCTGGCACTGTGTTTGTCTGGTCTGTCTGTGTTTATTTGTGTTTGTAATACTTTGTCCAGAAGCCCTGGGACCTTACTGGAAGCCCTGAAAGAGGATATTCTTGTTTTCTGTTTAAAGAAGTCCTGGAGGGGGCTGGGGCTATATTTTCTATGTGTGTTGAGTTCTCAGACCTTGTATGTGAGTCTCTGTTGAGTTCACAGGCAGAAAGTGAATTGATGATGGTCCCGGCAATGTGGATGAATGCTGTTTTGGTTTTGTTAAGCTTTGTCTTCCCAGAAACAAACTGTGAAGGACTTGAGGTGGACTGGATACTGTGAGCTTCAATATGGAATGGGAGCTAGATGAGGAACTGGCCTCAGTCAAATGCCTCATCAAATGGGAAGATTCAATCAGAGTTCAAGGGGTTTCCCAGAGCCTATACCCTATCAATGGGACTTGGACCCTGAATTTTGCCTGGATTTTCCCACATAAGCCAGTCCCTGGCATTTCACCTGAGGCATGTGGCCCAACCCAACCCACCAAGATGCTCATGAATCCTTTTAACTACCTTTGCACTGAAAACTTGACTACTTTCATTGTCTGCACCTGGCTGGCTCCAGGCTATTTACCAGTCCTTAATCCCATCTAGCTCTTCTCACTGTCTTTTCTAGTACATAAGTCACAATCTTACCCCCATTAAATCACAGGAATTCACTTAAAATCTAGCCTACTTATATTAGCCTCACAAACAAACCTCACTACTTTGACTGAAAGAAGTCTTGAGTGGTCAAATTCTTTTGAGGTAGACCACCTGTACCCTTGCATTTCAGGGTTCCCAGCACCCCAAACCACAATAAATCCATTTAGGTTTTCTTGGCAAAGATACCTGAGTGCTTTACCATTTACTTTTCTAATGAAAAAAGTGAAGAAAAGGTTAAGTGACTTGCCTAGGGTAATTTGGTTTGTCCTTCTATCTCAAAGAGGACCATGACATCAGGAAGATGATGACATGACTTGAAATTGAATTGGATATGAGTAAGGGAGAGATGTGCAATGTCACCAGTCTCACTTTCTCCTCCAGAGCTATCTGGGTCCAGCCATCAGATATCTAACAGGACAACAGGAGATGACCCATGTCATCATGGGAGAACTTGGACTTTTTAAGCTAAGGTCTTTACAAGTTCTCACTTTGAGTGAGGGAAGCAAGGGGGCACAGTGAATAGAGCACCAGCCCTGGAGTCGGGAGGATCTGAGCTCAAATTCAGCCTCAGATACTTAACACTTACTAGCTGTGTAACCTTGGGCAAGTCACTTAACCCCAATCGCTTTATAAAAATAAATAAATAAATAATAGAAGTCAAGGGGTGGACCCAATAATAAAAAAAAAAATCACACTGGGGGAGGGCGGGGCGGGGAAGACCTCTCTGTTGCTGATCAAAAGAGAAATAGTTACTATTTACATTCATGCTAAGGCAGGAGGGCCCAAAAAGTAACCATTAAATGGTTGTCCAATCAATGAGATCCAGAGTGAATAGTAAGCACCTGAGGCCAAATCTGAACTCAAGTCTTCCTGACTCCCAAATTAGTACTCTATCAACTGAACCAAAGTCCAAATTGGCAGTAGCATCTAGCAATTCCACTTTGTGTTCCAGAAGCAATGAAAAGATGCCCTCTCTGAAACGGTTAAATAAAAGAGGCACACAGGTCACCTAATCAGGTGGCATAAGAGATGGATACTATAAATATTGCAGCAAGATCCAAGAGACATTAGGAGGACTCCAGGACACTGAGTTGATGCTCTATGAAGAGTTTATGAAAGAACATGAATAGAAATAATACAAAATAAGAGTTGTAGTGTGAATGGAAGGGAGGAGTAAGGCACTCATGAGATAGCGAACCCTCAAAGTGAAAATGTATTATCATCAATGCATCATTCCTATGACTCTGGACATAGTTTTCTATAATTTCAGGAACATAAGGGAAGCAACATTTTGTGAATCTGAAAAATGCCTATTTAAAAAAAATGACTTTTAAAGAGCTTCCTCCATTTCCTGACATAAAGTAAAGTAAATTTAAAGTAATAGCCTTATTTTAGGCAAGCAGCATAATGAAGTTTTCCATTGGGAAGAGAGTAGTATTATGATGCAGTAAGCATGTACAAGTTAAAAAAATGCATGAATTGAGAAATCTTGCTTATGGGTTCATGGAGAAAATTCTTATAAGTTGAAGTGGTCAAACTGGTTGAACTGCTTTGCTTTATACAGAGATATACTTTAACTAAAGAAATTCAGTTACTCATTTTATAATGCAATAGATTACTAGTGGATTCGTTTTTCCCTTGATGTATTATGCTTGATTTTCTGACCACTCACACTACTTTTTCCTTGACCTTTCCTTGACTTCTGAAATTTGGCTACAATATTTCTTGGAATTCTTATTTTGAAATCTATTTCCTGAGGCCATTGGTGGATTCTTTCAGAACCTTTTTTCCCCTTTGGTCCCAGGACATCAGGGCAGTTTTCCTTGATAATTTCTTAAAAGATGCTTTCCTCTCCAGGTTCTCCTTTTGATTATGGCTTTCAGGTAGTCCAATGATTCTTACATTTTCTCTCTTGGATCTATTTTCCAGGATGATTATTTTTCCCATGAGGTATTTTACATTATATTCTATTTTGCATTCCTTTGAATCTGAATTATTTTCAGGAAAATTTGAGTTCTAATCTGGCAGAAAGTAGTTGTATGACTCTAACGAAGTCACTTCACTTCTATCTGCCTTAGTTTCCTTAGCTGTAAAATGGAGATGAGAATGGCACCTGCCTCCTGGGGTTTTTGAGAATGTCATACAAGATAATAATTTTAAAATGTTTAGCACCTTGCCCAACACATAGGTGAGGCTCAATAAGTGCTTTTTTCCTTCCTCTTTTCCTTGTGTCCCATACTTTTTGACACAAACTGACTTACTTTAGGTTCCAAATACCATTCTTTACCTTCTCTCTAATCCTTTGTATAGACTGCTCCACATTCCTCTACCATCCCCCTTCCCCCCTCCTGTTTTACAATCCTTTCTTCAAAGCAAAGCTCAAGGTTACATCCTACAAGAGGTCTTAATTGACTCTCCCAGCTACTTATTCCAGTGCACTTAAAGTCAACTTATATTTACTTTCTATATTTTTTCTATATACTTCTGTACAGTCACATTGTTTCCCCTCATGATCTTTGAGGACAATGCCTATTTCTTTTCTGTCTTATAAAAAGCGATCCTTTCTGTACTGAACAGAAACCCTAAGGGTCTTCCCATACCAGAATGATTTTTTTTGACTAGTTAAAAGAGGTCATTTTTACCCATCCTTAATCACTGAATGGGTATTGCCTGAGAAAAACTGAGACTTGGGAAAGACCTTAGCTTAAAAAGCACAAGGTCTCCCAGGGAATCTGGGTCATCTCCAGTCTTTCTTAGGTATGTTGGGCCACTGGATCCAGATGGCTTAGGGGAGAAAGTGAGGCTGGTGACTATGCACAGCCCTCCCTCATTTAAATCAAATTCACTTGTATATCATGCATCACCTTCCTGATGTCATGGTCCAACATCTAAGAATAGAAAAGGGGCTGCCCACTGGTGTCCAAACTTTCAGTTGGAGAGCGTGCCTTTGTTTCTTTTTCCTCTCTCTTCTTCCTTTCCCTCCGTCTTCCCTTCTTCCATTCCTTCCTTCATCCTTTCTTTCTTTCCTTCCTTCCTTCCTTCCTTCTTCACTTCCTTCCTTTCTTCTTCCCTTCCTTCCTTCCTTCTTTCATTCCTTCTTCCCTTCTTCCTCCCTTCCTTCCTTTCTTCCTTCCTTTATCCCCTCTGTCCACATAGAGATAAGATAATGAGTTCTTATGAGTTCTCTGCCCAAAGAGAATGAAACTTTTGAATCTCTGAAACTTTTTTTTCTCTTAAAGAGCAGGCTTAACCCCAAATGACTCTGGTTCTCATTGATTAGCTAATAATAGATTCCAAACCAAGTCCTCCTTGGTCATTGCTTGGACCCCGATTTGCTCAGAATGAATGTAAATAGCATTTTTTTTTTCTGTTTTGGCCAAAAACCCTAAAGGTCTTCACCCCCCAGATCTATTTATCTCTATGTTTTGAAACCTTTTAACTCTATGTAGCAAGGATTATGATCATTTGGGATTTTACTATCTATTAAAATATTTTTCTTAAGGATTTTTTAAAAGAATCATTATTATGTCTAAGCAATTGTAGGCCATAATTCAGTCCATGACAATGGTTTGGATATAGTACAATTTATTAGTTGAGTTTTCTTGGATATTTTGAAGTCTGTATTTATGGCATAGGATGTTACAATCTTCAACTTCATTAAATATAACAAATTTTGGGTTCGTAATACTATACTACATTTCACATGTATTAGGTATGTGCTAAAATTTTACATGCTATAGTATTGTGTTTCATAATCTCCTTTCATCATTATGAAAAAGAATAACCACACTGAAGACTTTAGTATCAATGAACTGATTCTGAATTGCTATTATCTCAACAAAAAATAATCACGAGTTAACTATTTGTTTTGCAATTCTTCACTGACATGTCATTGTCTGAGATTAGTTAGATATTATTGACAAAAAAGCCTTTTAAATCTACACTTGTTTCATTCTTGTTTTTTAAACTATATTTATAGGTAAGCCATTTTGGATACGATTAATAAATCCAAAGAATGTACCTATTATCAGCCTTTAGTGTTTCTTTATGAAGTAATTTCTCCGAATTAAAAATGTATTTTTACAGATTTTGAAGTGTCATGTGTTTCAACCTCATTCCTCTCTTTTGATCATGTGATGTAAATGCTAATCTTTCTTTAGCTAGCCTGGGGTTAAAAGCCTTAAGTGATGTTAATATTATAAATGGTATAAAAGGATAATTTCCAAATTTATGGAGATACTTATAAATATCCAAAATTATAAATAAATTTCATTAATTATTTTAAATTTCTTTCTACCAACATTTTATTTTAGCATGCTAGTATATCTCAGCATATTTGGCACTCTTGCATAGAGGGCTGTAAGTAAGTTTTAGGTATTATCCTCAATTATTATTTCAACATGACCTGAAGAATAAATATGAAATCTTCAGTGATTTGACATGATTGTAATTACATATTTGTACTTGTCAAGTGAAATACTGATATTATTTTAGTCAAAATATGTGAAGTAAAATGATGTATTTAATATTTAATAGATCAAGAGATTACTATCATTGATATAAATAATGTTTTGAATAAGAAATTTAATATTACATTTTGACATAATTTTTTCATTGACAAATCACACTTTTTCTATACATGAGATGATAAAAAATTTAAGTGTAGGCTAAATCACAAGGTCTTAAATTGGATCCTTCAAAAACCTTGGGTTTCTTTCTGAATTTTTCTTAGACATTATTAAATAAAAAATATGTTTTTAAAAAGAATATTTTGTGTGCATCAAATATTCTTGAAGTTTGCCTATAGTTGAATCCATCTTATTTAATTGTAGTACATTCCATAAGGATGGCATTTAGTAAAAGACCATGTCATAATCAATAAAGCCAACATTTGTCATGTATTTTGTGGCAACTTATCAATAATTAATAATTTAATAATAAGTTTTTCTTTATGCCCTTGGTACTTTCTGGCACACCCTTTTTCATGCTCAGCCAATATACTGTTATCTTCTAAGTGCTGATCAATAGCTTTCATTTTATAAATTGTGAGTGCTTGTTATAAAGGATATAAATAATCTCTATTTGAAAGTGCAACTGGTTTTATATGCTTTTGTAATAGATATACGGGAGATTCTTTTAAGAACAGAAAATAAGACAAATAACAGAAATGACTCTGGCAAAATAACTACAATTTGAAATTAATTTATGAATAATTGTGAACTGATGAGTCAGTTATTATGGAACTTATCTTGACCTCTTGTTTCCAGTTGTACAGAGTTGCTAGCATCTCAAACATCTACCTTGATGTAACTGGTTTTGTTCATTATATTAATGGTGGAAATGTTTTCTTTTCCCCTAGATTAATTTATTTATGTCAAACTATTTAAAATATAAAAAAGTTTTTAACTTGTCCGATACATTAGTAGATTAATATGCTTGATGATGACAGAAAAGTTGCTAAAATTGCACCGTTTTGTTGATGAGGATACTAACAATGAGATTTCCAACAGCATAAAATTTTTGTACAACACATATCATTGACAAACTGGAAGGGAAATCTGTATTATGAAATATCATGTTAATGATACTTCATTTATATTTAGAGGGCCTACATTTGATTCTGTAAATCTAGTACTTACTCTGCCTTACTTTAAGAATCACTAATGACTGGTGGAGTTAGACAAACTGCAACTAAATCTATAATCTTATATTGATGAGAAAGGGATTCTTGTTCAATTTCAATTTGGACTAGTTGTCCTTTCCGGTCACATTCAATGAACAAATACTGTGTTTCTGATTACAAGGCCTCTGTGTTTCAGTTTGTCGTCTGTCTAAAATATCTGAAAAAGTATGTCAGTCTTCCTAAGAGGATGGACTGTGTGTTCATCTTCTCTTTATCTTCTTCAGCACAGGTATGAACATACACCTTGTTTATAAAAGAAAGTGAATCTATTCTTTGCTTTTAAAAGTACTGGTTTTCCGAATGGATTGCAAGTGCTTTGTTATCAAAAATTTTTGAGAGTAAATTAAATAATTTTTTAAAAACATTAAAATCAGGTAGAAGTTTAAAGAAATTTGAGGAGCAATGTCAAAATATTCTGCGAGATAACGCATTTTTCAAATGGAACACAATGTAAGTTGTTATCATTCCTTTTGAGTGAAGTGTGAAAAGGGCAGATTTCTGCAGTTCAACCCAGGAATATTGTTTGGGGCAATATTTATGGTTAAGTTCATCAGCTATCAAACAAGATATTAGTATTCAAAGAACCTCTTTAAACGTCAAATATCTCAACATAAAGACTTCCTATTTCCATACACACCCTTAGGTAGGAGGATATTTCTATAATGTACACCAAAAGGTCATACTCTTTAAACAAGGGGAATAGAGAAGTTGTGGGGGCAGTAAGAGAAGATGCAGGCAAATCACTTTACTGCATGCAATCCCTGGGGAACCTAGAGAAACATAGAGAGTTAGTAAATGTGTTTGGTATAGCAATGAATCTCTCAAGACACGGATTGAACTCATGCTCTTTTCTGGGGATCATAAGGTCTTGGTTGGTGAAGGATATCTAAGGAGTTATCCTTTCTGAATTTTATCATTTATAAGACATGATGAAAATATACAAGATGATCATGCATATTAGTATTATGAGAAGCATTACGTATTTTTATGAATATTGGCAAAATTCAGGAACTAAGCAAATCTAGTTCCAGAAATTTTGGAAAACACTATGATTTCTGAACTTGAATATAAAGTAATAATTTAAAGATTTTTTTAACACCCGCCTATTTCATAAATAGAACATTTTAAGAAAAAAAGTTTTTCTTTGACACACTAAAGAATACATCAGCTTTTGTTATGCAAAATCTTTCAAATTGCTCTAATTCAAAGATTAAATAAATTGCATCTCTCAATCTACTCTCTGCCAGTTCAGCATACATTACAGTATGGGGCAAATTTAAATTTGTCTATAATCAATAGGGTCCCAAACTCTTACTGATAAAAACAATTTTCATCAGAAATAGTCAGATTTTATACGTAACCTCAGGAGCTCTCATACGCAAAGAAAATCGTTTATACATCTTCCTCCCTTCCCCCATACTTTACTTAGTACCAGGGACTGACTGAGACATGTTTAAATTACTGATTTTATGATGAAACTGCTACAATAAAAATCTAGTGATAGAGTTGGACAATTTCACTGAATTTAGGTATAATGGTCTAAAAATATTTTACTATTACCTTTATTGGGAAGCAGGAGATAATTACATGAATTCTTTCTCAATCTCTCAATTCAAATGAATTAATATTTGTAAAAATTAATGTTTACCTACTATGTGCCAGGTACTAAGGTAGGGAATGAAAAGATAAAGAGAAATAAAGTAGCCACTGCTTACCAAGTACTCTCATTATACTTGGAGACACAACAACATGTACATAGACGAGGAACTATAAGATCATTTGACAAGTAAGAGAGCACTAGGAAATGGGGGCTGTGAGGCTTCATGGAACACTTAAATCTGATGGAAACTGTCAATAAATATAAAGATTAATAGGGACATTTGAGCAAAAAGAGCTTTCTATTTATGGAAGATGGTTTATGTCTGCAAAAAGGCAAGAGGTATGTGAGAAAAAGGGCTAGTTGTCCAACTTGGCAGGAAAGTAAAATATGAGGAATCATTCATGGGGAAAAAAGGATAGAAAACTATGTTGGAACCACAATATGGGAAGCTTTAAATGCCATTCTGGAGAATTGCAGTCTTATCTTAGAGGCCATAGGGAAAAACTGAAGTTTACTGAGCAGATCAGTAAAATAGTCAAACCTATTACATCAAAATATTATTTTGTCAGCTGAATTAAGGAAGGCTTGAAGAAGTGAGGTATTGGAAGCAAAACGGTCAATTTGTATTTTATTATATGACTGTATGTATGAATTCATGAGATCCTGATTTAGAGTAATAGAGATAAGGGGATAAGGGTAAGAGATGTTAGAGATAGGCATTTAATAAAAACAATGGGCTCCAAGTTAAATATGGGATGGAGATATGAGGGAGGAAAGGGATGTGCCTAATATGTCTTCACATTTGAAATTGGTACTTCTTCATCAAAAATAGGGATGTTTAGTGAAGGTATTTGTAGAACCAATATTTGATTACATGTCGCTATGGGGATGAGGGGGAGGAAAGAGAGGAGGAGAAAATTTGAAACTTGAGAGATTGTGGAACTGAATGTTGTAAACTAAAAATAAATAAAAAGAATCAATTATTTTAAAAATAGGGAAATTTATAGGAAGGATGGGTTTAGGGGGAAAAAGTATAAAGGGACCTGGTTCAATTTTTTCACATTCAAATTTTGTTTCATATTTACATGCATCCACTCAACTTATAGTTCCTCTATATAACATATCACTAAAAAAAAAAAACCCAACGTATTCTACTACTAATAAAATGTGCACAAATGTTAAGTTCTGAGACTAGCAACAAATACAATCGAATATTAGATGCTATCAAGATAATTGTTTACTATATAAAGCCTCAAAAATAGAAGAATTATCCAAAATATGCTGAATAATTACATTTGAAATGAGTGGAAATAGAACTGAGGACACTGGAGAAAAAATACCCTTATGAATTAATATTAAAGGATCCTAATCCTTAAAACATTCATGCTGAAAAGCTTGCTTCCCTACCAGCAGTTTCCATGAAGCATGCACAAAATGACACATAGGCTTATCCCAGGGTCCCATCAAGGGATCCCCTTAAACCTGTAAAAGAGATTAAAGGAGATAATAAAAGGTAGGTGTTAAAAGCAAGATGCTTTTGGGGAGAAAAATTACATCAATTTAGAAGCCTCTAAGGCTTCAGGGAATCTGACCAAAGCACACTTCTAACCCTACCACTGTGCTACCAAAAAGTGGTAGAAGATAATTCAGTTTAATAGAAAAAGAGCCAAGGGCAGAATTGCGGGGGAAGAACAACATTCATGAATGCATGGTTTCTGAAGTGGAAGGGAATACACCTCAGTGAGATTTAATCCTTTTATCCCAAAAAACTACTTGGGAGAGATATTAAACACAGTAAATAGGAAATCCCCAAATGAGGAAGTGGCATAAAGATTTAATGATTAGCCTTGGGAGTGACCTAAACAGCAAAGAGTCATCAAAAAAGGAGTGAAAAATATTATAAAAGAAAAACAGTAAAACAGCAAAAGTTTCAAGGAACACAAAATAGCAGAGCACTAGTATATACATCACCAGGGAGAGCAAAATCTAAAAGGAAGAATGAGTGCTAAATTCTACAAAATAATTCAATATTTTATTAATTAATATTAGAAGACAAAGGAAAATGAAATGATATCTGATGAAATATGACATCCTAAGGATCACCAAATAGCATTAAAAAATAGAAATGAAAAAAAGATTCAGAAGAGTTATGTAATCAATGACAAAAGACATTGAAACAATACCTTTAGGGAAGGTTCAAACTATAAAAGAAATGCAAATCAGTAGAATATCTATTTAGTAATAACACAATGCTGAGGGAATCGATAAAAAGAGAAACCCCCATTACGGGAGAAAAGTATAAAACACATGCATTCTGTGATGACTCAAACTGCAAAAGCAGACAACACTCATAGTGATACAATTATAATAGGTTCATGAAAAAAGTGAACAATTTAAATACGGTTATTCAGGATACATGACTGAGCAACATCATAAAAATGGTCAAACATATACTCTTCTTTATGGCTTCACGTACTCCCTATCCCTTAACTGGGAATGATTTCCTCTCTACCTTCTGATTATTTGATTTCTCTTAAAGTTTTAATTCTACTCTCCCCTCTTCAGTGAAACCACCATGGATCCAAAAAAATAAATAAAAAATCAATTCATTAGTTGTTTCTCTCTATCAGTTTTATCTTGTACCTACCTCCCAGAGGGTGGAAGGTGAGATACTGTGTTTGTCTCAGTAGGAAGGTGCCTAACACACAGCTGGACACATGCATTCAACTATTTGAAATCATTCCATTATAAAACCTGCCCAATGCAACTGATGTCCCCTATTCCTCCATTTGAAATCTGAGATTAGCTTTTCTTTGTATCCTAGTAGGGGACTTTAGTTTCTCTGATCTTAGCAGGGCTCTGATGATTAATTTTGAATTCATATTTGACATGGAAGTTTTTAGCTATGGCTCCTGTCTAGCTATGGAGGGGCGGGAAGGGGCAGCATTAAAGGAACATATATACATTTCTCAGGAGAAATTGAATATAAAAATTTACTTTTCTGTTTTAGTCTGTTGTTATCACATTAGATATATTAATTCCAGTTCCTTTAAACTGAAATCTTTTCTAGCAAAAGGATTATGCTTCTAGATTAAAGATGCAATATTAGGAAAGCACTGGTATTAGATTCTCTTAAAATTTATTTAGAGTTTAGTTATGTTGTAAGAACAGAAAGCAAGAAAAAAAATAGTGAAAAAAAAGTATGATTTAATTTGCACTCAAAGTTTACCAGGTCTCTTAATAGAGGAAGATAGGATCCTTCATCATGATTCCTTTGGATTGTTGTATTAGTCTTGATGCTAAATCTTCCACAGTTGGCATTATTATAATATTGCTGTTACTGTGTAAAATGTTCTCATTTTGTTCACTTCATTTTCCATCAGCTTATATAATACTTCCCAGGTTTTTCTGAAACCACCATCCTCATCAATTCTTACAGCATAAAAGTATTCTATCAAAATCACCTACCATGATGCGGTCAGCAATTCCTCAAATGATGGGCATTCCCTCAATTTCCAATTATTTGCCTCACAGAAAGTTGTTATAATTTTTTTTGTACACAGAGATCCATTCCCTTGTTCACTGATCTCCTCAGGATATGGACCTAGAAGTGATATTGCTATCCAAAAAGAAATGTGAAGTTTTAAAGCCCATTGGGCATAGTTCCAAAATGTTCTCCCAAATGGTCAGAACACTTCCCAACTCTACCACGAGTGTATTAGTGTACCTATTTTCCCACATCCTCATTAGCAGTTGCCATTTCCTTTCTGTCATACTGGCCAATCTGATAAGTATACAGTGGTACCTCAGAGTTGTTTTCATTTTCATTTCTCTAAACAATGGTGATTTAGAGCATTTTTGCATGTGGCTATTGTTGGCTTTGATTTTTTTCCTTCTGAAAACTGCCTTGTTGAGCTTCATGATTTTTCTTTCATGATTTCCATTGTATGCTTATCTTGAGTCTTATGTTTTAAAGTCAATTTTTCTTTTCATCACTGATCTTTTTCTTACCAATGTTTGACAATTCTCATTCATTAAATGCCTCCCCCCCACACTGGATTATACTCAGTTATGCTGGGTTATTCCTGGTTGTAATCATAGGTTCTTTTCCTTCCAGAACCATATTTCAGACTCTCTTCTCCTTTAATATGGCAACTGTTAACTCTTGTGTAATCCTGTCTGTGCCACGTTGCTATTTGAATTATTGCCTTGTGGCTGCTTTCAGTATTTTTCTCTTTGAAATAGAAGCTCTGGAATTTGGCTATAATATTCCTGGTAGTTTTCTTTTTGCAATTTCTTCTAGGACACTTCAGTGAATTTTTTCTATTTCTATTTAACCTCCTTATTCTAGAATATTGGAACAGTTTCTCTATATAATTTCTCAAAATGTGATGTCTAGCCTTCTTTTTTAAAAGCATGTCTTTCAGATAGTCTGATTATTCTTAACTTCTTTCTCCGTGGATTATATTTCAAGAAAGTTGTTTTTCCAATGAAATATTTCAAATTTTGTTCAATTTTTTTAATCTTTGTTTTTTTATTAACTCCTGTTTTACATCATTCATTTCCACCAGATTTTGAGTTATAATCATTTTCCCCCTGTTATTCCCCTACCCAACCTCCCAGAATAGCAGTCCCACAAGATATCGCTTCCTCCAATCTGCTCTCTCCCATACCTTCTCCCATACCCCTTCGACTTTTCCATTAGAGGAAGGTGAATCTTTGTGTCCCAATGCCTGCACATCTTATCTCCCAATTATAAGCAAAAGAGTATTAATAATAGTATTTTATATATATTTGAAACATTTAATGTTAATACCTTGAATTTCAGATCCATTTCCTTCCTCCCTTGTCACCCATTCCCTCTGGGGAGATAAGTAATTCAGTATATGTTGTACATGTCTAGCTATGCAAAACATTATCATAGTAGATATATTGTACAAGGCTGCTTATAATTCCCTCCCACTCATCCCACCCCCCACCTGGTCCATTCCCTACATGATCCTGTCCCTCTTCTATAGTGGGTACTTCCAACCTCCCCTCCCCCCAAGGATGCCCTCCCATCCATCATCCCTCCTCTCATCCCCCTTCCCCCTATTCTGCTGCAGGTTGAGATATCCCATTTAGTATGTATGTCATTCTCTCCCTGAACCAAATTCAATGAGAATGTGGTTTTGCCTTTTTTGCCTTCCTATTCTCCTCCTCCCTTGCAACCACTTCCCCTTGCTTCTTCTACATGAGATAGTTTACCCTACCCTATCTCTCCCCATCTCCTCTTGCCACTTTCCTCTCTCACCTCATAATTTCATCCCTTGAGTATTCTCCCTTCCCAACAAATTCAACCTATGCCCTCTATCCATATATAACTGTAACCATATACACACACATTCACATATGTATTCATATGACCACACACCCTTCTTTCATTATTTTCATAGTGAGAAAGATATCATCAGTCACAGTTATTGCTTTTCCATATAGGAATGTAAATAGTTCAACTTTGATAAGTTCCTTTTGATTTCTTTTCCCTGATTACCTTCTCAGGCATCTCTTGCTTCTTGTGTCTGGATGTCAAATTTTCTATTCAATTCTGGTTTTTTCCTCAAGAATGCTTGAAAGTCCTCTATTCCACTGAATGACCATATTTTCCCCTGAAACAAAATACTCAGTTTTGCTAGGTAGGTGACCCTTGGGTTCATTCCCAGATCTTTTGCCCTCTGGAACATCGCATTCCATGCCCTTCGATCCCTCAGTGTAGAAGCTGCCAGGTCCTGGGCTATTCTGATTGTGTTTCCACAATATTGAAATTGTTTCTTCCTGTAGTAGTAGCTTGTAGTATTTTCTCCTTGATCTGGGGATTCTGGAACTTGGCTATAATATTCCTGGGAGTTTTCTTTTTGGGATCTTTTTCAGGAGGTGATCGGTGGATTCTTTTAACCTCTATTTTGCCCTTTGGATCTAGAACATCAGGGCAATTTTACTTGAGAATTTCTTGAAGGGTGATTTCTAGGTTCTTTCTTTGATCATGGCTTTCAGGTAGTCCAATAATTTTTAAATTGTCTCTCCTGGATCTATTTTCCAGGTCAGTGGTTTTTCCCATGAGATATTTCACATTGCCTTCTAATCTTTCATTTGTTTGGATCTGCTTAACAGCATCTTGATTTCTCATAAAGTCATTAGCTTCCATTTGCTCCAGTCTAACTCTGAAGGAATGAATCTCCTCAGTGAACTTTTGAGATTCTTTTTCCATCTGGCAAATTCGACTTTTTAAGGCATTCTTCTCCTCATTGCCCTTTTGGGCCTCCTTTGCCATTTGAGTTAGTCTATTTTTTAAGGTGTTGTTTTCCTCAGTCAGGCTGTTGACCCTCATTTCATACTTTTCCTGCATCCTTCTCATTTCTCTTTCCAATTTTTCCTCCACTTCTCTTATTTGATTTTTAAAGTCCTTCTTAAGGTCCTCTATGGCCTGCAACCCGCTCATGTTTTCCCCTGGGGCTTTTGGAGCAGGACTTCTGACCTCACAGTCCTTTTCCCTCTCTATGCCCCCAAAATAGGAGTCTAGGGCTGCATTTTTCTGTTTCCTTTGCCTTGGCATGTTGCCACTTAATTACTTGACTTTTGGGCTTGTTGCCACACTATGGCTTTAAGGCCAAATAGAGGAATTTTCGTCCCGAACGTGTGGGGGGCAACTTCCGTTTCTGGCAAGCTGTAAACCCACCCACGACTTCCACCCTCGATCACAATCCAGCTCCAGGGAGGTTAAAGCAAGAGCGATTACCCCCCAAGACTGATCGCTGGATCTTCCTACAATTTGGAGGCTGGGAGCTGGAGCTGCCTCTGAAAACTACAAAATGGCATGTCTCCTCAGCAGCTTCTAGCCCCCAGGGGAGGGAGCCGACGCATTCCCCAAATACCCATCCCAAAGCCCATAGGACACTAACCTCTCACTTTGTCCTAGGCATGTCTATGTTGATAATTCTGGAGTTGCCACAGCTGGGCTCGGCTCCTGTGCTTTGCGTGCTGGGTGCTGCCAGCTCCCAGACCGCTGCGCTGGTCCTTCCTGCAGGGCTGCTGGGCTGTCCTCAGTGTGAGGTTAGCTTCTCTGTGTCATTCTATAGGTGCTGGGGCTCCAGAAGTTGTTCAGAGTCCCCTTTTACATAGTTTGGGGGGAATCTGGGGGCAGAGTGGCTTGGATGAGCTGTTTCTACTCCGCCATCTTGGCTCTGCCCCTGTTCAATTTTTTAAAATGCTTTTCACTTTGATGTATTGTTTCTGGATGATGCAGGGTCATTAGTTTGCACTTACCCCATTCTAATATTTATGAAATTATTTCTTCAGTGATATTATAAAACTTCTATTTGATCAAATGAATTTTAAGGAGTTATTTTCTTCAGTAAAGTGTCATGCCAATTTTATAATTTGTCAAATTCTGGTTTTTTAATGGTGCTATTTTCTTCATATTTTTGTACCTCTTTTAAAGCTATTGATCATCTTTTTATGATTTTCTTTTATTGCTCTCATTTCCTTTCCTAATTTTTCCAATACTCTGGACATTTTTTTAAAGTAATGTTTTAGATTTTTTTTCAGACTTTCTGGTTTTCTCCCCAGTTTTTTTCTTTGAATCTTTGTTGTATCTCTTTCAAATATCATTGTCTTCCTCTGAATCTCTATTTTGATTGTCCCCGTCACCACAGTACCTTATGGTGATTGTGTTTGTTTGTTTGCTTTTATTTAATTTTTCAGGATATTTTTTGGATTCAAACTTTATATTAAATTTGGGTTCTGTTCACCTGAGGGGTGCACTTCAGATGTTTTTACACTGGTGCTTTAGTAATTAGTTCTGTGGCATTGGAAATTTTGGGTGCTTCCAAAATGTTGTGATCTGATGAGAGATATTCTAACTTCTTTCCTGCTCTACAGAGACTAGTCTTACGCAGGACGTACTACTGTTTCCTTGTGACCAAAACACTGCTGCTCCTCAGGACCCCTTTCTACCTTGTGACAGAGCTCTCTTCTTCACCCTGGAAATATGTCATAGAAGTGTACATAGGCAACAAAGTTGCCAGAGAGCACCCAGTCCTCCACCCAGTGCCAGTGGAAGCGCTGCTGTAATCTCTGTCTGAAAAGTTACTCAATCCCATAAATATCTCTAGGCTGAGCGCTCTTAAATCTGCTACTACTTCTGTAGCCAGTGCCAAACTCCACAGCTGGTGTTGCTGCCACTTTCACTAGTGGGCCAGCCCCCATTACAATGTCACAGACTTCTCTTTATGACCTCTTGAGTTGTCTGGATTGCAAAAATGTATCACTTCAATATTTTTGTTGAATCTACTGTTCCAAAATTTGATTTGGGACATTATTTTAAAGTCATTTGGAGGGGAATGTTGGAGAGCTTAGCTAAAGTGCTACCTCTACTCTGTCATCTTGACTCTACTACAGAAATCTAGGTATGGATTTCTAATGATTTACATCCATACTCTGCAAACCATTTTTCTTTCAAAATCATCTGACTTTGATATTGTCCCTCAAAGTTTGTAATTTATGACATTTGAGACCATTATTACCTTTTAAACATTTCAGACTTTTTAGTATCATCAAAAATAATGTGGAAAGAAATAAAAAAAGAAAGATTTTGCTAGTGAAAGAGTCAGGGGTGAAATATAGGCAATGTGAAAGAAGTGTGGAGGGGAGGCCCTCAGAGCATCAGTGGCTGTATACTCCATCCCTCTGAACCTCTGCCCGCTAACTTTGGGGCTGGATGATGCAAGGAAAGAAAAACCTGTAGCTTCTTTTGATGACCCCTTAGAGCATGACCAAGCTTTATAAAAATCACTAAACAATTAGTTTTATCAAAATGAGAATTATTAATAACTTTAATGTTAATAAAGTGTCATTTCCTAAAGATGTCTATCCTTACTCTAAGTGAATATGTGAAAAGGACTTAGCCTAAAAGAGCCACGGTCTCCCAATGCATCATGGGTCATCTCCAGTCATCCTGATGAATATCTGGTCACTGGCTCCAGATGGCCAATAAGAAGAAAGTGAGGCTGGTGACCTTGCACAGCCCTCTCCTTACTCAAATTAAAGTCAAATGAAAGTCATGTCATCATTTCCCTGATGCCATGGTCCTCTTCAAAAACAAAGGACAAACACAACAACAGTGAGTTAAATGCTAGTCTTATCCTGATTTTATAGGTGAAAACTTTGAGGTTAAAAAGCTTACTCAAATTTACAAAGTTAGTATGTATTTGAGGCAAGATTTACAGTCATCTCTTCCTGACTAGAATTATAGCATTATATTTATTGTGCTCAAGAGCCATACTATTAAGTGCATCTGACTAATGCCATGTTCTGATTTCATAAGAAATAGGAGTAATGTTTCACTGGAGAAGATAGGAACTCACTGAAAACTGGAAGATTACCTTCAAAACCACTATCTTATATATATATATTCCCTCTCCTCTTAACTGTATAAATATGGAGGTGCAATGAATTTTAGTGGCAATCTAGACTAATCATTACATTTTTTACAAAGAAGAAACTAAGATTCTGAGAGATTATGGGCCTTCAAATTCACACAGGTATTAATGTGACATCTGGTATTGTAAGCTCCAAATCCTGTATTCAGTCTAAACACATCACAGAAATAGATGGCAGTTTCAAGACTGATGAGAGGAAATTATTCCTCTCTTATCCATATATATCATTTACCACCTATGGGGTTAATAGCTTCTTGTGAGAGATTAGTAATAGGATTGGTTTAATGAGGCTGTTCCATTGGCACATATGTTCCCTGACATAAACCAGAAGAGGGAAAAGCAAGGAGGAGAAAAAGCTTTCATTTTGCTATTTTCTTAATTTTCCCCTTTAGCAGGACACATTTCTAAGGAGATAAGTATTCTCCCTTATCTCTGTTAACTACCTCTTTCCTTCTTTAACTATAAAAGTGTCAAGACAATTATTAAGCACCTACTGTGTATTAGATTGGTAACTAATTAGCAGTGTAAAAACTGGAAAAAAATTTCAAGTTAAATGTTTGGTAAGACAATATAATTTTGCTTATTAGCTACATCAAAATCAGTTAATATCATATATTCTCATACAAATAAACACATGTAGATCATACACAATGATTTGTAAACATATATGCATATATTCATATGGACAGTAAAATGTCTTATGAGATGAAAGAGAACCCTTAAGAGGGAAGCTTCTTCTACTAACACAGGACAGCATCTTGTTTATAACCTACAATCCTCAAGAGTTACCCAGAGCATAGAAAGTTTAATTGACAACCATAATAATATAGACAGTGTATGTCTAGATGTAGAACTTGAATCCAGGTCACCCTGACTTCAAGGTCAACTCCCGATTTTCATGATTCCCTCTAGTTGAATATATATACCAAAAGAAAAACAAAAATGTAAACAAACAAAAAAAAAGGATTTGTGTTAATAAATCCAGTATGTGTTGAGCCTAGCAAGGTAATATATTGTGATTATGGTTAGAACAACATGGTTCTAGGAGTGGATAAGTAACGCAGTGAATAGAGCACCAGCCCTGGAGTCAGGAGGACCTGAGTTCAAATCTGGCCTCAGACACTTAACACTTACTAGCCATGTGACCTTGGGAAAGTCACTTACCCTCAGTTGCCCTGCATTCCCCCCTCCAAAAAGCAAAAACAAACAAACAAACAAACAAACAACAAAAAAAAAACTACATGGCTAATTTCAGGTATTTGCTTTTATATTATTGGAAACTTAGGGCTATAATGGAACTGAGGAGCTATCTCCCTAATTTAAAAATTGAGAATAATAGTCATAAAAATGTTCACTGAGACAAAGTAAATTCCAAAGCTGGGATTTGAAAGGTCTTTGGACTTCAAACACATGAAGAGTTCCAGTTAACAATGATCCTTAAAAGAGACAGTTGCTCTTAATAAGGATGAAATCCTTTAGGCAAATACACAGATAAATAAATATGGAACTGTCAGAGTACGATCAATCCATGGATTTATTAATTGTTGGTATATTCATTTAGAAAATGGGGGATAATACCACCTTCACTATACTTTATGAAAGGTAGTTATGAGGACTGTATGAAAAAATGTGTATGGTACATTAAAACTATGTAAATGACTTATTATAAAAATTTAATGTGACTTGAAAGGTTTTTATTTAAAGTTTATATCATGAATATTTTTACAATCAATTAGAATTTCCTATAATGACAGTCAAATTTTGGTCTCTAAAACAGGTAAACACAGATAAAACTTAGCCATAATAGTGCATTCCAGTGTCTGTGAATGAAGTCCTGTGAATTTACTGTAGTCTGTCTCTATGATAGTCTCACAGAAACTACTTATTGAATGTGTATCACTGAGATCCCTGAATCACAGTAAATTTAGGCCATGGAATGATAAGAGAGTTATCCAGGGTTATATAGTCATTAATCATTAGAGTTTGACCTATGACTCCACAATGAATACTTTTTTTCCTTTGAAAAGTAAATGTTCTAGGTCTATGATACTTTAGCTCTCACTAAAGGGTTGTTCTCTTAATGCACCAACAGATTTTAGGTAAACACTATTCCAGAAGAGTGTAAATACTATCAGGTAGTAAAGAAAGCCTTTTACTATAAATTCAGTATTAGAACCGACAGTTATTATTCAAGAAGCAGCATAAAAGAAAGAGGAGAAACTCATCACCAAAGAGTTTGATAAGGCTAAACAATTTGTCTAAAATAAAAAGTCCAGCTGGGCAGAGCCAAGATGGCGCAGTAAAAGCAGGAACCTGCTTAAGCTCACACTTCAACCACCTCCAATACCTGTAAAATGAGTCAATACAAGTTGTAGAGCTACAGAACCCACAAAGTGAGAAGGAGAAACAAATCTCCTGCTATAGACAGCCTGTCAGGACACCAGGAAGGCTTGGTTGCACAGAGCTGGGGGCTGAGCAATCCCACATGAGCCTTGTGGACCCAGACCCGGAGCAGCCCCAAGAGTGGCACAGACTGGGCAGAGCAGACTTCAGGAAAGTGAAGGACCAGCAGCTGTGGCAGTTTCCAGATTTATCAACCCCTAAACACCAAAGAGAAAGTAAAAAGTCAGGAGGAAATTCTGTTGGAACTGGGTGATGGAAGAGTATGGTCGACAAACCACCCCTGGGGTGGCAGAGGTAGCGCAGTGGCTGCAGCTGCTGCTGCATGGCTGCCTCCAGAGCTTCTAGCCTCCAGATTGTAAGCAGACCAAGAGACCACTCAGAGGGTAATCACTCTTGCTTTGACCTGCTTTTATCTGGGTGAGAATATTTTAGGATGCCCTCTCCTCTCTTCCCCCACCCATGGTGGCATTCAGTCAAGTATAGGATCTGCAAATACTTTCACATTAGACATTAATCAGGTTGTAAAGGAGGATTATAAGAGATGGAATGAAAAATGGGAAAGAGGAAACAAAATCAAACAAGAAAAAGAAAGAGAGCAGGTAGTTTTCTTCAGTCTGCATTCAAACTCTGTTCTTTCTAGTTCTTTCTCTGAAAGTAGACATCTCCTTCCATCCTGAGTCTTTTGGAGTTGTCTTGTACCCTTGCATTGCTGAGAAGAGTCCAGTCTATCAAAGTTGGTCATCACACATAGGTTGTATCTGTAATTGTGTACAAATTTCTCCTGGTTCTGCTCTTCTCACTCCACATCAGTTTGTATAAGTCTCTCCAGGTAAGTATGAAGTTGTCTGCTCCTCATTTCTTATAGCACAATAGTATTCCATTACATTCATATACCACCACTTGTTTAGCCATTCCCTAATTGATGGGCATGAGTATGCTCTTAATTTACAATTCTTTCCCACCATAAAAAGAGCTGCAATAAATACTTTTGTGCTTATGGGTCCTCCTTCCACTTCTATGATCTCTTTGGGATACCACCCTAGAAGTGGTATTATTGGGTCAAAGGATATGCAGTTATTTATAGTCGTTTGGGCATAGTTCCAGATTGCTCTCCAGAATGGTTGAATCAGTTCACAACTCCACCAACAATGCATTAGTATTGGGGTGGCTAGGTGGTGTAGTGAGTAAGGATGCTATCCCTGGAGTTGGGACGACCTGGGATCAGATCCAGCCTCAGAAAATGAGCACCCATACATAAATAATGAATGGCCTTGTAACTTTGAGCAAGTTACTTAACCCCAAATGATTTAAAAACAAAAAACAATGCATTAGTGTTACAATTTTTCCACATACTCTCCAGAATTTGTCATTTTCCTATTTTGTCATCTTAGCCAATCTGGCAAGTGAGATGTGGTACCTCAGAGTTGTTCTGATTTGCATTTCTCTAATCAATAGTGACTTCGAGCATTTTTTTCATATGCTTATAGACATCTTTGATTTATTCCTTGGAAAATTGCCTTTTCATATCCTTTGACTATTTATCAACTGGGCAAACACTCACTGTAGAGAATATTTCCTTCAAAATTAGACTGGAAGGTGAGATTCAATCTACTGCAGACTCACACTGTGTCAGCTTATTGTGGTGTGCTTGTCCAATACAAAGCATCACAGACACTTAGACTCCTTAAGAGTCTACTAATTATGGCAAATCTTTAATAAACTTTACTTTGAGAGAAGACTTGAGTTGAATTCATTAGGCAGGACCTGGCATGTTGATATTTTGGGGTCTTGTGTACCCCTAAACCTTAAATCTTAACAACAGATAAGGAATCTGAGGTCATTCCATTACTTAGAACTATGGAGCTGAAGCTAAGAATATCTGAGACTGGTGGTGGAGCCAAGATGGCAAAAGAGGCTCAAAAAGCCAACAAGGAGAAGAATGCCTTAAAAAGCCAAATTTGCCAGATGGAAAAAGAATCTCAGCAGCTCACTGAAGAGAATAATTCCTTCAGAATTAGATTGGAGCAAATGAAAGCTAGTGAAGAAATTAAGATACTATTAAACAGATCCAAACAAATGATCTATCTTGCCCTCCTGGAAAGTCAGAGGGAGAATGGTGGAGGATATAGGAGAGACCAGGTTTGGGTGTGGGAGTATTCAGTGTAACTGGGGGGTGGGATAGGATGGAGCAAAATACAGTTAGTCTGTCACAATATAACTACTATGGAAACGTTTTGTATAACTATACATGTACAATCTATATTGAATTGCTTGTCTTTCCAGTGGGGATGGGGGAGGAGCAAAGAAGAGAAAGAGTCTGTAACAAAGTTTTAAAAACAAATGTTAAAAAAATTTTTACATGCAACTGGGAAATAAGATATATAGGCACTGGTGTATAGAAATCCATCTTGCCCTCCTAGAAAGTTGGGGGCGGGGATTGGGGGAAGAAATAAAAGGGAGCAGATTGGGAGAAAGGATATTCAGTAGGCTCACTATCTTGGGGTGGAGTGTAGGGGAAAGACAGGGATAGAATTTGTAACTCAGAATCTTGTGGAAATGAATGTCAAAGACTAAAAATAAATAAATGAAGATTAATTTAAAAAAATAAAAACAAAAACTCAGAAAACAACATAGGGTTAAATTAAGCAGTATTTATTCATGGCACTCATTCCCTAGAAGCATCTGCCATCTCCTGCATATCTCTTGGGAATAGTACTTGCAAGTAAGGCCTTTTTAAAATTCTATTCATGATAGGCAAAAAATCCCTGCAAAATAATCTTCTAAGGCACAAGGGGGCTACATCTGTCAAGGTAGCTGACACACCAATTAAATTACAGGTGACTGAAGTATGAAAGCAGATGAGAGATAGTGAGTTTCAGTGAGGTGTAGTCATATTGGGATTTACAAGAAAATCTCTTGGCCCCATATCTAAAAAAACCCTACCTATCATTTGGGCCCAGCTCACACTTCCTGTCCTCAGAAATTTCTTTCATTTCCATAGTAGGCCTTAGTGATCTTTGAATTCCTCTGACATTTCCAATACATAACAGATATCTAGCACTGGATGATGTTTTCTAATTATTTGTGTTTTTTATTATGTTCCAAGTCAAACTGTGATGTCTCCTAGGAGGGAGAACACATTTCATACTTCTCTGGTTCCCTCCATTGGAATTGGAAAGGGTAGAAAAAATGTAGTTGATCTTAAGATACTTAGACTGATTAATCGTGTACTTCCACATAGTATTAATTTAGAAGTTAATAAAAAGACATTCCTATTGAGGAAAGCATCTGTTGTTGATAGCTTTGAAGGAAGATAAGAATTTTAAGATGAAGAGGGAAAAAACAAATGCATTCCAAGCATGTGATAAAACCTTTATAAAGGCAGAGGGATGAGAGATGAATAGGTATTTTAGTCAATCTATTAATTTTACTTAAGTTCCTAGCTTAAAGCAAGCTATGTGCTTTTAGACTCAGGATAAAAATAAAAACAAAACTGAAACAGTCAAGGAACTCAAAGATGAATGGCAAAGACAATATGCAAAAAACAGTGCAGAAAAAAGATTGACTTGAAGGAATCAAGGGAAAACAGGAGAAGGAAATATGAAGAGTAATTGTTACAGGCATGTTTGAGAGTATGAAGAAGCAGAGAGGATGGAGAGAAAATGCTATACCAAACATCTAATGCACAACTGTGAACTTCGTTGGGGCAGCAGATAGGTTATACTGGAGACAGACTAACAATGGTTAGTTTTGGCAGGTCACTGCCCAGTGGCAACCTTACATTTTGTGGGGTAGAAATCCTTTGTGGGCTGTAACCAATCCATAACCACATATAAGCAGGAAGAGCATTTCCATATGTTGCAAAACTGGGTTAAAATAATAATACTTATACCTATATGATTCTCTGAATATTATTTAGATCACTTTGTCTCCCCAAAACACCTTTCTCAAATCTCTATAACTTTACTTATTGTCTCTTCCTATGTACTGAATGGAAATTCTCTCATTTATGCCTGTGATAGCTCCTTCATAATAATTTTACCTGACCAACACTGTCCTGCTGGCCTCTCAGAAGTGAAAACCAGATACTTTGCAAATTTTCCTAGCTTTCTTTCTAGGAAGTTATTTACATATAATCCATTTATCCCAATAGATTTTTATGTTCTCTAAGAAGAGGGACTGGGTTCAATCAACTTTTTTACCCTTAGAATAGGGCTTTAAACTGTAAATTTTTTGAAGAGTAGCTAAAAGACTTCTCAGATTAATCAAATGCCATGATTTTCTAGGCCTACGTCTATTGCACTCACATTGGACTAGCAGGAAAAGACAGACATCTTACAATTACATAATATAGTTATTGAATCCAATGATATTTTTAGTAATTTTGGCAGGGGAATGAGTAGGAAAGGGGTGAAAATGTACAAAATGAGTTTATTTCCACGTATGTAAAGAAGATAGAATCACTTTTAAGCTTCTAAAAAGGCTCAAAAAAGGCCAAAAGTTAACTACACGAAGTCAGAAAGAAAAGAGATAATGATTAATGTGGAAAAAACTGGGTTGAGAAGGATTTGAGGAACACATCGACAATAAGTATAATACCTTGGGTATAGATCCTGCACTTTTCCCAGGTAAGACCTGTAAGGACAGAGTCAATTGGATGTGGACACTTTAATCATCTACAGGCATAGTAATTTATTTGAAAAGAGCTTTAAAAGCAAATTTTCCTCCATATTCTATTCCTAGAAAAAGATAAAATGTACTAAGAAAATTACAAAAGAAAAAAGGAAAGCACAATGTAGAATTCCAGGTTTAGTCACAGAGTGACTATAGAGCCTTTAAACAAATTATCCAGAAAAATTCAAAGTACAGTACATCTTCTCTGTTATTGAACAGAGAAGATGTACTGTACTTTGAATTTTTCTGGATGATTTGTTTACAAAGACCTGATGTAAGCCTCTTTTTATGACCTTCTAACATGAAATTCAGATGACACATAAAGTGCTTCTGTAACAACTTGGGATCTAGACATCAAGAGCTGAGGAAAATTTCAAGTATTTACCAAAATGTTCTTAGCATTACATCGCGGGAGAAAATGGAAAATTAAACAAGAAATAAAGCAAGTAGCTCATTAACTGAACCATGGCTAAGCAAATTGATTCTTTCTCTGAGTAAACAAACACACATTAACCCAGGCTTTCTGTAGACAAATGTGATCAGTTCAGAAAAAGAAGGGGAAGATACATGAACTTATACATGTTGTGGCAAACTAAAAAGAAGAAGATAATCTAGATTCTCGTGGAGCTTAAAAAATAACAATACTGACTTTGGAATCCCAAAGTATAGTGTTTAGCTCCTGTTAGAGGGTTGAATGAAATCTGGAAGATTTCATAATTCATTTTGAAATTTTTGGCTATTGTCACTTCCTCAATGTGCTCTTCTCCAGGTTTTCAGAACAACACTTTCTCATGGTTCTTCCCTGATTCATCTGACAGCCAACTCTCTATGTCTTGTGATGGACTCTTGAAGATCAAGCCTTGTAGTTAAGGGTTCTGTTCTAGGTTTACTCATCTGCTTCTATACCACGTGGTGATATCACCAGTTTACATGGATTCGATTGGTATTTCTATGCTAAAGATTCTCAAATCTATCTTTGCTGCCCCAATTTTAGTGTTATCTCCATTCCCATATTTCTTATTGCCTTTCAGATGTCTCAAACTAGATGTCTAACAGACATCTTCAACTCAATATGTCCAATGTAGAATTCATTATCTTTCTTCATAAAACTTCCAAAGATCCTGCTTTCCCTCCTTTACTGAAGAGGACAACACTATCAACCACATCTCACAGGGTCCCAAGCTAGGAATCCTACTAGTTTCCTTATTGCCTCTCAACCCAAAACCCAATCTTTTACTAAGGCCTTTGAGTCTTACTTTTAAGAGATCTTTCAAATATGCCCCTTTATCTCCTGACAGACCAGTAGAGAGATTCATTGGTTCATGCTTTGATTACTGCAATAGTATGCTATTGGGTCTCCTGTCTCATGATTCTCCTAATTCCAATCCATCCTACAATTCAGCCAAAAATATAATTTACCTAAAGGGCAGATTGGATTATTTTAACTCACTAATTCATAAAATCCAGTGGCTTTCTATTATCTCTAATATCAAATGCAAAATGGCCTCTTTGGCATTCAAAATTCTTTATAACCTAGGCTCCATTATACCTCTGGTCATCCAAAACCTTACTCCCCAAAACATATTCTTTATCCTAGTGACACAGGTCTCCTGGATATTCCATAGACAAGAAAAAGACATGTAATCTCTAGTTTAAGTATTTCTTCTAGCTGCCCCATATGCTTGTAATGCTCTCCTTCATCTGCTAAGACTTCTGTTTTTCAATAAGTCACTACTAAAATCTGATATTCTTTAGGAAGCCTTTATAGACTCCTCTTCATTGCAGTGATTTCTCTCTGCAAAATATTCTCAAATTACTCTGTACATAGCTTCCATTTACAATTTTATTTACATTTTTCTCCCTCAGACTATAAATTCTTTGAGGGCATGGACTGATTTTGCCCTTTTTAAAAATTTCCTTATTACATAGCATAGTCCCTTGAACATGGTAGCTGATTAAATAAAAGTTTGTTTATTGACCATTTGCCAATCTATTTGTCCACTTATAAATTATACTCATTCATCCAGATTGATACATTTTTCTTTTATCTTACAGTTTCATGTAGTTTAGTTTGCTAGTATGTACTTTACCATGTCACCATAATCCCAATCTTTCTCCTAATAAATATATTGAACATACTTACATTTCTTACAATTTTTTGTTATAGAAAATACTGAAAGGGTGAGATCATTTAAGTTTAAAGAGAAAAGGATTCATTATACTCACAATACTTGACATTTGCTAAATATATGGTAAGAACAATATCTACATGAGTATTATTCATATAATCTGGGGCAGTTATTTCCTACTCCTCCCTAAAAGGGAAAGAAGGAGTATCCAAGATTTTTCCAAAACAGGGGTTAAGACTGGAGTACTTGATACAGCTTTACTGTTATGGGAAAATGTCAGTCCTTGAAGGATGAATGCTACAGAAACTTGATGAATGTCTGGTTACTGTGCTAATTACAATACACTGTTCTGCTTATCAGAATTTTTCTAAATAAAACTGAAGTGGACTGTGTCTATCAGACAGTATTAATATGAAGATGAAGGCAGCAATGGTATCTCAAGGAGCGTTACTTCCTTGTGGAGTATCTCTTCCAAGGTCTTGCTAAGAAAATCACCTTTTAATCTCCTATTATAGGGTATTGAGTATTTCATTTTCCTCCAATCTTAAAACTTACCTACAATACTGGCCTGAATTAAGCATGGACTAAAATATATTGATATAGCCAACAAGAGCAAATACAAAAGGGATCATGGTTCACATCACTGCTAAAGTGGCATACCATGGCAGATGGAGGAAGGCTATGTATGTATGTATGTATGTGATAAGATGGCCAGATATACTTGCATGGTTTCCTAAGACAAGAGTCATCTTATAGAATTATAAAAAGCCTGAAGCCAAGCCTCCTAGTCATGGCTCCAAGTCAAACATTTCATGTTATTTCTTAAACTTCTCATTGAAGTTTTAATGGCAACACTGTGAGGAAAACAAAAGATATTGTGACCAGAACATTAAGGACCTAGACTTGGGAATAGTATTCAAGTGCTATATTTTAGCATCTAACATTAACAATTAGCAATTGGACCTACTTGTTCTGGTCATCGGGTACAGCTACAGTATCTATAGTATATACTGTGTTTGAAAGTGGGCAAGAAAACAACAGGACATGATTGTTAGAAGAGTCCTTAGAAGGGGCGGCTAGGTGGCACAGTGAGTAGAGCGTCGGCCCTGGAGTCAGAAGGACCTGAGTTCAGATCCGGCCTCAGACAGTTAACACACACACAAATAAAAACCTAGCCATGTGACCTTGGGCAAGTTACTTAACCCCAATTGCCCTCCAAAAAGGCAAAAAAAAAAGAAGAAGAAGAAGAAGAAGAGTCCTTAGAAATCAGAATGCAGTCCTTTTATTTTGTACAATGGATTAATAATTGAAGATCATAAACAGTGATTTGGTCAATGATATGTAGCAAATTAATGGCACCACCAGGGCTCAAATTCATCTCTGATTTTTCAGGACCAGGCTTTTTTTCAGCTAAACCACGTTATATTCCTCTGTGACCTTTGGACAAAAAAAAGCTATGAGAGACTGTATCAATATTAAATGGGGTTCAAAGAATCCCTATAAGCTTCTAAAGGATTTTAGGTATCTGTTTATCTATCTATCTGATGTGTTTATATTCATATAGGTATACATATGCATGTGTATATTACTTATATTTTAATACAGAGCTGTCAATAAACAATGTACCCCTTAGCCCCAAATAAATAATGATATGCAAAATAAGGTGTTATTTTAGTTTTTCTGTTTTAAAAGACTATTAGTAGGCAAAGAACAGCTCAAGGAATATGCATAGAATCATAACACTTTTTGATCTGGCATGATTCAGTATGTCACATGGATATATAAATAAGCTGCCTGAACTCAAAGATTGTGTAGGTAATGTCATTTAAATAGTGCTACATGGGGACCTTCATCTTAATTGAAAGGGAGTCAGGGATAAACCTTGAGTAAGTCCAACATCAACACAATCTTGTTGAAGTAATTAAACAACCGACTCCTGTTAATTGAGTAAAACAAACATGACATGTACTGACTTAAGCAAAATGAGCTGTTGGAAGATTCTGTGCTAATCATTAAAGGTTCCTCTTTCCTCTTGAAGATCAAGAAGACACACCAGTCAAATGAGAATGTGAGCCCTATGGCCATGATCCCGGGATCAGAGATGACTTAATGAGGATGTTGTGCAGTCCTGTTTTATTCCAAAAGGTAGACTAGAATTTTATATGCTCACCTCAGCCACACTGATACTTTCAATTTCTTCAAAGCATGAAGATCAGCTTTAGTTAATTTTCCTGAGAGTAAATAATCATGAAACATTTATTAAGCACCTATTGTTTGCCAAGTATTTAGGATGCAAAAAAGAAAAAAAAACAGTACTTCAAGGAACTTATATTCTACATGGAGAAAAAAACATACACAAAGGAGCTAAAAGTAGGCAAAGGTGAGAAAGATCTCTGGTGTGCAAAGATGGAGAAGTCAAAGAAATCCCAGAGTAGTGCATCCAAGTGAAAAATGAGATGACTGAGATGAGCTCTTTCTGTACAAGGCAGGTTTGGAGTTCATGGCTAGAACATCTAATCAAAGTATCAAAGGGCAGAAATGAGTTGGAGTAACAAAGCTGAAACAAACATGCACAATAAGCAGGTTGTCCATCCATTTTCTTGAACCTTGCACTTATTAATTATAATTATTCTTCATGTATTTTAAATATAAAGAGGGAAATAATGAGAGATCATCATAGAGAGAAGTCTGTTCAAGTTCTAGCTTTGATACAAATGTGACTCATGACCCTAGGCCCAGTTTCACTTAATCTTCCATTATTAAAGGCTTTGGTAGAGGGCAATTCATACTTTGAGAGTTTTACACATGATAAAATCATGTTTCTGAATTAAAAGAAAAGAAAACAAAAACCCTTTTTATTTTCACATCAATATTTTAGATCCTTTTGCTTGACAAAGTTGACTATTAGATCTTAGAGGACAGGAAATATTTTCATTGTGTCTCTGTAGCCCTAAAACCTAGCTGCATGTATGGAAAAGAGTAAATGCTTGAGAAATATTTGAGAAATTAAATAGAATTTCTTCTGATACCTTTTTTTTTATTCTCCCCTTATTATGTGAAAAATCAAAGACAAATTCTCATTACAGATATTACGGTATGTTCCTATGCATATAGTGCTGTGAGGTTCCAAAGTTTCTGATATTTGAGACTTTTGATATAAACTTGTATTAGTGAAGAAATAGGTAGTGCACTTCTCTGGAACACTATATCTGCAGCCAAACCAGCTACCATAAAAAGAACCAACATCAAATTTCTTCATATAACAAACAACCCCAGAACAAATTCATAAGCTTTAAGACAGACTGCTTCTCTTAAGCAGCAGGAAAACTATGTACCATGTGAATATGGAACCATGATTCATTCAATAATGATGGTGTTGAAAAATAAAAAGGATTTAATAAGCACAATCCCTGTTATTTGGAGATTCAGAGAAAATCACTCTGTTGAGATCATATGACAATATCTACATGGAAAACACAATGAAATATAAAACATTGGACTAGTTGGATCATGAATCAGACATCCTGTTGTTTTTACTATATCATATTGAGAAAGGGTGGCTACATTGAAAAGTGGAACCACTGTGCCTACAACCCCTCAGATTTTAAACTGACTGATTTCCCTCATAGAATTACGTTATGATAGTGTTAAAGTTAAGGGAGATCTTAGACATTATAATTATCAAACGTTCTCAGAGTAGTGTGCAGTTTTCAGAAGGAAATTATAGGGACAGAACAAAATTCATATGACTGAGTTCCTTATATGAATGAATGAATAAATGAATAGATACCAGCAAAAGCATTCATTGTACTAGTTTAGTATGTGTCAAGAGCTGTTCTACGTGTTACATATACATTCATTTAAACAAATAAAACCAACAAAATTAGAGAAGAATAAAAAACCCTTTCTCATGGATCATTTTTGAATAGAGTTTGTGCTCAGTAGAATAAAAAAAAGAATAGTACATATTGAAATTTTCATAATGACCTTATAATTTTCTTTCTCTGCTTATCTTTCTACTTTCTCTCTATCTTCACCAAGATGCAAAGACTAATTCTAATACAATAATAATCCCCTTATGAGTACTAATACGCAAAGACCTTGATCTCTTGAGACTATGATGGGTAAAATGCTACAACCATCAGTCAAAAGGCCAAGAACTAATTCTCTTCATTCTAATAAACCCACATGGAAAAATATTCTCTTAACTCTTCATCTCTTTAAAATTGACATTATAATTCTTTTTCATGGTTTCTGTATTTTGTCATCAGACAGTATTTTCATCTGAAATTAAATACCTGATAATTACATATTTCCCTGCTGAGCAGAATGTTCTTCACAGTCTAATTATATACCCATATAACAGTTAGAGAGAGTTCTGTCACTCTTAATCACCCAGAGAACGGGCAACTTGACATCTGCGGAAGCTCTCAACACCTGGCTTAGTTTATAAAAGGAAAACAATAAAATAACTTATATTTAAATTACAGTTTTTGATACTGAAAATTTTCAGAAAGTAAAACAACTGCAATGTGAAATTTTCTCAGTGTGATAACTAGTTAACACTTTGTAATTACTAAGAGACAATTAATTGATTTAAGGCATATAGTTTTGATCGTAGGATAGCATATATGCTGGATGGATACATTCATACACATTTGCTGCATGTTCACATTGCAAAATTCCAAACATGAAAGAAATACTGAATCTTCTAAGTGATTCTACTTCCTCTTGCATTCAGATTCTCCAAGATGAGGCAAGTCTACAAACTTTTATAAATATGAACCAAGTGCCAGGGATTATGTTAAGAACTGAGATGCAAAGAAGGCAAAAAACAGTGTCTGCCTTGAAGGAGCACACTGTAAAACGGTGGAAGCAATATTCAGAAAAAATATGTAAAAAACAACACAAAAACAATGAATTGGAAATATTCTCAAACAGAATGCACTAAGAAAAAGAGACCCATAATAGGTTCTTCTTAACAGATAGCAAAAGGAGGGGTGAAAGGATTTGACCTGAGCCTCAAACTCTTTGAGGCATGAACATTGGCTTGGAAGCTGCTAAAGATCTGGTAATAAATTCTGGATCTCTTACCTATGGATTATGTGCCCATATACAAGACATTTAATGCCTCTGGGACATACTTTTCTCATCTAAATATTGATGAATACAAGGGTCTGTCCTTACTTTAAATCCCATAATACAATGTTTCTTTAAATTACTGGAAGATTTAATATTTTCAACTCTCAATTATCTGGACTAATGAAATATAGTTGATGTTTATTTAAGCACTTAATGTATGCAGAGCTGTGAACTAGAACATGTATAACCTATATCAGATTGTGTATTGTCTTGGGGAGAAAAACTTGGAACTCAAAATTTTATAAAAATGAAGGTTTAGAATTATCTTTACATATAATTTGAAAAAATAAAGTATTATTAAGTGGGAAACTAGAACTAAAACAAAAACAACAATAAAGGAACTTCACAGTTCCTAGGAGGAACAAATTAAAATTTTAAGATCTCCTGGTAAAAAAAGTGGCTATAATATGGCATGTTAATAAAATATCAGGATGAGTAGACATACAATATTAAATATTCAAGGCATTAAAATTAGGAAATGAAAAGTTTCTATTATGTCTCAGGGAACAGGTCATTGGGAGATTGGAAGAAAGGAAAGAAGATGAGAAAATCTGCAAAAATTGTGAATAGGAGGTAGAACTTCAATTGAACTTTTATCATTCAACCTACTAGCATTTATTGAAGACCATCTAATGTACCCAAATCGTGCTGTTTATATTTAAAGTCTGGGTATGAGTACAACAGTGGAAGAGCAGAAAGGACAAGAATTTCTTGGTAAATTTTTTGACTAAAACATAAAAGCATGAACATACTACATTTTTAAGGAGGCAGGAGTCTATTTTGCTTTAAGGGTACAATGCATGTAGGTAAATGATATGATATAAAAGTAGAAATATAAGGTGGTAGCAATAAGAGTCTTAAATTAATGGCAGAGGAGTTTCAACATTTAAGGCACTATAATGATGTGAACTATTTTTATGGACAGAAGTGACATGATGAGGTCTATGTATAATAAGGTATAGTCTCTTATGAAGCATGACACAAAGGTAGAAAAGTGTGGACAAAAGAGGATGTCTTTGGAGGTTATGGTCATGATTTCCAAAAATGGTAATAAGGATTTTCCTAGAGTGATAACAGTGACAAAGAAAATGAAGAGAAGTGGGATATTAGGAATGTTATAGAGGATGAACTGGCAGAGTTCATTATTATAAGAGATAAGAGAAGTGATGTTGAGGGAAGAATAAAAAAAAATAACAAGGGTTTTGAAAATAAAATACTAAAAGAATGGCAGTGATATTGGCAAAAAAGAAAAATGTGAATTCAGAAGTAGAAGCAGGTTGAATGGAAAAGAAAAATGATGCTGGTTTTGAAAATGTAAAATTTGAAATACGTGCAACATCCAATCAAAGAATAGAAATCAGTAACTGAGTCATCTGAAAATAAACAGAATTTGAAAGGATGGAAATAATGAGATCGTTAGAGCAGAGTACAGAACCAGAGAGAAGAACAAGTCCAAACCTTGGAGTAAACCTTCCTTGAAGAATTGAGAAGAGAATGAAGAATAGACATAAGTAATAATAAAAGAAGAATGAGAAAACTACTTTATATCTGACGGTGAAGGAGAAGAAAACACAATGGAAGAAGGTGAAGCTGATAGATTCAAAAATTAAGAAAAGTGAAAGAAAATAAAACAGTCTGAAAACAATATATTTAGCATTAGGATGTGAAAGGTTAGCTTTAAAAAGGTAGGTTCATATATATCATCTTGTATCCCTAATGAGAATTTAAGTCCCTTCAGAGCAGCGAAAATTTCGGGATCAAATTTTCAGTTATAGAGAGCTGGAAAGAACCTCACAGGCCATTTAGTCGCCTTTGTTTTATGTATTTTTTTCTTTTTTAAAATTAAATTTTATGTTTATTTTTAGTTTACATCATTAATTTCCACAATATTTTGAGTTACAAATTTTCTCCCGGTCTTTCCCCTACCCACCACCCCAAAACAGCGATCCCACCGTATAGATCCTCCCCAAATCTGCTTTCTTCTATATCTGCCCCATCCCCCCCTCTGACTTTTCAGTAGGGCAAGATGGATCTCTGTATCCCAGTGCCTGTATATTTTATTTCCCAGTTGCATGAAAATATATATTTAACATTTGATTTTAAAACTTTGAATTCCAGATTCTTTCCCTTCCTCCCTCCTCATTGACCCTTACTGGGAAGACAGGCAATTCAATATAGGTTGTACACACATAGCCACATAAAACATTTCCATAGTGGATATATTGTGAAAGACTGACTATATTTCCCTCCATCCTATCCCACCCCTTCCCACTTGTTCAATTCTCTACTTTGACTCTGTCCCTTTGCAAAATTGTGTGCTTCCAACTTCCCTTCCCCTACACCTGCCCTTCCCTCCATCATCCCCGCTCTCATCCGCTTCCCCCTACTCTCCTGTAGGGCAAGATAACCTATTTAGTGTGTATGTCATACACTCCCTAAAACAAATTCAATAAGACTAAGGTTATACCATTTCCTTTTGCCTTCCTGTTCTTCCCCTCCATTGTAACAGTTTTCTCTTGCATCTTCTATAAAAGTTAATTTACCCCATTCTGTCTCTCCATCTTCTCTCATTATATTCCTCACTCACCTCTCAATTTCACATTTTTAAGCATCATTCCTTCCTATTCAATTGGTCCTGTGCCCTCTGTCTATGTATGCCTGTACACATATATAAACACATTCACTTATGTATTCATATACCCATTTACCTTCCTATATAGACATATATATTTATGTATATATACACATTTATATTTCCTTCAACTATTCTCATACTGAGAAAAGTTACATAAGTTATAATTATCATTTTTCCATGTAGGAATCTAAATAGTTCCACACTGATAATTTCCTTATGATTTCTTTTCCCTGTTTACCTTCTCATGCTTCTCTTGCTTCTTGTGTCTGAATGTCAAATTTTCTATTCAACTCTGGTTTTTTCATCAAGAATGCTTGAAGGTCCTCTATTTCATTGAATGACCATATTTTCGCCTGAAACATGATACTCAGTTTTTCTGGGTAGGTGACTCTTGGTTTTAATCCCAGCTCCTTTGATGTCCAGAATATCATATTCCAAGCCCTTTGATCCCTCAGTGTAGAAGCAACCAGGTTCTGTATTATACTGATTGTGTTTCTACAATATTCAAATTATTTCTTCCTGGCTGCTTGTAATATTTTCTCCTTGATCTGAGAATTGTGGAACCTGGCTATAATATTCCTAGGAGTTTCTTTTTGAGATCTTTTTTAGGAGGTGATCAGTGGATTCTTTCAACCTCTATTTTGCCCTCTGGTTCTAAAACATCAGGGCAATTTTACTTGAGAATTTCTTGAAGGATGATTTCTAGGTTCTTTTTTTGATCATGGCTTTCAGGTAGTCCAATAATTTTTAAATTTTCTCTCCTGGATCTATTTTCCAGGTCAGTGGTTTTTCCAATGAGATATTTCACATTGCCTTCTATTTTTTCATTTGCTTGGATCTGTTTAGTACCTTGATTTATCATAAATTCACTTGCTTCCATTTGCTCCAATCTAATTCTGAAGGAATTATTCTCTCCAGTGAGCTTTTGAGATTGTTTTTCCATCTAGCAAATTTGGCTTTTTAAGGCTTTCTTCTTCTCATTGCCTTTTTGAGCCTCTTTTGCCATTTGAGTTAGTCTATTTTAAGGTGTTATTTTCTTCAGTCAGGTTGCTAACTCTTTTTTCATGATTTTCTTGCATCATTCTCATTTCTCTTCCCAATTTTTCCTCCACTTCTCCTATTTGGTTTTCAAAATCCATCTTAAGGTTCTCTGTGGCCTGGTTACAGAACTGGTTATGTAAGCAGTTCATATTTTTCTTGTAAACTCTTGGTGCAGGAATTCTTACTTCTTTGTCTTCTTTCAGTTCCATGCTTTGATCCCTTTTGTCCCCAAAAAAGGAATCCAAAGCAGATTGCTGTGCTTCCTTTGCTTGCTCATGTTGCCACTGAATTACTTGACTTGTGAGCTTTTTGCCACAGTAGAACTCTGTTTCCAGAGGGGAGAGCTTTGTCCTAAATTTCTGGGGTTTTCCCAGCTGCTGAAGCTATTAGCTGGCTGTCCTCTCTGAAGCCTCCACATGCTCTGGCCCACTGGTCACACACCCTAGCATCTCCACCCTAGACAGCAATCCAGATCCAAGCAGGTTAAAGCAAGAGTGGTTACCCCTTAGAATGGTTCCTTGGTCCCTCTCCAATCTGCAGCCCAGGAGCTCTGAAGCAACCACACAGCTGTGGCCACCACACCTCAGCTGCTTTTCACTCTGGGCAGCAGAGGCCAGTCCACTCTCCCAGACTCACTGTTCCCAAAGTCTACTCTGACCTCTCACTTTGTCATTGGCATGTGTGGGTTGATAACTCTGTAAACTGCCACAGCTGCTGGTAATCTACTCTCCAACATCCCTACAGCCATGACTGGTCAGACCACCCTCAGGCTAAACGCAGGCTCACTCAGGGTTGGGTTCTGCTCCCAGTGGGCTGCAATGAATACTTCCTGTTCACCGGCCAGGCTGTCTTCGGTGGAAGGTTTGTTTCTCCCTGTTACTTTGTGGTTCTATAGCCCTAAAGTTTGTATAGAGTCAATTTTCATAGGTATTTGAAGTGGTTATGGGGGAGTGCAGGGAGTTTTCCTGCTTTTACACTGCCATCTAATACACTTTATTTTAAAGAAGATAAAATGAAGTTGTAGGGAATTTAACTGTCTTCCCTAACAAAAAAAGTGGCATCAGAACGATGGCCTGATGAATCTGGATTTGATATATTCCCCTCTGTATTACAGAACCTCTTAGTAAAAACAAATGGAATAACTTAATATTACAATTATACATCCAATTATATAAAGGAGTTTCTTAACTCTTACCTTCTAAGATTGGTAGTAAATGCACTTTACAGATAAGGAACCTGATGGTGATAAAGGTTCAATAACTTCACAGAACTTGGTAACACTGAAGAAAATGTTTTGTCATGGTATCCAAACTCTAATTTGAGGATACTTTCTAGTAACACTATCAATTCTCTAAGATGAGACTTGTAAATAAATTGATCCAGGTCTCCAAGTATTTGAAGGATTAGTTCTATTGGGAAGTAAGATGATGCTAGCCTGACAATCCAAGAAGGCAGAAGTAGTACATAGAAGAGGAAGCTCTAGAAAAGGAAATGAATTGATGAAACAAGAAGTCTCTTAGTAATCAGAGCCATCCAAAATATTAACCAGGTGTTTTCTTAACTAAAATTTTCTCATAATGACAAGCAAAGTTGGACTTTGCTGCTTGTTTCAGCTATTCAAGTGCCTTTGAACTTTGCCTTTGATGGTGCCAAGTTGTTGTTGGAAACAGTATACATTGTCTTGTCCTTAATAAGCTTAATGGAGTTTGGAGAACTTTTCTGTCTTTAATAGGCCAAATAGCATCACACAGAGCCCACAGTGGGAAGAGATTACTGAAAGAGCAGAATGGGCAAGGCAGAACAGGAAGAAGCAGAGCAGAGAAAAGCTTGAGCACAAGCTGGGACTGAGCAGAACTGAGAGATATTTAGAATGTGTGTGTTCTCCAGCACTCTGTCTGTCTGTGTTGATGTTATTTTATCAGAATGAAGTATTCTGGCTATTGAAAAAGGACTTTACTAGAAGCCTGGAAAAAGAACTTTATTGCTATTTACAGAAATCCTGAAATAGGGATTTACTGCTGTTTACAGAAGTCCTGGGCCTTTATGGTTTATTTGTGTTTGATTGCTCAGACAAAAGCTCAGTCTGTTGCTTTGTGTTACTTTGTCAGACAGAGAGTGAATTGAAATAGTGTCAGCAATGTGTGTAAATATTGTTTTAGCTGTGTTAAGCCTAATATGTGTAAATATTACTGTAGCTCTCTTAAGCTTTACCTTTCTAGAAACAGAGACTGTGAAGTACTTGGAGTGGAATAGTCCCCCTAGGCTGATATATAGAACTGGAGCAGAGAGCTACCAGTGTGTGAATCCAAGCAAAAGCTGGGAGAGCTGTATACCTGTGAATTCAGGCAAAAGTTGGGTGAATCCAGGCAAGTGCTGGGAGGGTGCAAGAGGAGTCAAGGGATTTGGAAGTCAGCTTCTAGTGAAGATGAAAGCAGACTTTACTTGGGTGCTGACTGATGATATTGTAACTTTCTGTGACCTAGAGTTGGATAGTATTTGTACTTCTGCTACCCCTTAAGGATGATTACCCCCCATAAGGATGATTGGCTAAAGGATGATTGGAATTCAGCCTAGAGTCAAGATGAAAAAATACTTGACTTGGATACTCTAAATTGGTTGAGGAAATGGTGACTTAATGAATGCTATGTTTTATTTAAGACTATGTGGCCACCATAGTTATACGATGTTATGGTATATTGTTGTGAACATTGTGCTTTAGTTTCTTTATGTTTTGCTTTAGTTTATTACTGAATAAATAATGAGTTCACTATACTATGTTATTAGATCCTTAAAGTTATTCACAGTAGCAGTCCTCAGGAGAGCTGCTTGTGATTTGCTTTACATTTCCTTATGAGTGGAAGGCACAGAATGGGCAAGAGATACGCACTGGCAGACACTGTAGTAGAGAAGGTTGTAGTTTAGGTAAAGGTTGAAGGTTCAAATGGGATACCAGATGGCTGTAAACACATGAAAAGAAATTTCCATCGATTACTATAAAGGCTAAAAAGAAGAAATCCAACATTATTTAAAAAAAAAGACTCCACATAAAGAAAAATATACACTATGCTTGAAATGTTGCTCACAATTTTTTTTTAAATTAAAAGGCTAGTTATTTTTTTCTTTTGTAAACTGAAGAAAAATGCTTTCTCAGATATGTTTCATTATTCATTTTTGGTCTAGACTCATGAATTCATAAATGTAGGAAGTTCTTGGAGAGGAAACCTGAATTCTGAAGCCAACAGTGTCCTCCACCAAGAAATTATCTTGCAGCCTATTTGTATCTACCTATATTTAGCTAGGTGTTGTTTCCTCCAATAGAATGGCTGCTCCTTAACTGCTTATATGCATTCACTTTTGTCATAAAATACCCAGTATTTAGATCAATTTTGGATTTTAATAAGTGTTTGTGAATTTGTTTTTATGAATGAAGATGAGTATTCTGCAATATATAATCCTAGAAAGTTTTCTTAAGTGCTGATGTAATGAGAATTGCCTAAGTCACACTGACACAGCTAGTATGTGCATGAAGTGGGCTTTACACCCAGATTTCTCTGACTTCACATATGGCTCTTTTTGCAATAAATCATGCTGCCAATACAATTATGGTTATTATTATTTGTAAATTGAGGAGTTTCTGGTTTTTCTTTTCTGTTGATTTAATGTGGTGTTGGGGGTGGTGTTCATAAGCCTTGGGGCCTTTTTTTCAATCTCATAAGTGACTGTCAATTTTTCAATATCATTCAGGCAGTAGTGAATTTCAGGATTTGTTTAAAACTGAACTACTAGCAAGTTCCTGTCATCCATAATTTCTTGGTTTGTTTACAAAACAATTCAAGTCTCATACTCTGGATAATGCAGCCACAGCAATAGCAAAACATGAGCTTTATTTGTGTGGATGGTAGACAAGATTAAAAAATGATACAAGAAACATAGTCAGAAAAATAATTTTTGATTGTCAAATGAAATATAACTGTAAATACTCTGTCAGGCTTCTTTCTTTTTTATTTAAAAGAACACAATGCTTATTAGAAAAAATAATAATGAATCTGAACAAATGCCATTTGATTATCTACAGAAGTTTCTGATAAGAAAATGAAATCTTTTTACAAAACTTTTCTGCCAGTGTGATTAACCATATTAGTTGGGTTTTTGTTTGTTTGTTTTGGGAGAAACAGGACAATGTTATTTCATATAAGGAATTCCATTCCCTTTCACAAAGCTCCATTTACTCATGTACATATATAAACATACTACAAGATACTTTTGGAAAATAGACCAAGGCACTGATATAGGCACATATTAAATAAATATGAGAAAAGGGACTTTATTAAAAGACTTCCTCACTCTGATGCTCTCTATTCACTATTCCATATTGTCTCATACAATAATTCACATTTCTATCATGATTTAATGTTTAAAAGATACTTCCTCACAATAGCTTTTTTTTAGTAGTTACAATAAATCTTTATTTGTTTCATTCCGAAAAACAGATTTTAAATGTTTTTCCAACAGTCATGTTACTTAGGTCTGTACTTGAAGCCATGCATCAAGATTTGATGTATAACAATGAATATAATACATGACATAGAAAACTTGCACGATGTTGGAAATATCATTTAGGAAACTCCCAATTTATGTCAATGTCATTTGACCATATTTAGGTTCTGTTTTGTCACATTTTTTTAGTGTTAATAATCTATGAATGGCATATGTTATGCTGCATGAATGTTGTACATTATTGCTATAGCAACTGCTATGTGATACTGGGAATGTGATCAATAAAACTCAAAGTCCTGTACTTTTTTTTCTTTTTTTTTTTGGGGGGGGGGGCCAGAACACTGAAATGTAGAAACCTATGAGAATCCTATTAATCTCAAAGCATGTTCCCCAATGATAGAAAGCATTGATTAAGGCATTGAAAACTAAGGAAATTTACAAAACTTAAAGGACAATGAACAAAAAGATCTCATCAATTGATGCTTTAATCTAATACATCAAAATAAATATATTTTTAATATTTCCCTAGGTTTTAAAAGCATCAGCCTTTATTGTCACAAAAGAATAAGCTTACTCCATAGGTGAAAAAAATTTATAAGGGATGGCTGAATTCTATGTTAAATCAGTAGGTTTCTATGCTAGCCAAATCAAATTCTACTATAATGACAAGTCCTAATTTTTTTTTGGGGGGGGAGGAGGTTATAAGATAAGGTATGAGGAATATAATGAAGCAATTTCTCCACTTAAAGCCTGATAGGAATAGGATACAATGCTACAGAATACTAACATTTCTGTTTGAAAGAAACAAAAATTTTTTTAAAAATTTCTATAAAAACATAACCAAGAAAACATCTTCTTCCAGGACATTTTTATAAAATAATTAATTGTCAGACTATGAGCTGAACACGACCCCAAATATTCATCTGTTAAGTCAGCAGAGGGTAAAAACAGAGACTGTCACCTGAATTCACTATTTTGATTCAGTACTACCTTGAAGATACACTATAAACATTTTTAAATAATTAATAATAATATCTAATGTTTATATAGTATTTGATATGTGCTGTGTTTTGCATCTATTATCTTATTTGATCCTTGCAAAAACACTATGAGGTGGTATCAATATTATCAGCATTTTACTGATAAGGAAATAGTGATACAAATGTTGCTGAATAATCCAAGGGGCACACAATTAGTATCTGAAGTCAGATTTGACCTCGTGTCTTCCAGTATTCAGGGAAAGAGAGAGCTCTATTGATTACCTAGTTGCCATACTATAATAAGGAAGCTAAAAGGAAAAGGAAAATAGATGAATTTCTGAAGAGGCACAGGACCCTAAGAATTCCTCAAAAACATGGAACAAGATGAGGGTGTTGCCACATGGTTCAAGAGACACATAAGAAGCAGGAATGCAAATTTGAGACCTGTACAACAGAAATAATTGGCAGAATAAACACACTTGAGTACCCAATGACAAGTATATCCAATGAAACAAAAGGAAGACAGATAGGAAATGCAAACATCCAGAAGGGAAGGATCATTCAGGAAAAAAAAAAACCCAACAAAACACTAAAGCTCAACACAATAATGTTGAAAGAAAACATGACATTGAGGAAATAAAACATCAATCAGGATATACAGAGGCAAGTTAACGATCATTGTTCTTCCAGAATCAAATGACAAAGCAAAACCCTAACACCATAATGTACAAAATGATATATCCACAAATACACACAACAAAAACCACAACAAAAACAATGTAGAACTTCTGACCACAGAAAAAAAAGCCAGTTAATCTAAAGATAATTACCTAAAAAATAAAAACAGAAGAAAAAGCACTATGTTGCAAACTACAAGTGGTTAAAGTCAACAATTCCAATGATAGACAAAAAAAAAATTTAAGTAACCAAGACAATGATCTTCAACTATGAAGTAAGAGAAATTAAAATAACACAAATAGTTTGCTCACATGAAAAACACCGAATTGAATAAAATAAACAAGTTCTGAGCAACATAGAAACTAAAAATAAAATTGAAGGCAATATGTCTAGTAAAATGTTGCTTGATCCTGGGGGAGAAAGATGGATAATAAATAAAATAATGTCATTTGAAGCTTTTTTTTTTTAAAGCAACAACATGGAAGTAAATAGCCACACACACACACACACACACACACGCGCGCGCGCGCGCGCGCACACACACACATATGAAGTAGCCTTTGACTGTCTCCAAGATAAAATACAAAATGCTCTTTTTGGCATTCAGAGTCCTTCATAACCTAATGTCCTTCTAGTTCCTCTTGCATGTTACTCCCTGACAAAGTATCCACCGCTTATAGCCTGTCTGACAAGAGCATCAATCTGCTAGGAAACTTTGTATACTATGGTGAAGTAACCAATGACTTCATCGTGTTTGAAGGTTATAAAAGCTTTGAAGCTTCTGTCATTGGAACCAAAAAACATGTCCTCACCCTGAGAAAGTCTCTGCTGGTACAGACAGAACACGCTACCCTGGAGAAGATTGACTTGAAGTTTATTGACGCCACATCTAAATACAACAGATTGTAGAGGAGAAGAAAGATTTCATGAGATCATTCAAAAAGGACCATATTGATAAAAAAGTAAATGCCTAACGTCTTCAGACCAACTTGAAGCTTGTGGATTCTCAAAAATTTGAAATTATTTTCATGTTAAAAAATCCCACCATAATTTTAGGGGCCAGAACGTTATAATACATATATATTATTCAAAGAATTAATAAAAACATCTCATGTTGGTTACTGAAAATCATACTACTGTTTTGGAGCAAGGGATTTAGGAAAGGGAAAAGTACAACTGAAAACATCACATGGTCCTCTATGTCCACATACAGAGGTTCATTGCATCTGTTAGGGCTAAAATTTAAAGACTTAAACATAAACTATTTTTCTTAAAATAATCACTGTAGGATATTTCTTACTCTATATAATACCTACCACACCTCACAACCATATAGTAACTCTCCTGGATAAAGATTAAAACAACCATCAGCAACTCTGTTCCACAAAGACCAATATCACTCTTTCTACTGTAATGTATTATCATACATTATTACTATTAGGATTCCCATTATGATGAACAAGAAGCCACAAAACACCAACTATTACATATATTAAAATAGAAATAATATCAAATGGGTACTAGATCAAACAATGTCCAAGAAATATAATGTGAAATATCAGTAAACATGTTCATCTAGAATAAAACTGATTGAACTTCCAGCTATAAAGCAATTACCACTGAAATAGCTGGTTAAATAGGCAATGAGCAGTAACACAGGTGAACAGGTCAGAAGATTTCTCCCAAAACATGACTGGAAATGGGCCAGTAAAGAAGAAAATGCCGAGAAAGACTGAACAAGAGCATTCAGTGATGGCCTGGAAGATCATAGATTTGTGACTGATACTAATTTGCATTTAAACACATGAGGCATGAAATAAAACAACGTTAAGAACACACAAAACCAAATCAGGATCAAACACAGCCTGAGCCACCTATGTAAGTTTGTGGAAAGTTGCAAACTTTACCTTCAGTATAAAATCCAAAATGAGGACCTCAAGATGGAATACAAGCAAACAGAAGAAAACAATGAATATAATAAAGAAATATTATCGATTAAGAGTTACCTGAAAGTTAAAACCAGAAGAGAGAAAATTTACAAAAACAATAAGGAGATTCTCAAAAAAAAGGATTATCTTGGCTTAAATAACAATAAGAATACATGGGAAATAGGAAGAGATAAAAAAAATAAGAGTAACTGCAGGTTAAATTTAAAAATAAAAGTGAAAGGAGAGAGAAAAATGATTAAGCTGCTCAAAAATGTATAAAACCTTGAAAAATTATCTCTATGAAAATCAGAAGGTAGCAAAAAATACTTTGACACAATGTTACAAATGCGTTTCAAAACTATTGCTAACAGAAAAAAAAACATTAAATGTAAATGTTGATCTCACATCAAATAGCTAACATCAAAATATCAATCAAAGATCATTTAAGAAACATCAGATTAACCCAAAGGGCAATCAAACTGTTACCACTAACAGATCTGTATTACAAAGAGGACATACAAAAGGGAAAAGGACCTACCTATACAAACTTATTTAAAACAACTCTAATTGAAGGAATGCCTGTCAATTGGAGAATGACTAAACAAGTTGTGGTATATCAATGTAATTGTGTGCTATAAGAAATTACGAGCAGATTTCAGAAAAACCTGGAAAGACTTAAACAAACTGATTCTGAGTAAAGTGAGTAGAACCAGGGAAACATTGTACACAGTAACAGCAATATTTTGCAATGATCAACTATGATAGACTTAGCTCTTCTCAGAAATGCAATGATCCAATACAATCCCATAAGACTCTTGATGAAAAATGTTACTTACATCCAGAGAAAGAACTATGAAATCTGAATCCAGATCAAAGCATAATATTTTTACTTTTTTGCTTTTCATTTGTTCTTTCTCCCTTCATAACATTACTAATGTGCAAATATGCCTAACACAATTGTACATGTATAATCAATATCAGATTGCTTGCCATCTTGGGCAGAGGTTAGGGGAAGGAGAAAGGTAGAAAATTTGGAACTCAAAGTCTTATAAAAATGAATGTTGAAATCTATCTTTAAAAGTAATCAGAAATAAAATACTATTTACAAAAAAAAATCATAAGATTACTACAAAACCAAAAGTACACAATACTAGGGGATAGCTGATTTTTAAAAATAAGTGAAAAGTAAAAAAGATTTACTAAAGTTACCAATGATTTCTTCTTCAAACAAAATGCCAAATGAATATACCACCAAAGTCACAGCTAAAATTTATGTTTTCCAATTCAAAAATAAACACTCCAACCAGCAAAAACCTCATGGTAGTATAGAGAGTCTGTGAACATTTTGTTCTCTGAGGCTGAAAGAAAACCTTTTAAAGAGAATGTTCTGAAGAATTCTAACAATTTTCTAGAAGGTGAAAACTAGAACATAGGACATTATTTTATAAAGCTGAATGTTTTCAGCAAAACAAAACAACTGATAATCTGTTTTATACCTTCCATCTAGAAACAGGAAAGATGGTTCCCCGACAATGACTCTAGACAATTATCATTTTTCCTTGTTCATCTTTTAATTATTTCCATAATGTTCAGAAAGATTTCCAAAGGACTTCTTTGTAGATCTTATAAACACAATCATGAACATGTCTCTGATTACTCTAATTAGTGAGCAAATGAAATTTCCCTGTAATTCTCTCCACTTGGGAGCACATCTTTATGAGTGATTATTTTTACACAAATGTATTCTGCTTTCTGTAATCTGAATACAAGTCAAACATATAGGAATATAGGTATACATCAGGAGTGGAAAAGAGAAGGCTAAAATTAAACCTTTCAGTTTCTGAGCAAGGAAATTGAGTGCCATAGAATACAAGCACAATGGTCATCACCAAAAATTTATTACAAACCAATAATTCAATGTGTTGAGGATTGAGAATAGAAACTATTCTTGTTTTTAAGGAACATACATCAGAGGTGGCCACATACAGACAAACATATATACCTACATACATCTATACATAAGATAATTATGTAGCACTTTACAATATTTAACAAATAGTTCTTTTCTACAAATTTCAACAAATAACTCTTATCTACTCAGCAGCTCTGGAAACAGACTGCAAATATTGTCACAACTTACCAGATGTGGAGACTAAGGCCAAGGGGGATTAGATGACTTTTCTGGGGCAACATAGGTAGTTCATCTATACAAGAAGATTTGAACTCAGGTCTTCCTGACTTCCAGCCCAAAGTTTTACAAATTGTTCTAATACCCTCTAAGGAACTGAACTCTAAGGACCAACAGAGTTGGAATAGAGAGATGGGCAGATTGGTTAGAGCATAGAGATCAAGAAGGAGGGCAAAGAAGAATTAAGTGTAAAGACTAGTTGTTGCCAGGGATGGATTTAAAACCCAGCTTTAGAAATTTGTATTTTATCCTAGAAGGAAAAGAGAACAACTGGAGATTTTTGAGTAATGGATCACTCACATGAGTTGTAAGCAAAAAAGGCAATACTCCAATACTTGTTCTTTGCTTTTAGATCCAATGGTTTTTCTAGCAGCCCAAACTGCCATGAAGAAAAATACATTCTCACAAATCCATGGGTTTGAACTCCTCAAAAATATAAATATAAATATACATGTAAATCTCATTTTCATGCAGATTTCAGATTTAAAAGCGTGTAAACATAGTCTAGATCCTTAATTTCATTATTGAAAATAGATACAATCTGTCAACTGAAAACAGGCAAGGTTTTCTTCCACAAAGTTTTATTATGTGTGAGAGGTAAATGAGCATGAAATAGAATTTGGAAAATATTGCCCTAAAATTCAAGCTGCTAAAATCTAACATATAGAAAATGTTAGGGGGGAGAGATTTGGAAATGATTTTGTAATAGTTGCCTTGTGGTAAAAGGAGTTTTTATATCTCTCAATTCAGAAATGATACTCATTTTGCTCCAAATTTATTTTTACCAGAAATATTATGGTGGTGAAAACAGTAATTCCCTCAAAATGTAATAGAGATAAAGTAGGCCATTTGTGCTCTGCTGAAATAGCCCCTTTACTCACAGTGCCCAGATTCTACTGCATTTACTTTTCAAACCATAAGAAGTAATTTGAGACAAATCCAGGAAAAAAAATTGGTTGTTCCCCATCCATTACTGAGAAATCACTCAGATACAATTGTCAGTTCAAGTATAATCTAATTAACTATGTCAGGTTATTATTGGCACCAGGTGCACCTCCTTAACAAGAAACATTGGGCCCTAACATAATCAAGAGCATAGAATATTTGAAAGTAGGAAGATCCCGATGCGAATCTTCTTGCATCCACTTACTGGCCACGTGATTTTGAGAAAATCTTTGTGCCTCAGATTACTCAGCTGTAAAAATAGAATAGTATCCATTGCCACTTCACATCTTTTCAATAAGTTGTAAATGAGATAAGTTAGTAGAACTGTTTTACAGACATCAGAGTCATTATGAGTTATTGTTTTTGTTTTTATTTTATTATTTTTAAATGCTTTATTAGCTTCTGTTTTACATCATTCATTTCCACCAGATTTTGAGTTACAGATTTTCTCCCCATTTTTCCTCTAACCACCAGCCCAAAATAGTGGTCCCACAGGATATCCCCTCTTCCAATCTGCTCTCTCCCATATCTTCCCTCATACCCCCTTGGAATTTTCCAGTAGGGCATGGTGGATCTCTATGCCCCAGTGCCTCTATATCTTATGAGTTATTGTTTTTAATTGCTGTCGTGATTATATATGCTTAGAATATCCTTTCTGATTGAGTTGCCTCAAGTTTCCAGATAAAATATTAAATTCTGTGCACTGATTAGATAATTCTAGCCTTAATACTACACATTAAGGTTTATTATGGCAGCATATATACTAAAATTGGGGAAATACAAAGATTAGCATGGACCTTATGCAAGGATGATATGAAAATTTGTGAAGCATTCCAGATTAAAATTGGAAAAAAATATTCAAAATAAGTTTCTCTGATAAAGGTCTTGTATGTCAACTATATATGGAATTGAGTCAATGTATTAAAATAAGAGTCATTTTCTTATTGATAAATGGGCACAGGATGTAAACAGGCAATTTTTAAAAGAAGAAATCAAAGCTCTCAATAGTCACATGAAGAAATGACCTAAATTACTATTGACTAGACAAATAAAGTTAAAATAATCCTGAAGTACCACATCATACCTAACAGAGTAGCCAACATAACAGAAAAGGAAAATATTTAAGTTAGAGGGGAGGTGGAAAAGTAGAAATACTAATGCATTTATGAGTGGAGTGGTGAACTGATCCAATCATTCTGGGAAACATGTTGGAACTACGGTCAAGAAAATACAAAAGTGTGCATTCTTTTTGATAGGGATATTACTATTAGGTAAATATCCCGAAGAGAAGAAAGAAAAGGGAAAAAACCCATGTGTACAAAAATATTTATAATGGTCATTTTGTGATGGAAAAGATTAGAAATTGAGGGGATACCCATCAATTGGGAAATGGCTAAACAAGTTGTAGCATATGAATGTAATGGAATACTATTGTGGTATTAACAATTGTTGAGCAGGATGGTTTCAGAAAAAAAAAAAACTTGGTAAGTCTTTTATGAAGTCATGTAAAGTAAGGTAAGAGAACAATATAAATAGTAACAACAATATATTAAGGATGATCAACTTTGAAAGGCTAAGATATTCTGAGGATGTATGCAAGATAATTTTTAAAAATTTATGATTAAAAAATACTATCCATGTTCAGAGAGAGAACTGGTTACCTCTGAGTGAATATTAAAGTACAGATATTTTCACTTTCTTCTTCCTTTTGTGTGTGTGTGTGTGTGTGTGTGTGTGTGTGTGTGTGTGTGTTTGCACCATGGGTGCTACAAAAATATGTTTTGTATAACTTTACATATATAATTGATATCATGCTAATTGCTTAATCAATGGATGAGGAAAGAATTTCAAGGAAGGAGAGGATTTGGAATGTAAGAAGTTTTTAAATTTTAAATGCTAGGGGGCAGAGCCAAGATGGTGTAATAGAAGCAGGAAAACTCTTATGCTCCCTCCATAATCACCTCAAACACCTATAAAAAATGAGTCTAAACAAATTTTAGGGCTACGGAACCCACCAAGTGACAGAGAGAAACAAACTTCCCACTGAAGGTAGTCTGGCAGGTGGACAGGAAGGGTACATTGTAGCACAACGGGAGCCAAACCGAGGCCCACTTGAGGACATGGTTTTAGCCTCAGGTTGGCCCAACCAGCAGCGGCTAGAGGGACGTCAGAAGAGTGGATGACCAGCAGCTGTGGCAGTTTCCAGAGAGGCCAGTGTTGACTTTGTGGGAACAGGGATTCAGGGAGTGGGATCCAGCCTCTGCCACATGGATGGAGAAGCAGCTGAGGCATAGGGACTGCATCAGCACATGGCTGTTTCAGAGCTCCTGGCCTGCAGATTGTAGGGTGAACAAACAACCAGTCTGAGGGCTAATTGTTCTTGCTTTAACCTGCTTGGATCTGGATCACTGTCTAGGGTAGAAGTCCTGGGATGTGTAACCAGGTGCCAGAGTTGGTGGAGGCTTCAGAGAGAGCAGCCAACTGATAGCTCTGGCAGCGGAAAACTCTCCTCTCTGGAAACAGAGTTCTACTGTGGCAAAAAGCTCAAAAGTCAAGTAATTGAGTGGCAACATGAGCAAGCAAAGGAAGCAAAGCAAGCACAGCAATCTGAATTTAGAATCCTATTTTGGGGACTAAAAGGATCAAAACATGGAACAGGAGGAAGCAAAGAAGTCAGAACTCCTGCACCAAAAGCTTGCAAGAAAAATATGTACTGGTTATAAGCCATAGAGGAGCTTAAGAAGGATTTTGAAAACCAAATAAGAGAAGTGGAGGAAAAATTAGGAAGAGAAATGAGAATGATGCAAGAAAATCATAAAAACAGAGTCAACAGTCTGACTGAGGAAAACAACACCTTAAAAATAGAGTAACTCAAATGGCAAAAGAGGCCAAAAAGGCAATGAGGAGAAGAATGCCTTAAAAAGCTGAATTGCCAGATGGAAAAAGAATCTCAAAAGCTCACTAAGGAGAATCACTCCTTCAGAATCAAGATTGGAGCAAATGGAAGCTAGTGACTTTATGAGAAATCAAGATACTATTAAACAGATCCAAACAAATGAAAAAAATAGAAGGCAATGTGAAATATCTCATTGGAAAAACCACTGACCTGGAAAATAGATCCAGGAGAGATAATTTAAAAATTATTGGACTACCTGAAAGCCATGATCAAAAAAAAGAACCTAAAAATCATCCTTCAAGAAATTCTCAAGGAAACTGCCCTGATGTTTTAGAACCAGAAAGCAAAATATAGGTTGAAAGAATCCACAGATCACCTCCTGAAAAAGATTCCAAAAACAAAAATCCTAAGAGTATTATAGCCAGGTTCCACAGTTCTCTGATCAAGGAGAAAATATTACAAGCAGCCAGGAAGAAACAATTTGAATATTGTGGAAACACAATCAGGATAACACAGGATCTGGAAGCTTCTACACTGAGGGATCAAAGGGCATGGAATATGATATTCCAGAGGTCAAAGGAGCTGGGATTAAAACAAGAATCACCTACCCAGAAAAACTGAGTATCATGTTTCAGGGGAAAATATGGTCATTCAATGAAATAGAGAACTTTCAAGAATTCTTGATGAAAAAAAAAAACAGAGTTGAATAGAAAATTTGGCATTCAGATATAAGAAGCATGAGAAGAACAGGGAAAAGAAATCATAAGGAACTTATCTAAGTTGAACTTTTTACATTCCTACATAGAAAATCAATAATTGTAACTTATGAAACTTTTCTCAGTATGAGAATAGTTGAAAGGAATATAAATGTATAAATATATATATATACATACATATATATATAATGTGTGTATGTATGCATATGTACATAAATATGTCTATATAGTAGGGTATATGGGCGTATGAATACATGTGAGTGTATGTGTATGTGGTTATAGGTATACTTAGACAGAGGGCACAGGACCAATTGAATAGGAAGGGATGATACTTACAAGGTGAAATTGAGAGGTGAGAGAGGACTATAATGAGAGGATATGGGGAGAGACAGAATGGGGTAAATTATCTCATACAGAAGAGGCAAGGGAAAACTGTTAAGATGAAGGGGAAGAACAGGAAGGCAAAAGGGGAGGAGTTAACCTTATTCTCATTGAATTTGGCTTAGGGAGGGAATGACATATACACTGAATAGGGTATCTTGCCCTATAGGAGTGTAGCGGGGAAGCAGATGGGGGGGGGGGGATGATGTAGTGGAGAGCAGATTGTGGAGGAGGGAAGTTGGAAACACACACTTTGAAAAGGGAGAAGGTCAAAGTAAAGAATAGAACAAGTGGGGGGCAAGATAGGATGGAGAGGAATGTAGTCATTCTTTCACAATATATCCACTATGGAAATGTTTTGTGTAGCTATACATGTACAACCTATATTGAATTGTTTATCTTCCCAGTAAGGGTGGTTGATGAGGGAGAAAGGGAAAGAATCTGGAATTCAAAGGTTTAAAATCAAAGATTTAAGAAATATATTATGCTTTTTTCTTTTGCGACGGCCTGCAACATGCCTTCCCAACTAAGGAAGACGCGGAAGCTCCGCGGGCACTTCAGCCACGGCCACGGGCGCATCTGCAAGCACCGGAAGCACCCCGGAGGCCGCGGGAATGCAGGAGGGCTGCACCATCACCGGATCAACTTCGACAAATATCATCCAGGTTATTTTGGTAAAGTGGGTATGAGGCATTACCACTTGAAGAAAAACCAAAGCTACTGCCTGACTGTCAACCTTGATAAACTCTGGACACTGGTCAGTGAGCAGACCAGGATTAATGCTGCCAAAAACAAGGAGGGCCTTGCCCCTATCATTGATGTTGTGCGGTCGGGCTACTACAAAGTCCTAGGAAAAGGGAAACTCCCCAAACAGCCAGTCATCGTGAAGGCAGAGTTCTTCAGCAGACGAGCAGAGGAAAAAATCAAGGGTGTTGGTGGAGCCTGTGTCCTCGCGGCATAAAAATCCAATGTTATCAAATAAAACAGATAACTTTATTATTAAAAAAAAGAAATATATTACTATCATCATCATCATCATTATTATTATTACATGGAACTGGGAAATAAAATATACAGGCTCTGGAATATAGAGATCCATCTTGACCTACTGGAAAGTCAGAAGGGAGATGGGGGAGGATGTAGGAAAGAGCAGATTGGGGGAGGTGTATACAGTGGTATCACTGTTTAGGGTGGTGGGTAGGGGAAAGATGGCGTGAAAATTTGTAACTTAAAATCTTGTGGAAATGAATGATGTAAACTAAAAATAAACATAAAATTTAATCTTAAATAATGAAATGATAAAATTAATTGTAAATGGAAAACATTTAATGAAACAAATATATATATATGTTAAAATAATAAATGCAATAGTAGAAATAGTACTGGCTTTGGAATCCCTCTAGTAAAATCCTAAATGAGCCACTTACATAATGCCTCTTGCTTAACTTTTCACTCTTCTGAGTGCATTCAAAGAAACAGTTAGTAAAATTTTCTAATGAAAAAAACAAGTTGAATAATATAAACAACAGAACATTACTTCCCATAAAACATGAGTTCTTTATTTTATAAATATACATACCCTGAGAAGGAAGAAATACATGGTGATTACTTTGGGGGGATACATAGACAATAATTAGACTCTAGGACTCTTCTATCAAGTGATATATTGACTAGCAAATTGGGTATATGGAGCATGGCTTTCTCTATCTCACACTCAGAATTCTAGGTAGAATTCCAAGAGATCAGATTATCTTTTAATTCTAATATAATAAAAACCAAATTTCAGTATTATCTGCCTCACATAAATCACCAATTACACTTAGAATCATTCCTATATCATTGATTTATCAAGAGATTAATTTCCCCAATATCAAGGTAAATAATTGACATCTCATAGATATCATCTAAAGCAATTAATATCAATTTTACCTTTTACAAGGGAATACTTAGTAGAAAAAGAAGCTATAAATACCATAATAGTTTTACATAACAGAAAAGCAAATTTTGAAACTTGATACATCCTTACATTAATAGATTAAAAAAAACAACAACAAACCAACAAAAAAGTAAACCTTAAATGTATATACCAGGGGTCAGATATCTCTAGATAGCACCAGGTATTTGGAAGCTGTGTTGGAGAAAGTTTCTTTTCTCTACCTACAACATAGACATTGTGGGTTTCAATCTTGCTTATTAAAGGTATCTCCAGGAGGGAATACCTGTAATTCAGCCAAGTACTTAGTAACACAGAATTTAATTGATGAAAACATTCAAAGCAAGAAGAGCAGAAGGATCAAAGAGAACCAAACTTCTCAAACATACCTCAATAATGCAACAAACAGAAACTAGCAGGAGAAGATAAATAGGGAAAATAAAAACAAATAAAAATTTTGTGTGATAAAACAAATAGAAATATCATGTGATATGATAATAAAATTGAACAATGATAATAAAATTGAATAATACTATAAAGAAACTGAATCAGCTAAAGGAGCAGTAGTAAAGCTCTGTTACTCAGTTGTTTCATTTATGGCTAAATTTTTGAAGGTTTTCTTGGCAAAGATACTAGAGTTGTTTGCCCTTTCCTTCTCCACCTCATTTTATAGACAAGGTAGTGAGGCAAACATGCC